>JAULUF010000003.1:8717500-9082500 GCA_031834385.1 Semotilus atromaculatus
AAAAACAAAAACATGTTGAACGTTTGAAGAAATCAGACCAATCATAAAGGCTATCACAAAGAATTTTTATTTTATTTTATCTGTCAGATAGCCTACGTCTCGTCTCTTTATACCGGACTGTCATAAAATAAAGCAACTTTTTTTTCGGGAGCTTAATTATTTTTCTCTGACTGAAAATAGCCTATCTGTTACGTGTTTTAGTGAAGCACTGTGGAGCTTCTGGCCCGACAGTGGAAACGCAGGCCAGGTGCTACTGGCCCGAGGCTATTAGCCCGGCACGGCCCGTTTAAAGCCCTGGCTCGGCCCTGGCCCGGCAGTGGAAACGCGGCTAGTGAGGTGGCCGTCTGATAGAAATGGCCTTTTGATATTGTATTACAGCCATGTATTACAAACCTGAAAAACACCCTTCTCTTCACTTATTACTATCATGCACACGTTCTCAGGCTGAATTATTACAGCACTGCAGACAAAGCTCCACAGACCAACTTCATGACTGAAAATCTTTTTTTATCTTTTCTTTGGGGCGAGCCCAGATAAGATTTTTCATTGAAAGTCATGACTTAGATTGTCCTACAGCTTTTTCTTGTTTTTCATTGAAAGTCATGACTCTAGATTGTCCTACAGCTTTTTCTTGTTATTTTTGTCAAACAGGGTGCATAATGGTATTAAATAAGCACCAGTTCTCAGAAACAGCAAGCAAAATATGTGGCAGTTCTTCAATTGTATAACAATAATGATGTATTTAAATATGTATGATATTTCTTTACACAAAACTGATTTGATACAAATCCTTGTGCCTTGTATTAATTTGTGCAAACACAAATGTCCTATATTTCAGTCCACAGCAGAATTAATAAATAAGAAATGTAGGACTGTAGCAACATTTTGAGCTATCCGTGTGTATGTCCACGCCGAAACGAACCGTCATCTTTAACGTGTATGTCTACGCCGTTAAATGTCCGAGTGATTCCGCGTGTATGTGTACGCCGTTCAGAGCAAAATGTATATCTACATCTGGGGAGCGATTTTTTTTTTCCTAGGATGGTAGGGGAAGACTCATAAATGGAATTAACCCCAGTGACGGGTAGGTTTAGGGACGGGGTTGGGGTAGGTCATATATTTATATATACAGTAATAGGGTTAAGTCAACGGCGTTGATAAACACGCTGAAAAGCGATTATGCGTGTTGATAGCACGCCAAAAAATGGAAATCCGAATTGGCGTGTCATATATACACCATTTCATGAGATCAGTCTGACTGTAGAAAAATTACAAAAAAATGCAGTGCACTGCAGGTACTTGGTTCAATCCATCGGTTGTTGATTGGATGGATTCAGATCTGAATGTATGAGGACACAATGTTTGGAGTTATACACCACCAGAGACAAGTCTGATGTTTCACCGAAAAATTTAATTATGATATTTTGATAATAAATTACAAGGTAAAAAATATATATTCTCTGAAATGACTCTGATGACTCATAAATCACATATGATGAGCCCATTTTTAGCTATAGTTCACACCTGTTGCCTTAGAAGAAACTATCTTTAAAAACGAAGTCAAAATTTGATCACATTTAGATCACATCTTATGATCAGAGAAAAAAAAACATTTGGTTGGCTAGGAGGAGAAAGAGGGAAAGGTATGAAGGAAGAGAAGGGAAGTCTGGCCTGAGATTTCAATCTGTGACACTAAACTACAAGAGAATGCTTGTGCAATGATGTCATAAAGGCGAGCGAGAGCCACTGTTTACAGTGGAACAACCCTTGCAGTCAGTCTCTGCCCAACTCACACAAAACTTGAACAGAACCACCTTTGGAAACATGTAAAAACAGATATATGTTGACTCATGTCCAGTAATGAATATGTAGAAACACCGCAGAGATGTTAAAACAACTTATAATAAGGCCCTGAGCACTATTTACACGAACTGACGTTGAATCACTCTAACTTTCCATGACAGTGTGTGTGTGTGTGTGTGTGTGTGTGTGTGTGTGTGTGTGTGTGTGTGTGTGTGTGTGCACCTCTCAGAGCTGTTGTAAATTGTTCCTCACTCTACTGAAAGGATCCTTTATTGAGTGAGTCTGAGCTACTTCCTCCTCCTCCTTTCTCTCTCACTGCCTCTTTAGCCTTTTAACCCTTACTGACCCATAAGCAAGCACTCTCTGGACTTTATGCAAATCATACTCATCATGTTATACGCGTAACATTTATTCACACACTAAATGCATTCAAACACATTTAGATACAACAGATGCTAAAACAGACTTTAGCTTTATCTCTCTGTCTTTTTATGCTGTTCTTCATTTTAGAACTGTGCATAATCAATATATTATGATTCTTTTTCTCACAATAGATTTTAAGTATACTGGCAGGTCTCAAAAACGAGTACATGTACGGGCCATGTCCATCACTGAGATAATGAAAATACTTTAAAGGGTAACTAAACCCCTGGTCAGAGCCTGACTCCACCCACATCCAAGGGCGTGGTTAGTTGGTACCCTCTTACATCACAGAGTACCACAACTTCCAATAGGAAAATTCAACTGCAGTAGCCACTGTTCAACCTGAAGAGGGCAGCACTCAGACTCAAGTTTTTACACCATTGTAGAATTAAAACACTTTATACCCAAATGTCAAATAAATTACTTGAATCAGTGATCAGCATTAATAAAGCCCCAGTCTTACAGATCATTAACAAAAAAAAGTTGTTTTAGGGTTTAGTTACCCTTTAAATAAAACACTGTTATAAAAATTAATGTTGACAAATAAAATTATGACATGAAAATATGCCTATCAAAATATAAACAGAAAAAGATCAATAATATAACAATGTTTTCGAAAAAGAAACATCTAAAAGGAATATTTGCATGAGGTGAAGATAAACAGTGAACGAACAGCAAAACACTGAAGCCTGTTCTATATGACACATCCTATGAGATTGACGGTGCCATCCATATTTCAATATGTGTTTCAATATGTCATCGGTAGGTAACGCATTAACACCTGCTATTAATTGTTTTCAGTTTAACAGGTTAAAATATTTAACACAGTTAACGACGAGGCATCCGTTTTTTCCCTGGCATTCTTTGGCTAGCGCCACTCTCTTATTCAAGCAAATGCTTTTAACCCATTCAAGCACGACAAGACAAAATTGAACACGCTGTCTGTGGGCGCCAGAATCAAATTCTCTTTCACGCTTGAAAGAACAATAACACACACAATTACGCCAAAATGTCAGTTTTGATCAGATAGCCTAAATACAGAACATAAAAGTAACACTGTCTAAAACATGCTACAAATATGCTTCAAATATCTGCACAAAAGGACGCAAATGCAAGTGAATTTGAACTAAGTTACTTGCTAGCCAGAAAGTGTTACTCACGATTTCTACACCTTTTCCTTCTCTCATATGCAAACAAACTCCTTTTGTTAATACCCTGAAGGCCTGTACCTTTCTCCTGTAGTTATGTCACACTTTGGCTACCTCTCATGTCAAATGTGCCTGTTCGTAGCAGGTGGCTGTTTGGGTTCAGAAGAGGGTCTGTCTGTCATGAAACAGATTTTATAATTCCCTCAAAGGGACTGATTTGTGTAGCCACATCCTTCTGTTATCTGGTTCCCTGATGAGCTTTATTGATTTGAGCTTGGTTGCATAATTTTGCAAAATTCTCGATGACAAATCTGGTTTGATTTCACATCAAATTTCCTGTTTAACTCAAAAATGTCACATTTACAGAAATAAAATGCAACTGCATGTCTAGAGGAAGTTTAAACTAGGGCTGCACGATATTGAAGAAAAATGCAATATGCAATAACTCATTAAATAATGCAATACGATAATGCTTAAAATGTGTAAAATAAACTTAATTTATCTTTAAAATATATTTAAAATTATAAAACCTACATGTGTGTTTCACATTCTTTTTGTGACTAGAAAACATCCCAACAACAGCAGAGTTTTATTGTAGCATAAGAGGTGTTATTTTAACATCAGTGTAAACCAGGGGCGTTAGGGTTTCAGGTTACATTAGGTTTATTTAACAACAGAAACTAAATAACCACATGTAAAAATAAAACACTGCTTAGTTTTCACTGTGTGAATTAAATATACTGATTTTAATTAAAGCTACAAAAGTTATTCAGCCAAGAGCAGTGAGTGATTTTCTCTTTAGTCTTTTGTTCATATACATATCGCAATGTATCGATAATTTCCATTTATTGTGCAGCCCTAGCCTAGTATAAACGTATAATCAGAGCAACGCTACTCAAGTGTGTGGACAATAGCCACAGGGGAGGTCTCTCCTTGACATTTCTCCCGATGGTATCCCCTATTAATTCACCCCAACACATAGAGGACACAATACCACATGACACCACACAAAGTGACACAGTACTGTCAGGGAGTATTGAGTTCTCCTTCACACCTCTGTCTCACAACTGATCAAAGTGAACTCTTTTAAAAGAGCATATCTGATGTAGCACCTATAGGCTTCCACAACATCTCTTTGCTTTGAAACAGTGAGAGCTCTTTACAAAAAAAGCCCATTCATTAAAATGCCCACCCACAAGATGTGTATGCACACACACACACACACACAAACACTCCCATTGTTTGACAACCCTACCCCCCAAATGAATGCCCCTCAGCTGGAGACCACACAATGATTCAAAGTTTCACAGAGTGGACATTTCATCCTAAAACTGAGCGGGCTGTTCCGAGAGACCAAAAATAGACACCTAAACCCAATGTAGAAAAAAGTCACACAGCTCCTGCATTAAAAACCACTGATTAATTTTAAAGCTAATAATGGATTAGGCTATCTTCATCGTTCCTTTGCAAATCCAACTAAAAGTATTTCGAGGGTTGAATGTTTCAAGTTTTCAAAGCCGGCCTTCTAACGCTATCTTAGATAATCAATACCTGACTTTAGGCTATAACATAGCACTTTGTTCCCTGTTTGGTCCCTGTTTGCATAATGTGAGAAAAACCTTTCTTCCTGTAGAGACGTCAAGAGATGCATCGTCATCATCAGGGTCAGCTCACATTTCTGCACTTAAAATCAATTAACAATACATGTCGTTGCTCTTTTAATCTAAAGTTGCCAAGGAAGCCTTTCTGAGGGCCAGATTTACGTTTTAGTGCTACTCAACTGCAGAAACAGAAGGACAGTCAATGTGCACTGTAAAGGCCAATCACATCAGCCCTCAGCGCACATTACATCAAACAGAGTCTCTGCAATGTCAGAGCGTCGGGATCTCTTGAGTTTGACAGCCAGATCAGCTGTTTGGAATATCCAAAGCGTGCTTGACTAACAAGCAGGAACAGTGTTACAGTTTGGTGCCAAAAGGAGTTCATATTTGTTTTGATATTAGTTTCAATGTTTTAATACAGGGCTGTATTTTATGGTTGATAAGCAGATTCCCCACGTCCTTGGATTCAAACCACTTACACTGGCGAATAGCAGCATTACCACCACCCACGGGTTTAGAAGTCTCAATCTATAATAGCCTTACATCACAGTGCAAAGCTTGAAATGTCATTCTACAGGCATGTAATGAGGATTAAACAGAACCTATATTAAATCATCCCCCTGGACAACAAGATTCTAATGTTAGAGTTTCGTTTCGATCATTTGCCTTGATTCACATTTCCGAGACAATTTCAGTTGTGCAAATGGAACAGTGACTAGTCTCCCTGATCACACTTCCTCATTATCAGTCAGAACAGCACTATGTAAGCCATCTGATAGGATATCTTTACACTACTGCCCTTCCTGATAGAGGTGGAATTTTGATGGGGTTATTGCCGAAACAGCAAAAAGAGATCCGTCCGAGGCATTTAATAATAACACTGAGTTAGATTAAAATATTTGCAAACGCAACAATGAGATCAGTTGACCTTCTCTGATCTTTGACAAACATTTGTTTATCTTAACATATTTATTCCCTAAAACGAACTACTATCTAATTTTGTTACAAGTACTCGTTTATAAGTACTTTACTAGTAAATAATCCAATAATGACTAGTAGGCCTATTTCTTTATTTTTAATTTCAATAGTACTACTCATTAGATTGTAGTAGCCTACTCAGTCAACATTCCTTTGTTACTAGTCAGAATCCCAACAGTGACAAGTAACTATTCCATTGATACTAGTAACACATTTTTAATTGAATTAAAACTATCAACTTCTAACTAGTATGTATTTACATTTTTGCAGATAACTATTCTAGTTCACTACAAAATATAAAGTAAAAGTATTATTTTGTTGAATAAACTGTTCTAATCAATTTTGGTAAAATATTGCAATTTGTTTTCAGTAACAGTGGAAGAATAATTTGTCAGTATTAGTATAGTGACTAGTAACAACTGAATTAGTACTACTACTTACTTACTGAAATATTAGTATTCGAATTACTAAAAATAAGTAATGGCATCTCAAGAATAGTTACCATAAACAGATACTGATCATTATTAGAATAATTTTTAGTAACAACAGAAAACAACTGGTAACACAAAATAGATAGGCTACTAGTTAGTTCCAAGGAACACAACATTTACAATATATAAAGTTACATGTTATAACGTACATCATTAAATCCTTTACAGAATAAGTATATTCTTACCATGTCGACAGGGATGTTGCCCGTCATCTTTGAAATGTGCTCTGTCAGATCTTCACTTTAGATTAGATTAAAAGTCGTTTTTCAATCTTCAGTTTGCTTAAGAAGCAAAGTTTTGACAGCAGGTGACTCGTGGTCAAGCAGTTAATCACGCAGAGATCACTCGTCTGGTTATTCCTGTAGGGTCGCTGGTTAGAGGTAAGTTAGTTAAGCGCAGGCAGGAATAGGTTCTTCTTCAGATAGACTTCTGTGTTTTTGCTTTTTCATGGTATAAACTTCAAAACGGAGGAAAGAATATTTTCTGGATTTTATATTTATGTGGGAGGACCCCCTCCCATCCTGAAATAAAAAGGATATATATTAGGAAAATGTGCCTACGCCATACGAAAACAAAACCACACTACAGTAAAGCCATTGTTTGTTTTTTTAAATATACCGAGAAATTAGTTCCTCGGACTTCGCAATAAAAAACAGTCGCCTGGTAGAGGAAAAAAGGCTGTAATTCGACGGTAATTCAGTCTTATATCCGTCTTCGTCTGCGCTCACTCTCTGCTGTCATCCTGCCTCAGAAAAACATGGCGGCAGTTGACGGGGAAAGGCTGAACGGGGGGAAACCGGAGCTGGTGAGGCAGATAAAAACGGCGCGATGTTGTCGATCGTTATGTGTGTGCGCGGATGAATACGCCCCCCAGCTGTTAAAGGAAGAGGCGGAGAGGCGAGCCCACGAATCCATGCGCGCCCAGATACGTGTCATTATAAACGAATTAGTTATAAGTGTTTAGGAATTAGGAACTTTTATCAAAATGCTTTATGCTTAATCCTTTTCAAGGGCAAACATTTTCTAAATCATAATCAGCCTACTGTTTGTTTTGTGTGATAACATTTTGTTATTTAGTTATTTACCACATAGGCTAGCTCTCTCATAACCAGTTTAACTGTGGCATTTGACCATAGTAACCACTGGTAAAATCATGGATGGCTCCTCATTGATTAGATCAATGTAACTAATGGTTTATACCCTGCTAAAAAGCCTAAAATGGTTTGCTGGTTTAAGCTGTTCTAAGCTAGTCTCACAGTCATACCAAGCTGTTACTCAGCAGGTTTAGCTGGCCAGCAAGCTGGTACCTTAAAACTTAACCTGCTGAAAAGCCTCAAAAATCCTTCTAATATCAGCCGATGGACCAGCAAACCATCGTAAGATGGTTAAGCTATCTGTTTTTAACAAGATATGGAATGTTATGAAAAGGAAAGGGGTCTTCAACCGCTTATTTTAACTAAATAAATAAATGGATATAAAATTGACCAATCAGAAGCTAATTTTCCAGAAAACTGAACATGTTCACGGCACGTAATTTATAATTTCTCTAAAAAAATAGAATTGTTATTAAAGATAAACCATTGTCAATTTCCTCGATGGAGCCTATATTGTTTTCGTTGGTGACGTCATCAAAAAAAGAGCACATTTGTCAAATGACAGATTAAAATGGGTTGCAAATGCCATTTCATGTCTACAGGATGTATAAAAACAATATAACCATCACTCAAAATCACAAGAAGACATTGATTTGCTTTTAGTCTAATTTAATTTAACATAGGGTTATCAAGAACCTCAATTCTTTTTTTTACATTTAAACTTTTGAGTGTAAGTAGGTCTACATTCGTTTTTTTTTAGACTCATTTTTAAAATATTCGAATGCAACTTGACAGGGGCACTTTTGCATGCCTTCAGCTATTTCATGAATTCATTTTGTGTGTGTGTGTGTGTGTGTGTGTGTGTGTGTCCCTGTCTTGCAGCATGAGGTCTTTATCTGTGCTGTTGACTCTACCTCTATTGTCTTGCACTGTGTTGAGAGGAATTCATCCTGACGTGGGGTGTCGGACCCAGATACTTAAGAGGATTAACTGTTTAATCTGTCACTGATTCTTTTATGCTGCCTCCAAATACGCCTTTGTTCTTCTGCGTGCCATTTCACCTCCTGTCAGAACAAAATATTGCCACAAATGCCATCAAAACCACACAATGTGTGAATAAATATGAATATGCAAGGGAGTTCGAAACAGGTGTGTTTTTGTGTGCGTGTGTGTGGGGGGGGTGGGGGCTGTTGGGAAGACTGAGATCGTAATCTGTTTTTGATTGTGGTGACGTTCAGACAAACATGTAACTACTTCCTTTGTTTGATTGTGAATGTTAATCTGTGTAATATGTGTTTACATAGAAGCCATTGAGTACAAACTCAGATGAGGCTGGGACACACACACACACACACACACACACACACACACACACACACACACACAGGGAAATCAATTACTGTGGATTATATGTGACAAGGTCCTGGGATTGAATGACATAGGAAGCCCTCTATGTTGCAGACATAAGAGTGTATAGGTATAGAGCTAAAGTAAGATTACGTCCAGAATAAGCACAGGCTCTCTGAGTGGCAGCTTAGTGTTGTGAGACCAGACCAGAGGGTTTTACATGACTGCCTTTGATAAACAAAAGACTTTCCAAACTACTGTTAGAGTTACATGCATTCCTCGAAGTACAAAAAGAGCGCTTATCGACATGCTGCTTGGTCCTTCTGTTGTTTGTTGTTTCATACTTGCAACTTATGACATTTTCACAACTCTCACAACTGAGAGAAGCTCTATTATGCATTAGTGACAATGCCCTTTCAGATAGAGACATAACCCAGAAAAATATATGTTATTGCTCAGGGGAGGGGTTCAAACATTAATCCCAGGAGACCTTAATTATGCTTTTTATAAAGAAGCTCTATCTCAGATGATTCTTTTAATATAATCAATCAAATCGAACAATTAATAACACATAATAGTAAGGTGCAGGGATGACATCAAAACCCAGAAGACTAATTCGCCACTGGTTTAATAATGGGGGTTTTCAATTTATGAGTAAAATAAGGTCTGTGGTAAACATAAGTTAAAAAGTCAAGTCTCCGTTATTTACAGTATATAGCTCTAGGCCTATTACAATATACAATAGGGCTATTGTTTCAAAGCCGCTTTACAGTGATAACAGGAAAATGATTCAATGATGCAAACAGAGTTCATTTCTACTGTACAGCAGCTCACAAAGAAAATAGTTGTGCTGCTTAATACTTTTGTAGAAACTGTGATAAAAAAAAAATTCAGGGATTAAAAAAGTTCAAAAGGAGAGCATTTATTTGAAATATAAAGCTTTTGTAAGACTATAAATGTCTCAACTGTCACTTTTGATCAGTCAATTTAATGTGTCCTGGCTGAATAAAAGTATTTATTTCTTTAAACAACAAAATCTTACTGACCCCAAACTTTTGAGCGGTAGTTTATTGGACAGGAAAAACGGTGGAACGGTTTATATAACACTCGTGTTTCTGGTTGATAATTAACATGTTAAAAGTCTCCTTTTAAACTGCCTTGAACATTGATCCTTGACTCAATATTTATTGTGGTGAAAACACAATAATCATGTTACCAGTTTCTGCTTCTGTCTGAGATTAACAATAAATAGTGAGTTACTAATTTAGATTTATGTATTTATAGAGGTGTGCGTGTGCTTATGTGTGTGTGAAACTGTGGTTAGTCTCCCATTACATTATTTCTAAACATAAACCTGTTTGTGCCTTCCTCATCACGTGTCTGAACATTTCCATGAATCTTTTCACTGTGTCAGTTTGGACTGTGTCTGAATGATCATTTGAAGCACAAGTACCACAGGTTTTGCTGTGTGTGACTATTGCCCAAATCGCCATGGCAGCCACCATTTTCTGTTTTTCTTTCCAGCTCAGAGCAAATCTTTCTGGGGTACTCCCTAAACATTTCCACCGATTCAGTCGCAGCTTTGAAACTGACCATTCATAATGCTCCTTAAAGGTATAATTCATCTGAAAATACAAATTCTGACATTATAAACTTACCGTCAAGTTGTCCCAAATCCGTACGTATTACTTTTGTTCTTCCATGGAACACAAAAGGAGAAGTTTAGAAGAATGTTCACGCTGCTCATTTCCATATGAATTCTGTCAAGGTACAAAAATTAGAGCATAACAACACAAAAAGCTACCATGTGTCTTCAAAAGACCTGAAATATAATACTTAAATCACATACACAACTTTTATAATACTTTCATGGTGCGTTTTTGTCTTTTAATACCTGACAACCCATTCACAACCAATTATACTGAGAACAGCCCAGAGATTCAGTGAGAGAAAAACATGTCAAAGGAATGACATAAGGGTTGGTAAATGATGACAAACACACAGGAAGACTATTAATGAGTTTCATTTTGCACTACTTCTGTGTTTCGGATCATAAGATTATATACATTGCCTTTTAAAAGAGTCTGTGATACAAGGGAACTTCACTGAATCTTGGTGACCGCACAGTTTATTAACCATTCAGCTTCATAACATGGATTTTACTGTAAAGCCTGTGTAAAGTCCAGCCAGACACAAGATTAGTGCATACAAGGTCGGGTGTGGCCATAATGACAGTATTACCTCAACACAACAACAGCGATAAAAAACACTGTATTATAAAGGGTGGAGACACACAGTGTATGTTTCATCTGTTTAAAACAGCCCTATGAGGGCTCATGTTTACATTTTCCCATGAATCCTCAGTGGTTTTAATGGGGTCTTGCAAACAATCTCCTCTCACAAGTGATCAACCTTTTACCTTTAACCAGAAATATTCCTCAACTCAACAGATGTTTCCCCATGTGACTTTTTTCATCAGCTGTGACATCATTAGCTGACATCATGTGGGCAGCCCTCTCTTAATACCGCTTAAACCCGACTCATTTGTGGCGAAAAATCCCACATCATCCTACACAGCTGTATAGAGTTGGTTGTTGTGACCAAACACCTTGACACCCAATGACATCATTGATGGTGACAAGAAGCCGCAAATAACCAGACCACCTCGCAGGACCTCAATTAGCATTGGCATAATGAGAATACTCTCACAGGTCTAATATCGATCATTATCTAAATGATCTCAAGTCACGTGTGGCCACAAATAAGTGAGGATTTCACCATGGGGTCAAAGTTGTTCTTGTAAAGTGACCTGAGACAGACAAGTCAGGATCAGGATCCAGGTTGGGAAGCATATCAAAAGAAATAATTGCAATTATCATCGGGAACATTATTCAGGCAGATGGCAGATGCGTTGAACACAAAGAAAGGCATAACAACACAAACACACAGGCATAACAACGTTTTAGAGGGAGTATTTTACTCGTTGTGTCAAGGTTATATTAACTAAAATCAACAAAAAAAAATCTTTAATTGAAATAAATAATTTTATTTCAACTATATGTAAAAGTAACATTTCTCATTTTTATCTAGTTTAATTTGATGTACTAAAATAATGAAAACTAAAACTGAAGTAGGCTACAAATGAATATAAACATGACAAAAACGCACAACAAAATTACTAAAACTTTTAAATTAAACCATTCAAAATATATTTAAAAAAAACTATAATAGTATCTCAATGATACTAAAATAACACTATAGTGTCCATGATACTGATGTAAACAAGGCTTCCGACTGACTTTGTTATTGTCGTGTATTAATATTTAATGATTATGTGGCTTGTTTAAAACAGCAATACATTTTTGTTTCACATATTTATGTTCTTCACTCTATTAATAGGTGCATGACAGAATGACTGAAGGCTTGACTCTGAGCTTGGCCTAAGTTTACAGCCAGCATTTAATATGACTATTTGTGATTAAAACACATTATAAAGTCCATATTTATGGATTGTTGCCTGGGGGCTCACGGAGTATTGTTTATGTCTGTTGGGCGTGGGGTGTTATATCAGAGAAGGATGTCTGGCTTAGCCAACTACAAACAATGTTGATTAGGTCTGATATTGTTTAGCCGTCTCTCCCCTTCAGGGATATCCTGTGTCTCACTAACAATGTCAGAGCACAGCAGTTGGAAAGAGCAGAACATGGGTTTGGTGATGAGATGGGAGACCTATGCGATTTGAATTCTGGCTCTGCCACTGGTGACGGGCAGCCCAGAAACGGCAGTTCCGCCTGGAGACGTTGGAAAAGTACAGCTTTGTCATCTGCGTTGTGTTCTAGCTGCGTTGGGAAGAACAGGACAGCATTCGGCAAACTTTCTGTAGGCCTGTTACACGTAGGCCTACATTAATTATTTCCAATTTTTATTATTTAAATATATAGCCTATCCAATGAATTACAATATATGTAAGGGATAATGTACATTCAGCCGGCATTTTGCCACAAATAATTATGGGGTTTTTAAACTGTTTTAAAATAGTACCTGTTTGTTATCTCAAAATCTGTTTCAGTGTACAAAACAATCGTTGCAAAATGGCAGCAGCTGCGTTTGTATGAAACATGAGAGCGAGTCCACGATACTTTGATGACATAATTAAATTATTGTACACAAAATAATCATTGATTCGAGTTTTAATATTTTATTAGCTCACCAAACGCAAAACGTCCATGAAGAAAAACCTTTCCTAGCAAGCGTATAGCGCAGTTACCCGGATGACCTCATGTGTTATTGGTTTTTACCGGTTTGTAGCCTACTGGGGAATAACACACCGCTTGGATGGCTAATTATTATAAATAACAAATTAACATTACACATACAAGTAATAAACATACATTTATTCTATGATTGCAATAAAGTTCCAATACTGTATATGAATATACAATAGTGACAAAAAGTGTGTTCATATTTTTTTTGTATGACAGCCAGGCCAAAAATGAAATTTGACGTTTCATTGTGTTATCACTAATAAAACAATTATCTATACATCCATCTATCTACAGGCAGACAGATGCCCTCAATTTCAAATTCAACAAAGATTGAATGTTACTAATGTAGGCCTTTCTAAACTCGTCCCACATGGTTTCAAGCAGGTCATATTTCAGTGTCTATTCATTTCAGGAAACTCTGTTCTCTCTAAGGCACTGGGTGTCACATGTGTAAAACAGGAAATTTGGCGATGAAGAGCAACAACCAACAAAAGCATCATCTCTTGGGACACATTAGAAACTGCAGCACAGCTGAGGTCTGAAACCGAGAGCAGAAACACTGCAAAGAAGTATATCAAATGCATCACAGTAGCCTCCTGCCTCTAAAAACCACCAGATTAACTTTCAGAACAGCATAAAATCAAATGCTGCTGCTGAAGGTCATGTGAGATTCTCAGAATGCAGTACATAAAACTGTGAATATTCCAACTCC
This sequence comes from Semotilus atromaculatus, assembly GCA_031834385.1. NCBI lineage: Eukaryota > Metazoa > Chordata > Actinopteri > Cypriniformes > Leuciscidae > Semotilus > Semotilus atromaculatus. The sequence continues at coordinate 8,731,363 of JAULUF010000003.1, forward strand.
CATTCTACAAAGACCACAAGTTCTCACATAAAAGGCATTTATATTTAGTAGTTTACATGTGCCTGTCCAACAGCAAACATTATCAAATGTTTCCGTGTAAATATGGTGCCATTAATGGAAGAACAAATTCTTGTAGAGTTATGTAATGTACACATTATCTAAATGCAACAGATGTAACTATACTCCGCACAGTTTTTAAATAGATCAAATCCATTAAAGCATCTACATCTGTCTGGGGCCAGATGCTGTGGAGGGGTGACTGATCTGAGTCTGTACCACTAAATCTTCAAGTCATACGATATAATCTATACCACTAAAGATAATCTCACCAGAATGCATTTATGAACGGGGCAGTTATGGGTAAAAATAGATGCATTTGACGCCATCCGGAACATATGCCTTTAATCCAACACCTTTAATGTATTGGCTTTAATCAAATATATATAATATGTGTTTTTATTAGTAGTGGCCAAAAGTGATGTCCGGAGGGGATTTGTTTTTGACAAGTTTGATTAAATCAAATTAAGACCATGTATATGAAATACTGTGTACTGCTGTTTTATATAAATGTCATGTTTTCCTGAACAACATGCTCGGTGGAGACAAATCATCAGAGTAAATAAGAGCAGCTGGGTTGTTTCATAGCCATGTGTAGTGGCCTTTACAAAGCCACGCTTCAGGACAAGTATTGACGATTTCCTCGATCTCCACTGCACACATGCCACGTCACGCGAATCACCGGCCCTCTCGTCAGCCGGCCGGACTGTTGTCCATACTTATGATTCATTCACACTCTCTCTGTATACACTATAGCTGCCACGTCCATCTGTGTCCACACAAACCCTCTGGGATGAATTCATAACCAGAACAAAACCTGCATCTTTTTTGACAAACCCCTCGCTAACCAAATTTAATCAGATGCCATACTGGTATATAAATAATAAAAAAGCAGAACATAAATACTTTCAGAATCATGAATACTTCCCTTCGGGCTGACAACACATCATGACGGTTACCGTATTAACTCAGAAGTAGTCAGAAAACTAAAAATTCCACACACAGCCCACACCTACACAACAACAGTCATCTTCTCCCCCCACTGTCCTCCCTCCTGACCACTGAGTCACACCCTTCTGCTGCTGTAGGACACAGGAACACAAGGTCGCCCATCACGGATCCAGATCTGGCTATAAAGGAGTCATACAAAGCGTAAATGCCTCTTTTGAACAGAAGATGTGTTGATGCCCCATTCCAATTGTACAATTATATTTCAGTTAGTAATCTAATACAATAATTAATGGGTATTAATTAAGGATTTGTTGTTTTAGATATTTTGGACAATGTTTCTAGTTTGTAATGTGTAAAGATCCGGTCACAATTACCGTTGCTTGGTGAATTTTTACGGGCAAAACAGTCATTTAAAAAGGAATTCATGCGATCTGGAATTTGGCATGAGGGTGAAAGATTTCACAACAGGTTCAAGTTGGTCACGTTGATTCGTTGCGATGGCCAACGTTTGGTTTGAAAGGGATTCTGTCTTTTTATGGAATATTGCAGTATTTATTATAAATCCGTGCACATTATGATTTTTTTATTTTTATTCATGCGCAATAGCAAACCACAAAGATCCTATGATCCAATTGATTCCCGATGGACAAAATCAAGTCCCGGCCTACATATTTCTTGCTCGAGAATCCATTTCACTAGGATATAAGAAAAGAATATCACACTTTCATTTCATAGCGATTTTAAAGTGCAAACCATTTTAGTTCTGCAAGACAAGTATATTTCTCAGTGAAACAAAACGGGGTCACAAAAGATCACAAAAAGTGGGTGGAGTTTGAATTAATCGGTTAAGATGATCTAATAGCCTGGCGGTATATCCTCTTCACCAGGTAATTAATTACTCTTTGACAGCGATGCCATAAACAAGTTTAAACACAAAATTTCTCTGGCGCAAAAGGTCTATAATTAAAACGTGTATTGAGAAAGTAAATAAGGTACATTTTGATTGTTTCTGGCCAAAACACATGTAATAGGTAGAGAATAAATGTTCATTTTATTAGAACTATCAAGTTAAGCAAATAAAAGAACACAGCACCTATGAGTGTCAACACACTATTAAACATTAAAAAAAACATCCAGTACAGGACCAGGATTATGCTGGTCTCCCTTCTTAAGTATAATTTTCACAAGCTTTTCAGTTTTTTAAACTTAAAACAGATCATTAGCAACTCATGTGATTTCCATCTGTTAGAAGATGTTAGAAGTTAGAAATGACTTGAAACTGAGATGCTAGAAACAAATAAAAGTGTCTCAGTGCCATACACAGACCGGTAGTGCATTTATGCAACTCTTCTCGGTCCAAACATGTCCAAACACATCTGAACACTGGTTTAACTAGATTTTAGTAGCGTATTTGAATATTAAAATGTCTTGAAACATAAAACGTGCCTTTTTTTCAAGTATTGGTCCACAATGTGCTCTCCCACATTCACATTTGTCTTTTAGCGGTCGTTTGTCTTTTACACAGACCCAAACTCGGACATCCAGGACACATACTTCTCCAGGTCTGAAGCCGAGACGGATTTTGAGATCTTTTTGAGTGTAAGCTCAAAGTCCTGCATGGTGACTGGCATCTGCAGCTCATCTTTAGAAAGAGCACGGATCTCCTCCGGACTCAGACCCTGGATCCTCCTTCGCATGGCCATCATTGATGCATCTCTGAGAGAACAAACACAAGTTCATCAGTCAAATCAACATGTTTAGAGCTCACACAGCTTCATTTAAAGAGGACCTATTATGCTTTTTTACATTTTCAACTTTCTTTAGTTGAACAGACCAAAGTATTTAAAAGGAGAAGGTTTTACATTAAACATTTTGACATTAGAAATGTTAAATTTTGTTTTTTATAGAACTCTTCTACATACAGTATTTAATGCAATTACATCAAAGTAGCTGTAATTAAATTACAACAAAAATAAGAGTAATCCCTTACTTTACTTTTTCAGGGGAAAAGAAATTTCATTACAGTAATAATTACTTGGTAATGAGTTAGCCTACACCCAACACTGCTTGTTAGAATGATGTGGACTTTAATAGACACAAAGACTCTTGGGCACAATAAGCAAGCTAACATGCAGAGCATTCTATATCGTTAATTCAATTTGAATATATATATATATATATATATATATATATATATATATATTTATACACGTTTCAGTCTATATATTTTAGCATGTCAACAATCAGTGCCGTTTTTATAAGAGTGGAGTAAATGAACAAGGGATCCCCGGAGTATGAAGCATGAGGAAACCCAGTGAAGTAGCTAATCATTCCCTCGGTTTTACAGACAAGGCTTAAGCTAGTCCCAGACTAAAATACATGTTTGATCTGTTTTAAATGAAAGCAACTTGCACTGACATGTCAGTGCTATTGTTTTGTTTCAAGATGCACACCATGTTTTTTTTCTAAGGCACGTTTATAAAAGCTGCTTAAATGTCCTAATTTATCTAAGGCCTAATCCTGACTTAATCTAAGCCCTGTCTGTGAAACCAGGCCATTAGGCGCCACGTTCATTACAGCATTACTCCTCCACCTGCGCGTGACATGAATAACAACAGTCCTATATTATTGAACCAATGTGGTTCAAACGACAGAGGTACGAACATGTTACTACGGTTTTAGGTAACAGTGGTGACTAGTTGGTTTGTTTTTCCAACAATGCATCATACTGTGGTAGTTAATCAGCGAGTTACATTACTGTAATAATGTAAATATTTGAAAAATAATTCGATTTTCAAACTTGAATGTTAAAAAAAAGCACTTATAGTAGACCCTTAAAACAAAACCCAGACTTTGTATAAGGGTATAATATGGCCTTATTTTATATATATATCTATAATATGCAAATACAAAACATATAAACCAAGACTGAATTGATTAAATCTTTTTCAGTGCTATTTGAGATTGGTCCCTCTTAAAACACTGTCATTTTAGCTGAAGCAGCTGGAGCTGGTTGGTTTGGTTCAAGATAACTCTTCTATTCAGGAATTTTCTGCTGTGCTGAAGGAAAAATGAATGGAAAATATACTAAAGGGCCCCAGGCAACCACAGTTGAGCTTGAGTCTGTTTGGCTGTGATTTTGTCGCTTTGCACTATATAAAATTTTTTACCAAAGGCAGAAAAATGACATGATGCTTGAAGCATTCAGTTTGGACAAGGTGTTATCTGTAATTCTGAAAACATACTGTACCTGCAGACGTTGGTGATGTCAGCGCCTGAATAACCCTCGATTTTCTCAGCGATGAGGGTGAGATCCACGTCAGATTCCACTTCAACTTCCCGTAGGTTGATCTTTAACAGTTCTGCACGTCCTTCAGCTGTGGAGTTCAGTAATGGTCAATGGTCAATGGTTTTTCCAGCTGAATGACAGTAGTATGAGCCCAAGTTTATTTGTATAGAGCATTTCCCAACATACTGGTACTTAGTTTGCCTTTTAATAAATGTCGTTTACAATGAATTCAACAATAATTTATTTTTATTTTATACTTCTACTTCTCTTTCCTGTTCTGTGAATACTGTTAAATTGAAAGGATTTGTGGAGTGAGGAGAACTAATACATGTTTATAATGTCTGTAAATGTTTTGTTTTATTTACTCTTATTCTACATTATTTCTGAAAATTAATAAAATGAGACTTATGTGATCGATGTATTCTTTCTTTCTCAACAATGCAATATTGATCCAGTGCGACTTATAATCAGGCACGACTTATTTTCCGTAGAATTTTGTAAATATATTATAAAATTTTAAGAAAACTAAAAATGGAAGTCATTTAAAATCGGCAATGAAAATTAGAATAATTTATATTTCAAAACGTGCTTAAGTGTGATGACAAATGCCAGTTTCAAAAATCCTAAAAATAATCTCCATTTTATTTATAAAATTTCTAATTTTGTCCTTTTGGTTTCAGGGAGAAATATGACTCACAACATATTAAAAAAATTCAAAAATCCAGGCCCTTTAACTATAACAAAAGAGTTGCATCACACAATGAAAGCTCATGAGTAATGACTAACTAACTGAACTACACATCACAGCGTGAATGGATAGAAATTAGTCAGGCAGGTTCATTTATAAGTGGGTGAGATGCATGAAGAAATCAGAGGAGCCGTGACTGCCTGGAGAATGTTATTCTGTTGATGGGCGTTTGTGTGTGAGGGTGTTAGATTACCAGTGGGTAGTGGAATGTAGATCCTCTTCTCCAGTCGTCTCCTTAGAGCCTCATCAATGTCCCAGGGGAAGTTAGTGGCAGCCAGGACCATTACCATTTTAGAGGGATCGTCACTCTCTTGAGCACCTCCTACACCTGATGCCATTACACGGGTAGGCGTTAAAATACATCTGCATTATTCTATCATAACAGGGTCGTTTACTACACAAAACTCACCATCCATCTGCACAAGTAATTCGGACTTTACTCTGCGACTGGCCTCATGTTCATCTGATGTGCCCCGCCTCCCGCAAATAGAGTCGATCTCATCAATAAAAATTGTTGTGGGAGCATAAAAACGAGCCTGTTAAAACAAAAAATAAGACAATAACAAGACCAACATTTTTAATGATCAGATCTTGTATTATCATGCATGTACTTTGCTATTTCGTGCATTCTGGCTTACACTGTTAAAGAGTTGGATTCTCATGCTAAACTTGGCCAAAGTTAAAAAAAAATGAGTTGGACGTATGACGGAGTATTTCTGTGCCAAATACACTACTTCAGGATTCGTATAAGTTTTTTTGAGTATGGCCCTTTATGACGTCATAATCCTGGAAGAGCCAAGAGAAGTGCCCAAAACCTATACATTAACATGCTTCGTTCAGTTTACGGAAGCCGTCGGCAGCGCTGCCATTTTGTTTTTAGAACCACAAAATCAGTGTGTTATCCAGGGATAATGCGATGATGTAAGGGCGTGACTCTTTATAGCTCCGCCCACGACACGCCTCCAGGAGCTCGACTGTTTTCAGAAAGAATCGGTACAGCGTTTCGGTCTTTTATAAATCGGATAAAACTAAAGACTCTTCGGAGATATGAAGGTGGCAATACTACTCTATAGGAACTCAAGATTAACCTGAGATTGGCAAAAACTGTGTGTTATATCCCTTTTAATTAATTTCAGGAAGTTTTGTTTGTACAGTGGGTCACAATCAGAATCGGGATTATTTTTATTTTATTTAAAGAAGCAATATTTGACCCTTGAAATTGATTTTGCCTTTGCCTTTCTATAATTAACTCTTTTTGCTATACTGTTGTCTAACTAGCTATAAAAGTACCTGTAAATAATACTTAAGATATCATGGCACAGAAAAATACACTTCAAAAATGCGTTTGAAATAATTGGTCCCCATGTTAGAATATACAGGTCTCTACTGTCGATCCACGTAGATTTTGTGTGTAATCGCTGTTTCAGCTTTTGATGTTGTTTGGAAAGTATTCTTTACATTCTGTGTTTAGCCGTCCAATGGACAAACACTATCACAGTGACTACATTGCTTCCTTGGAGATCACTCACCATTTCAAAGAGGAGCCGCACCAGTTTCTCAGACTCTCCCCTGTACTTTGAGGTCAGCGTGGAGGACGACACATTGAAAAATGTTGTCCCACATTCAGTCGCAACCGCTTTAGCCAACATGGTCTTCCCTGTACCTGGAGGCCCCACCATCAGCACCCCCTGACAGTAACAAGAACAACATGCATTGGTATCATCTTCACACGGGCACATATTTTAAAAACAACAACGATGCAGTTGATGGTTTGTGGAAAAAAAACACTTCAGTAGACCAGATGGTATGTGAAAAACAAACTGAAGTAGAAATATATCAACCCGACTCAATCTGTGACGAATGATACAGTACTAATGAGAGCTTGTGTTGAAAAATTTTCAGTCTGTCCTACATAATAAACTAATTTAACAGCGCCCCCTGGTGGACTAAAAAACTATCATCACAAGAAATAGATTTCATACATTTTGGCAAAAAACAATATGACAGACTATGCATCCATATGCATGTATGCTCAGATGTCAAACTCTGGCATCAGGTGTCATCTAACATATTAACCTTCCACGGGCGGCGGATCCCCTTGAAGAAGTCTGGCATCCACATAGGCAGGACCACTGCCTCTCTCAGCAGCTTTTTGGCATCTTCCAGATCTGCTATGTCATCCCTGCAGGAACAGTAACACATGACAGCTTGCCTGAATCACTGTCCAGCACTGAATCACTAACTGCCACTTTGACTGACAACTGTCGCTGACTCAACACACAACAACTACACTCTGGAGAAGTACGAAAACTAAACTCACTGCATCGCTATTTATACAGCCAGTGCCTAGGCCCAGAAGGAACTTTTTCATTTTTAAATCATTTCCATTGACAGCTAAGCAACTACCACTTTGTCGCTTCAAAATGTTCATAAAGAGATCGTAAAACGTATTAATATGAATCGAGCAGTTTAATCCAAATTTTCGGAAGAGACACAATCACTTTATATGATGAACCGATTTAATTTAGGCTTTTATTTAATCAGCGAACGTAAAAAGAAGCTTGCTTGAAACATAAGAAAAAACGTCATTAGTTCTTGCGGAAGCTCAAACTTTCTTTTACCATATCTGATGTGTGTGTTGATGAATGTTTATGTAAATGAAAGCCTAAATTAATCATATCAAGTGATCGTGTCTCTTCAGAAAGTTTGGACAAAACCGTTCAATTCATATGGATTGGTTTTACAATCTCTTTATGAACTTTTTGAAGCGTCAAAGTGGTAGCTGGGTAGGTGTGTGTTGAGAGACAGAAATCAGATTTCATTCAAATATCTTTATTTGTGTTTCGAAGACAAACAATATGCATTGACATATTGACACATTTTGTACTTTAGTATGTAGTGTTTAACAGTTATAGGTTAAATGTTAACAGTTATTGATTAACTGTCTGATTGTGGTTATTTGATCTAATCACAATTATTTGAGAGAACTGTGATAATTGTGCAGTTTATATTTCAATCAAATTTTTCAATTCAAATAAGGGAAATTTAGGCCTGTAAAGCAAATGCTGTTGCGTCTCATTTTTCTGCATGGTAGGGAAAAGGGAGTCAGATTTCGGCACCACATCGATCCATCATTTAAAAGGGAAAATTCTGTTCTTTACTCACTCTGTGGTGTTGTTCTATTGAGCCCCTAAAGGGACATGGTGATGAAAAACAATATGAGATAGGTAGAAAAATTATATTTGAATGCTTTTGTATTTGCTCACTAGAGAGCCCCACACATGACATAAAGACAAAAATATTAATATATAAATACCACCAATAAGAATTAATTCCCACAATTTAGGAATTTGTTTCCTCGTTTTAGTCAAATGATGGCCATGTTGTAATAATTTGTTCCCTTGTTTTAATTGTTCCTTGTTTAGAACAAATTAGTATAACTTGGCCACAATTTAGTGAAACGAGGGAATGAATTAAGGGAATGAATTCTTAATGCATGACCACGACATGCTGGGCTACAGTGTGAGATTAAAGACCAAGATTTCAATTAATTTAATGATAGCAAATGATCTATAAAAGTTGCATAGAAAACATTTATTTTGTAAACTATATGATCATAAACACTTGAAAAGTAAAACTAGTAGTAAAATGGAAAAATACCAGTGGATATTGAGGTTCCGGGACACAATATCTCTCTCCAGTGCATCCACCAGATCGCTGTCATAGCCTGTGCCATCAAACTTCCTCTGTTCCACATCAGCAACACCCTCCTGGGAATTCTTCTTACTCTGAAAACACAGACAGATACGGCACCTGATAATACGTATCAAGAAAAATTAAATCTAAAATGTAAATGCCAATATAGGCCTCACACTGTGTCTACACGGCATGATGTGACGCGACAAAAGACAGTAGAGTCCATTATAATAAGTGACGAGACACGAAAAAATCTCCGACAGTAAATTGATGCCTTGTTCTATTTATAATGTACTCGTTATACTTCTCATAGGAATGACAAATGGATTTGCAATGGTCACTTTGTCACATCCAGTGTAGACAGCTTCTAGCTTTTGCAGCGCGATGCAACCCATTAACGGTTGTGTTCGGTCTAGACACGGTGTAATAGTTTGGGTAACTTACTTTATCCTCCTTAGCTTTATTTCCACGGCCGTCACGGGTGTTCGGTCTATCTGATTTGACGTTCGGCTGACCCCTCCCCACAGGACCGCGATGCTGCATCCCAGGTGACTCTTTCCTCTGAGGCTTTGACACAGGGACCGGCTTCTTCACCTGGACAGGTCCCCTATGACCAGAGCAGACAGAGTCATATCACCAGGTCCATGTGACCACATGTGCAAACAGACACATTAAATTTGTGTGTAGTGCATTTTGTTTGGAGTTTTTGGTGCTTTTCAATCAGTTGAACTGATTTAGCCAATATAACTCATACATGTTTATAATTTACACTAACATTCAAAAGTTTGGGGTCAGTAAGATTTTTTTTGAAAGAAATATTCAGCAAGAATGCATAAAATTGGACAAAATGAATCCTGAAAAAATTCTGGCTGGCTTCCACAAAAATATTAAGCAGCACAAAAGTTTTCAACGCTTATAATAGGAAATATTTTCCAGCAGCAAATCAGCATATTGAACTCAGCAAAAAATTAAATAATCCAAATAACTATTACAGATCTTTAAAAAGGTTTATACAATGTTTTATGTTATATAAAGTTGTATATGACTTTCTTCTTTTAGCCAAACACAATCAGAGTTATATTAAAAAATATCCTGGCTCTTCCAAGCTTTATAATTGGAGTGAATGGTACCTTAGATTTTGATCATCCCTGGCTTTTGGTAACGGCAGTACGCAAGACTAGTTTCTGCAGAAGAGTGACCTCTGAAGTTACAGGAAGTCAGTGACTTTGGATATGGATATTTTTATTACAAAAATGCATCACTTCATCTTTATTAGTCTTTATTAACTCCCTGGAGACGTATGGATTACTTTTATCATGGATGGATGAAAGCTTGGAAAAGCCAGAATATTATTTAATATAACTCTGATTGTGTTTGGCTGAAGTAAGTCACATACACCTAAGATGGCTTGAGGTTGAGTAAATTATGGAATAATTACATTTTTTTTGGTGAACTAACCCTTTAAGGTCACAGATCCAATAACTTAGGACATTAAAGAAACCTTTCTACTGACTCAAAAACACCAGAAGAAAAAATGCCCAGGGTCCCTCATCACCTGTGTGAACATGCCATGTTCAGGGACTCGTTATTCCATTTCTGTTCATCAAATATATGTGAAATTTGTTCAGTTTATGTCATAGTTCTTATATATATATATATATATATATATATTAGGGCTGTCAAATGATTAATCACGATTAATCGCATCCAAAATAAAAGTTTGTGTTTACATAATAAATGTGTGTGTACTGTGTATAATTATTTTATATATATAAATACATACACATGCTTGTATATATTTAAGAAATATTTGCATGTATATACTATATATAGATTTATACATAATTTATATCATATATAAATATGTTATAACACATTTTTCTTAAATATATAAATGCACGTGTGTGTACTTATATATATACACATACACACACATGCATACCAGTATATTAAAATGTGTGAAAAGGTGTAAAATGCGTTTTCACTGAGCTAATTCCATTTTGTGCTGCATGACAAAACAGCCCATGAGTGAACATAGTAGTGACAGCATGAAGATAGGAGACATGTGACATGCTCTGCAGTTGCCAGAACTCCTCAGGGGTTTATGTAATCAGCTGCCTATTCTACCTGTGCTCCGCTGGGGTTGGGGGAGGCCAGACATCAGGGTCCCTTGGGCTCTCTTCAGCCAAAGGGTTGGGGAAATCAACTGGTTTGTCCATCTTGAAACTCTCCAGGGTGTTTACAATGCTTTTCACCTGCTCATATTCCTCTGCCAGTTCCTGCCGAATCTGGGCTCGGGGGGGTGGGGGGTGGGGGATTACATTGGATTGAGTCCTTCAGATTACATATACTGTACCAACACAACTATATTCTTTAGCTTAAACCTGTTTGAGCAAATATAAATGGTCATGAACACATATCAGATTAAATCAGAGCCTTACTTGTTGCCATTTGACTTTCAGGGCAGGATCTCTGAGGGACAAACAGTGCTTATGGATCTGTTGTATAACACCTTGGTAGTACACCATGGATGAGTCATAGTTCCCCAGTAGAGCATATTCTCTTCCTTTCTTAGCATTGTCGCAAATCTCAGTCAGATTCATGATGAGAAAGAAATCAAACTGAATGTTGCTTGAGTGCTTCAATGCGACCGGAGTTCACAGCGTCATTAAAGAAGCTGGTTTGAGTGCAGTTGATTGAAGGCCATGAGTCCTAAACATGTCAAAGAACAGAGAATCTGATGAGATGATGCAGAGCCAAATCAAACATTTATAATGATAGTAACAGAGGAGGGGTGAAGTTGGGTACAGCACATCACTTTCTGGCAAATCATCTGGAGAAGCAGTAAAATGTCTCTGCACATTTCCAGACTCACTGAGTGTAAAGTCAGGTCTCGTCTTTTATTTTGTTTAAAATATTTAACAAGATACAACCCAAAAGCTATTTAAAGAACTATTATGCTAGAAGTCAACCTTTGTGTCAAAACTATTTTGTTTGAGTAAAATGTTCCAGGGAATCTGTACAGCAAAACTTTCAGATAGAATGAATTAGATGAGTGGGTGTAATAATAATATAATAATAATACATTTTATTTATTTGGTGCCTTTCTGGACACTCAAGGTCGCCTTACAAAATGGTACATTAGAACAAACTAAAAACTAGCTATATTAAAAACTAGCATAAAAACATGTTAAAATTACATCATACATAAATCATACATAAATCATCAAACATAGCATCATACATCCGTAGTTACAATGAGTAAGCATAAGAGATGTTTATAACATTAAAAAACAAGCAATTCAATTCATTGTTACTATTCTGTACTAAACTTGAATGTAGAGTGGGTAAACATTTCTATGTAGAATTACTTTTAATCATTTAAATTTTTGTGTGTGTGGGGGGGGGGGGGGGGGCGACTATATTTTTTACTGATAATAGTTAACTAAAAAATGTAGTGTATAAGTATGGGCACATTTATGGAAGCAACATCCATTCAAGTATAAATACTGACATAAGCTGATGGTAGTAGATAAATTGTACCAATAACTAAATAGTCTTTTTCTTAAAATTATTAGGTTTTTAAAAAAGAAAAATCTTAAATTTAAGATATCAATCATGATGCCTTACTTTTAGATGTCCAATAGTTTCTTATTAATATACAAATCTTATATTAAAGGTTGCAATGTTAGTCCATTCATAGGTTTTCCCATTCGGCCTCTGTTAAATGTTTTTTCTTGCTCTCTGTAGAATTAGGTTATAAATATAAAGTAATATTATTGCATCGGTTTAAAACGCAGTGACTGAATCTTTATTCACTGATAACAATCACAAGATTTCTCTACGGGTTTGAAAACAAAGCTGCAGTTACTACTGTTGTACTACACTTTGGTTCATTAACCTTTGCCCTGATCACAGTGACAGTCAAAAATAAGACAATTTCGGTCGTTGGACACATGACGTAAATGCACATCATAAATACCGTTCGGGACACCTCAAATTGCTTGAATAATATACGTTTCTTTTTATATTTTAAATAACCCTACAGTCGACCATGAATGATTCCATTCAATCATTTTTTCCAATAAAATCAAATTGATCAAGTCGTGTTTGTGTGTAAAATCAGCTCAAACGCCACGCCTCTTGCATATTCATTTGCAAGGGACTTGTAGTTGTTTTCTGTTTGCCTTAAAGTACAGACAAATAGCGAAAACTGCAATAGGGAACTACGTTACCCATAAGGCAACAGTGCAAGATGCTTAAGATGAAGGCCATTGGTAACAAAAAGGATTTGCAAGGAAACAAAATACGAAGTCAATTTGTTAGTTTATGAATCCTTTTAAGGACATGCGATATGACAGACATGTTCTACATTTAATTCTACGTTTGGATGGGAATGAGTAAATGTCTTACCTTTATTCGAGGCACTTTTACATTCGAGCGGTCCACAGTCCGTTGCCCACTGATGTTGCCATGGCCGCGGAAAGACGCTGACTAATGAATGAGTGCATGTGTTGTAGGCGGGGCCTGGGCAAATACAACTCAAACCGCTTGATAAACTGAAGGTGAGCCCGGGGGCCCGTTCTTACTACGTGAGGTTACTCAGTTATATGGGGCCTGTTTCAGAAAGGAGGTTAAGTGAAAACTCTGAGTATGTTAACCCTGAAATGAGGGAAACTCTGGGTTTTCTGTTTCAGAATGGGAGGTATATCAAACCCGAGAAAGCAGAGTAAGTCAAGCCCGTTTCTGAAAGAGAGGTAACTTATACTCAGAGTCAGTTACCATGGTAACTTACTCTGTGAACCTAACCTGGTCGGGAGCAGGTTTTCTTCGGTAAACCCAGAGTTTATTTCGGTCTCCTCCCCTTTTTTAAAGAGGAAGCAGTGTTTAAACACCAACAATAATACTACAATTTATTTAAACATTATTTAAGGAATATATATATATATATATATATATATATATATATATTGTTTGTCTATGGTTTAATTGACTAAATCTGTTTTGCAGCACTTTGCCAAAATATAAAACGTTTGCTAAACTTTTATTTGATTACCACCGTTTTTGATAATATATTTGTATTAAATCATAAAAAAAAAAATCTGAATAAAAACATTTAATAGAACTCAATTATTTTTAAACATTTTTATAAGTTATTAATGATACAAAATAAGTTGTTAATCTAATTCATAATCAATTATTAAAATTAGTTGATTAGTTGGTTTTATTGAACAAATGTTTAATTTATTTAACTGTCATTTTAACTGATGATAATAATAATCGTCATTTAATAATGCAGTTTATATATTTAATAATTGTTTAATACCATAAACCGTGATATTTTTTGAGACGGTTATCATACTGTGAAACTCTCATACATTACAACCCTACATAGGAGAGTCGTTGAATAGAAGTACTTTTACTTGAGTAGATTTTTAGACCGGCTTCTTTTACTTGTACTTAAGTAAAATTTTTATCAAAGTAATAGTATTTTTACTTGAGTAAAATATTTTATTACTCTTTCCACCTCCGGTAGTTCTAAACAAATTCTACAGAATTAAACTGTGGCATTACACACTGAAGTGTGTCCCTACTATTTATGAAGTTTAGGCCTATTTGTCATAATTTCTGGTTTGTTGAGTGTAGGCTACTTACAACTGGGGTTCTGTTGGGACAGGAGGATCCAAAAGACAGATATTACCATCAGAATCTGTTGGGACCAACGAAAAACCCAACCCAAAGTAAAATAAATGGAAATATCAAAAATACCCTATATAAAAAATAACACATATGTAGACCTCTTACATTTTATGAAGGCTTGGATCTTCGGGAGTGACTGGCTCTGATGAAGGAATTCCCTCAGCCAGAAATGCTGCTGCACTGCTATATACTGGATGCTATTTAGTTATTTAATATGTCAAATGTTTGTAAAGTCAGGTAGCCTACACCCATGATATGCTCAAGCCTTACCTGATTGAATTATGTTTATATATTTTATTTTCAGCTGCTGCCACGTTCTTTTAATGCCTGCAGGATTGCACCTATTAGCCTACATGAAAATTAAAATTAGGTTGAATAACATAGGCTACTGTTCTTCCAGTTTCACCTCTGATATTATAACAGTTTGGTAAGTTACTCTAAAATAGTTATTAAGTACTACAAATGACATCTTCAACAGTGTAATTAGATTAATGTAATAATTACTATCTTTAGAAAGTATTGGTCTACTTATTACTAAATCCCATATCAACCTCAACCACTTGAACAATACAAGGAGAGACAAGAAACTGCACTTTTAATGCTTTCAAATTAACAATATACAATTGCATGAATTATTCTTGAATTGACCAAAGTGTGTAGAGGGAGAAGGTTACATTAAAAATATACCTTGTATTTTTAAAATGTATTTGAATTGTGAATGAATTAATTGTTCTATAGTCTCTAGAGTATTTAATGTAATTACATCAGATTTTATTTTAAATTACAGAATTAAGAGTAATCCCTTTAATTAAATTACAATATTTAGATTACTTGGTAATTAATTACACCCAACACTGTATAACAGTAATTCCTCTTTTTGTCTGGCGCTGTTGCCATGGTGACTCGTAATATCTGCGCTCCATTGATAATGGCTTTTTATAGTTGTGGTGCACGCGCTTAACTCAGAGTCAGGCAACTCAGAGTTGATTGAATCAACTCATTTCAGCTGTTCTGTAACCGAAAACTCAGAGTTTCCCATCTCAGGGTAAGTCAACTCAGAGTTCAAGTTTTAACTCAGAGTTGGTTGAACCTCCTTATTGAAACGGGCCCCAGGACTTTACCGTTTTGACTGTTTGACTTGATCCAGGATGGTTAGGATCATAATCTGAAAATAATATTATAATGTTGTGTAGTCTACCTTATACACAGACAGTTTTACTCACTGAGAGATGTATTTGTGAGGGATTTTATTGGAGTCTTATACACACAGTAAGTCTGTGCCATGCATTCATTTGAATGGTGACCCATATTGGGAGTGGCTTAAGTTATGCAGAGATGCAGATAACTTAAAAAAATACGCTGTCTGATGTGCCATTAGAAAATGTTTTTAACCCATAAGCACTGCTGGTCTTCTCTATACGCAAAGTACGCAAGTTAGGGCCCCAGAACCACCAGGGGCCACCTTTCTCTCAACAATGATTTAATGAATAGGGCTGAGCAAACAATTCAATTTTAGTTTCATTTTTGATTTTGGCTGGCAATAATTATGAAAACATAATGCCACATTTCTTTCCTTTCCTTTAAAGCAGAGCACTGTCTCCCTTCCTACGTAGTTCAAATCAGTCTAATCATGTAACGTGACTGTCGTAATATAGGGCCTACAGTCTCCTGCCAGACGTGCTCATAAAAAATAAAATAAAAAAAAAAGAGTTAAAAGAGTATTGAGCTGTGAATGAAAGTTCCCCAGACTGGCTCGATTTGAGACAGAGAAACACGTACGTACAAGTATTAGGCTAGCCGGGCGTGTGCTTATTTACAAATACACACAAAAAGATATTCAAAATTCAGTCAGTTATGTCTTAAGTGAACATAAACAATTGGGAAAGTAATTGAATGCTTTTCAGTGTTTTAAATCTGCATTTGGTCTTAAAGTGACAGCAGCCAATAAACCTGCTGCTGTCTTTGTCATTTAATGTTAATCAACTAAAGAAAACGAGAGAATCACTCACTGCTCTTCACTGAATAACTCTAGCAACTTTAGTTGTTAGTTGTTAGCAACAACGAAACAAATCAATGTGTGTTTAATTCATATGGTGAAGACTGCAGTGTTTTATTTTTTACATTTGTTTTACTTTATTCAATTTCTGTATAGTAGGCTATTATTATTAGTAGGGTAAATTGTTTATTTCATTAGTCCCTTACAAAGTTTTGCTTTGGGCTCCCAGAAGTCTAGGACCAGCACTGCCCATAAGAAACTTTAATCTGGTTCACAGGTAAATTAATTGCTAATTAAAACATTAAAATAAAAATGTAAAGCCTGTACAAATACTAGAAATCATGAAATAATGGGAATCATGTAGCAAACACACATTTTATTTATCTATTAAAACTTTTGTCTTTTCACATGGGTAATTACATAAATGTTAATCATGTTATTGTTTTTGTAACCAAGATGAAGGGGGGAAAAAATCATGATAAATATCCAGTCTCTTCTATAACATACCAGTTAATAGAAATGAACAATTCATGATAGTGAGAGAGGTTCTTGAAAGGTTTTCTCTGCTGTTTAATATTATGTTTTTGGAAAGTCTGTGATGCAGACAAAGTTTTTTTTGTCATGTCAAAGAATAAAAAAACGAAATAAAATCCATCCCACAGAGAGACGGCTGTATAATTAACCACTGAAAACGCAAGCTCAAAAATAAGGGAATGAAAAGCATGAATGTAGAGCTGCTGATCTCTATAATAATCTGATTGAAGTGTCATGCCCTGTATAAACATGACAATACCACAAAATAACCACAGATGGCGCTGTATACCTCCGTAATCTGCAGTTTAACCAGATGAACAGCAGGCGGCTCGGATTAATCGAGATTTTCATCTGGTGATAACGTTCATGTGTTCTTTTTAAGCCTCTGTTTGACAAGAAAAACACGAAGGCCTCAAAACAGACTCACTGGTTGGTGTAACATACATTCAAATCTACTGCACTAATAAAATCGACCAATATGATCAAATGAGGAAATCAATATAAACATATGAAGATATTTGAGTTTGGAATCAGTCTTCAGTAATAGCTTTAAATTACAAATGAAATGTATTTATAGTACATGATGCTCTTCTGTTAATTCATTTACATAATTACATTTTTGACATGAACAACACTAGACATGACAAATCAATAAAATGCCCCATTCACTTAGAGTATTAGAAAAGCTGCAAGTTAAATAGAAAAAAGTACCTATATGAAAGTTTATTAAAATTTATTTTAAATGAATCCACTTACATTTTAAGGTCGATATAATGAGCTCCAAATGCCTTTAAGCTTTATCACAATTGGTGGTAATTAAATGGTAATCCGATTCTATGAAGAAAAGCAGGGAAAACTTTCTTTAAAAAAAAAAAAAAGTTTATTGATGTCAGAAGCATACCAGAACAAAACAATTACATTTTTTTAAAATCATTTCTGCAATTACAGTGGTATTCAAAATACAGTAAAATAACTTTGATACGGCCATTTACTAATGATGATAATATTTGATCTGGAAAAAGAGTAAACAAAAGTATATTAAGATATGAACTACAGCCTCACATAAAACTAGGTTGTGTGCTGCGCACGTCTAAAACTCCACTGACCCCAAGACAATTTTACAACCCCCTTTTTATTTTTTTACTGTACCAGGGAAGGATAGTGGTGTTGGAACCATCTTTAAGAAATTAAAATAAGAACTAAATTAAGGTTTGGGGCATTTGGACGAACACATATGACACTTTTGTAGTGTTAACTATACAAAAAAGGAAAAAAAATAAACTGTACAGCTTAAAAACATATCATATACACAGCCTTATTTCTTTTTTTTTTTTCGCTTTTTTTTTTTCATTTACCCATTTTATGGCCTCAATAAAGTGTACAGGGGGGTTAAATGCTTTATAGACAACAAGCTAAGCTCTAAACGTTATTTATCTACTCATCATCGTCGTCATCATCATCATCGTCATCCTCCTCCTCATCATCATCGTCGTCGTCATCATCATCGTTAGCCTTGTCCGGCTTGGAAGGGGCTTTGGCTGTGGCGCCTCCCACTTTGCCTTTAGAGCGATAGGCGGCAATGTCCTAAAAGGAATATGAGATGTTTGGTTAACATTGTATTTTTATTTTTTTTTTGTATGATGCTGATTAGGCATGGCATCTTTTCTCACCTTCTCATACTTCTCCTTCAGCTTGGCGGCCTTCTTTTCATATGGTTGCTTATCTTCAGATGCTGTTTTGTTCCACATCTCACCCAGTTTCTTGGCCACATCTCCAATAGACAGACCAGGGGTATCTTCTTTTACCTTGGGTCGGAATTCGGCGCAGAAAATAAAGAATGCTGACCTTTGATAAAACAGAGGATTAAAAAGTTTTTTATAAACTTTGAATGCTTCACAAATGTCAATGCATCTTAATGAACAAGCAAGATGCTTACGGGGGTCTCTTGGGAGCATTGGGGTCTTTAAACCTCTTTTTCTTCTCGCCTTTGGGTGGAATGTAGTTCTTCATCTCCCTCTCGTAACGTGCCTTGTCAAGTTTGGCCATATCTTCAAACTTCCCTTTTTCTTTAGCTGACATAGTCTGAGGAAGGGATGAAAACAAATCATTGTTGGAAAGAGAGTGAAATGGCATTAACACAATGTAATTGAAAGGTGTGACTTACCTTCCATCGCTCAGAGCACTTTTTGGAAAACTCAGAGAAGTTGACCGATGCCTCAGGGTGTTTCTTCTTATGCTCCTCTCGGCAGGTCTGGACAAAGTATGCGTACGAGGACATTTTGCCTCTTGGTTTTGTTGGATCCTTCCCCATCTTGGCCTAAATCTCCTGAATTGATAAAAAAAATATTTTATCAAAATTAAATAAAAAAATATATATTTTTTTAATTTTTTTTTACATGCATATCAAAAAATCTAATTGGTATTAAATACTACTCCCTAAATATCCTATTTAAATTTGCAGCGCTGTGCTCTTAAAAATGAACGTGACTTGGGAAATTTTCTTTTGACATGAAAACGTGAACATATTTTAATTAGTTCTTTTTTTCTAGTATTTAGTATTTAATATTTTCTTCACGACGAATTTTACTATTTAAGATGTAAACATGATCCCTTCCAGTTTATTCCGTTTAAAAATAAAGTCTTGTGTGCACTTTTGAAACATTTGAAAAGTTGTTATAAATACTAACTTTCCCAAAACCTTATTTTTTCAAAGTTAAAAAATGGTTAAAACTGTAAAAATAAGTAAGTTGATTTCAGTTATTAAATGTGCCAAAGTACGTGGGACATCGAAAAACTCGTAAAAATTCTTAATATTCAAGTTCACTTTTGCCGTGTTCCCCGTTGAAAAGAGCCTATTTCTCTCTATGTACCGTTGAAATAGCAATGGCGCACACTCTTGTCTAGCTGAAGGAAAGGAGGTCAACAACGACGGCAATATTTCTTCTTCCATTTTGTGAGAAAGCCGTCTTCATGAAAGAAAGTCCCTCTAAAATGTCTCCACCCGCCTTCCTGCTCGCTTTTGGACTCGACAAACAAACGGCGCGGGTCAGTTTTCCTGACCGAAAATTGTTTCCTTCGCAAAAAGCCCAGTGCATTCGCCTGGTGTATAGTAATACATTGAGTCTGTGCTGTGCAGAGTTGCAGTGGGCTCGCAATGGCCGCTTGTCTTCATGCACTAACACTGAGAATATGGCTCCTTCTCTTTGTGTCAGCGCTCAGCCATTACACTGCTTTGCAATAAGGGGGAGCCGCGCGACCGCATTACCTACCTCATTTCAACTCTAAATTTAACACCCTTCTCACGCACGGAAAAATTTTAAAATACCAGGGTTGGAACGACGAAAGATTGAATTTTTATTTTCCGCCTCAAAAAACGTGTACTTTCAGCTTGGCGGCGTAGAAAACACGATTTGAAAAAGTTGAAGCGAACTGCGCCTGTCTATGGCTCTATGGCTTTGCCTTGTTTCCTATGCGAGTACAGTCAGCCATTACAGTAAAGCGCAGCTTCTGAGGTAATTTTTTTCCGCCCGTATCTCTGTCATTTCAATATCACCGAGCGTATAAATTCATACACATAAGAATGGCGTTATGCTTTAATTTTTTCGCTAGTCAGTTTTTTTTCTTTCTTATCATTTCTCATAGTTCACTGTCTTCTTCTGACAGACATCCCTTATAAAGCTGCAATGGCTGCTTGCTGGCACTATCACCGTCCATAGACCTTGTTTGTACGCAATTCTGTCACCTAGTTGTCCGCTTAACGTTACATTTCGAACAGTCTAAATAAATTATTTTTATTCTCCATATTTTCAGTATTTCAACCTTCGAATAAAACCGACTATTTTCCGTAATTTTTTTAAGGTGTAACAGTTACATCAAGACAAATGAAATAAAAACGGTTATTCCATTCTGAGGGGATAATACCATATATTTTTTAACGTTTCATAAAAATCCCCTCACCAATAAAATAGCTTATTTACAAGGTAAATTTCAATTCTGTATGGTTTCCTGACCTTTTTCGCAATTTTTGTACTTACCTCACACTTTGAAATGTCTACAAGCTTGACACTTTCCACTGTCTTGTCTGGATAGTGAATGTACTGCAATGGCTGTATGTGGATGTAATAGCGCTACGCAGTAGTCTGGTCTCTCAACCCTCTAGCATTACTCTCAATAGGGCTTCCACTCCATTGGCTGCCGCCACGGTGAACATTCCTGCGATTGGCTGAGCGCTTTCCATTGTCCTAATAACAGCCGGGCTGCGATTGGCTGCCTTTTGTGAAACGTCACGAGTGTTTTAAATGGCGGGTTAATACAAAATACGGAGTGTATGTGTGTGTTTCTTGTCTCAGCTAAAGCAAAGGCTGTGTGTACTATGTTGGCTGTAGTAGTACTGTGTTCTATGTGTTGGGCGCGGAGTGCTGAATGAATGAGTGAGTCAATGCGGAGTGTCGGCGTTGCTGTGAGGTGGAAAACGTTGAATGAAAGAGTGGTCGGTCCAGCTGACGCCCCGCTTTGATCAAACACTATATGAACATCCAAGTCAGATTTTAACGAAAATATGCAATTATGAGTTATATTTATTAAAGTGGCTTAATCGGCGGGATTCGTTTTTGAGTATCAAAAGCTGATTAATTACTACGTTTCGATATGAATCAACATGACACAACATCAGAGGCGGTTTCTGCAGACTGATAGTTTGTTTTTGATTTGAATAATTCAATGACAGCACCCCAATACAATGGCAAAGTTTTTTTTATTACAAGTGTTATATTAACAGTCTCAAAACATTAATCTCGTTATCATTGCATTTAGATTTAGTTCGACCACTGATATACTTACCTAAATTTCATTATTACAAATAGTAAATTTGAGCAGATAAAATATAGATAGCATGGAGTAAATCAAAAGAGCAACGATGGTGCACAAATATTATTATTATTTCTATCTATCTATCTATCTATCTATCTATCTATCTATCTATCTATCTATCTATCTATCTATCTATTACATACAAAGAAACGCCACACTGATAGTAATTGCTTGCCCTGAAAAAAAAAAAGACAGCAATAAATAACTTAACATATGCATTTCTATCTAGGCCATAATTTAGAAACCAAATTAATGTCATACCATAAGCACCCGAAAGAACCGAAGCCTATGCATGTTAATGTATAAATCTTGGGGGGAAATTATGCAAATTCGTATTGTGTAGGACGGAGGGGCGCAGATAAACCGCCAAGGGAGCCTGATGGGGAATTGATGCCCATATAGCCTTCTATTGTTTCATAAGAGAGCAGCTGTAGCGCCCTACGACTCAACACAGGCGCGTCGCCGCTCGAGCACATGCTCACAGACGCACAGGCAGGCATATGCTGTACTGAGCAGACAGGCGCTGTTACTGAGTGACACCTATTGAAATGGTATTATCGATAAGAAATGCTTTATACGGAGATGTTTAGTTTTTACCTATGCTGATCTAATATATATTTTAAAAAGTATGTGGCATGCATAGCCTACGTTTGTTGAAATATCACATAATAAAAATGTGAAAACTTTTATAAAGCGCTCACGTCCAGATAGACCACAGTAAACAGAAATCTAACGACTCCTGTTCGATTTTATTTAATTGACAGGCTAATTAAAATATTGGCATACAAATATATATCTATTTTTAATTTACCAAACAATTTATATCCAGAAAATGAGGCACCAGCATATTTATGATAAATGTGCATTCTATAACATTTTTCCATTGCCCTTATTCTGTCTCGTTTTGAACATACTTTAAAGTGAACAACAAATGATCATGATATCTATGTAATCTTATTTTGTTTTGAAATCTTATTTCATTAGTATATCATAAGTTAACATAAACTAAGAATGTGCTACTTCTATAGGCTAATATTTGTTAATTAAATGTTAATTACAACATTCACTAACACCTTATTAAAAATATATTGCTCACAAAATAGCTGATTATTAGTTAATGTTAGTTAATACATTAGGCTAATAACAAATGAAGCATTATTGTAAAGTGTTACACAAATATTAAAACTGAACCCCAAAACAGCTGCTTTTAAAATTAGGCTAATGTATACTTATACTTATGTATAATGTATCTTATCAATATGTTTATTTATTAATATATTATGTAGGCTATTTGCTCTCTCCATTCGTTTATATAATTAAACTCGCAAATACAAACAAAGTTTGAGAGAGAAACTGTGGGTAACAATAAATTAACTCAAATTAACTTTAAAGTCTACATTATTTAGCTTACACTATATTTATAAACACAAACAGCATTCTAAATAATATATATCTCATTTAACACGTTTCTGCCAGTCTATTTGCGTGTTTCTGCTGTTAATTATAGTCTAGGTTGAGTGTTTTGATGTTATTGTTGTTGTTGTTTACTCAATCCCTGCTGCTGCCAGATTTAATTTCGACAGTATATTCAATCGTTCGATAATGCACACAGACTATCCAGATGATGGAGCTCTTGTGCTGTAAAAGAAGCTTTGTAAAAACTTTATTACTTCTTCCTACAAAACCGGAAGTAGTACGTTAAGCGTACGACTGAGACCATGCACGTTGAAATGTCTCCTACCGGCGTGCTGGAACTACCAAATGCATGTATTAAATCCTGTTTGGAAATTTTCAACATTCGATCCAGTTTTGAGGTATGTGTTGGTCCAGCTTATTTGTGCCCAGGAAATCTGTTGTGAATGCAATCTTTTAGATTTAGGCGATCTGCTTGTCATCTCAGCTCACTGTCGTGGTTGTTAGCGCCTGATATTAGCCAGCAAAGTAACATATTTAAATATCTAAAGACTTGGTACGTGTTTGTGTGTAATAAGGCAGTTATCGGAAGAGTCGTGTGTATTCGACATTAATGTTAACGTTGCAGCTAACGTTACGCTTGTTCATAAACTCAAATGTCAGTAAGAAAACAGTACAAACGTTAACTTACAAGATCGATTGAAAACCAATTGAGTTGGCTGTCAGTATTTGCAAGGCAGAACATGCTATTCTTTCAGCATTCTTGTTAGGGTAAGTTGTGTTTTAAACCCATAATAATAATAATAATATACTTTATTTTAAATACCGCCTTTAATTGCATCTCAAAGCGCTATGCAAAGAAAAGATACATTGAGATAAGGGGAAAATAAATAAATAAATAGAACTATACAATCTAAATCAATTTACAAGACATGAGAAGATAAAGTATTACACTGCCGCCACTGGTTCAGCCCAAACAATGTATTTCGCATATTATTTTAATCTTGGGTGATGTTTAATTTGTTTATCAATTTAAGACATTTTAGATAACGTTTGAAATAAACTAGCTGATGGAACGTTCAGCATTCAAAACCTTGGTGAGAGAAATTATTTATTTGCATTCTGAATTGGAATGCTCGTCTTCATAGACATAAAACGTATTTATTATGTCTAATGGTCGTCTTAACATATATTTGCATATTGAATTGTGATTGGCCTGAAAACAATTCGCGCGCTGATTGTAAAGTAGCCTTGAAACTAACGTTAGTCACCATGAAATCATAATGGACTTTACCCGTTATTATGGACTTAACCTTTAAATTATTTACCCGTGATAATTCATTATTTTTTAAAAGTTAATAAGCTTAAATAGTTCATCAAAATAACTTGCCCTCCCTTTTGCAACATGATGATAACGTGTTTACTGGCGCGAGGGCGTGGCAATCGGTCACTCAGATGAGATTGAAGCAGTAGCAAACCACAATAATCCAATCAACTTCCAATGAACAAAGTCAAGTCCTGCCCTAAATTTTTTTCTTGTTTGAGAAACCAATCAGATATACAGATATCACAATTTGGAAGAAAAAGACAATGAATAGTTGCTATAGTATTTTCGTCCATATTGTGATATCTATCTATTCTTGACTTTAATTGCTGTTGTCTTACTGACCGGCATGCACTTGTATTTCCTTCAGTAAATGCGGATGGAGTTTGAAATGTTTGCTTTGTGTATCCGCCTGGAATGGGTCCGTTGATGTCTCAGAAATGAAATATTCTTTCTCACTGCAGTGTGTTCAGGCGGTGAGCCAGGTGACAAGGTTATGTCAAGTTTATGGCAGCAGGACTCGTCAAAGAATGGAAACTTCACTGGCTTGAAAATGAACAGCAAAGGCACTGGTATAGGGGCTCCGACCCCAGCAGTGGTGGGGTATTTGGGAAAAGTCAGTTATGCTCAGTTCTCTCCCTCTGTCACTTGTGCAAAGCTCCCCTGTCACCTTCAAAATTATTTCTATGTTATATGGACAATTGTATTAATTTGATGCCCACCACAAATGAGAAATAACACGGAAATCTGTGATGTAAAAGGCGAAAGAATAGTCATAGAAACACTTTATTTATGTACTGTAATGTGTTTGTTTTCTATTTTCTTGTTGTTGATTGTTTTAAAGCTTTCTGTGATTTCTCATCTGTTGTTTTTGGTTTCTACAGTGTGAAGACAGAAATGCCTCACCTGGGAACTGTCCTTGGTGCTTGGTAAAAGGCCAGACAAATGCTCTCCGCTTTTTTGCTCTCAACTTGGAGGAGACTGTTATGCTCTGTACAAATCCAGTGGTGAGGCCAGTAGTTACATTACATTACAATTTTTTTTTCTTTTTTTTTTCTGTTGCTTATCAGGAACTGACATTTTAATACATAATCGTGTGAATCTCACAAAAACCTGTCAAGAATATATCTCGGTCATTTTGCCCTAAAATCAAAAGGACTAAATTATTGTTTTATTGAATAAAAAAAAAATCATAATTTTACATTGTGAAACTTAAAGACTATTTCACACTGAGCGCGATTAAGTGACGTGACTGTGCAGCATGATGAATCAAAACTATATATCCCTATGGAACTATTCACACCGGGCACGAATAATTGCTGCGCAACAGCAGGATTTTTTTTTTTTTAACTGACAGTGACCAGTGTATTTTCTTTCCCCTTTGTCCAATGAAATGTGCTGTCCAATTAGAGTTGAGCTTTAGATAATATGCCCGGAGCAAATGCTGTTGCACAAAAGGATTAGATTGGTGGCGCTATAGCACAGAAAGCTGTTTTGAAAAGTATTCCAGAAGAGAATTGGCATGTCCATACTGCCAATCAGCAGTGGAGTTGAAATACATTTTACAAGTGTCTTGAAGATTCCCCCACAGATGTCTTAGTGGTTCTATGGGGCATATTCCAATCAGAAGTGAGCGTCCCTATGCCCTACTCACTCCGAAGGGCAGAACATGCTAAATTATTAAATTACTTCCTTGAAGTGACCATTGCATGTTCCCTTTGCTAACGGACCTGTAGAAGGGCCCTTCGTGAAGGGATTCAGTTCGCTTTCATTTGGAACGCTCATACAAATGATGTCCCCTTCCCGTAGTGCCCTTCAAGGGTGCAAAAAATGCTTTTTGAAATTTGCCAATGGTTGATGCTATGCACCAACATTTCAGTGGTAAAAGATGGTCAGCTGAATAATGGGTTGCGCCACCTTGTGTGCAGGCGTAAAATGCATTTCTGGTCAGCGCTACCTATCGTGCAGGCATGAATTAGACTCAAGCAATCCATCGTTTGGTGTGAACAACACCATTTTTCCCTGCTTTGTTTCATCGTTCTAAAAGACATTGGGAAAATAAAACATTTAAATTGTATTTTCAAAGTAAGCTAGTGTTTGTTGTATTTTAATAATAATAATAATAAAAAACAATCACCTCTAAAAAGAAGTAAAAGTAAAATGCATGAGCACATTACAGTAAAAAAAGTGCCTAAAATGTCTATATTATGTTAATTACATTTTATGTGGCAATTTTTTTTTATTGTTCTAAAATTTAAAAGCCTTTATTTACTTTCTGCAAAATATAATTGTTGTCCTTTTGCTTTTAGTATGAGGTGCTGAAAAACTTGTTTCCATGAAAAACTTGTTCTTGACATGTTTTGTGATATTGACCAACTGTTTATTGTTTTTGGTAATATGATAGTTATCATATATTTGATGCTTGTTGTGACTCAAAGAAGACTGATGGGCCAGTAAAATTGTAATTTACATCTGTGGTGTGCTTTTCTGTTGCTTTGCAGTGCCTTTACCCATTGGTTAGTAGATCTCTGGAAGATGTGCGGGCTGGTTTGTCTAAAGATGGATGCAAGAGGAACATCTCTTCCCTGTCCGATGTTGAAGATGCATCCTCCCCTTCAAAGCGATCGAGAGAGAAGAAACTGGACATTTTGTCTGCTGAGCCTGAGCCATGTGGTGCTGATGTCATTGATGACACCCTTCCAAAGGATGCTGGTGAACAATCAATACTTGGAAAGACTTTCTCTGTTAAGGACACTGAGGAACAACATCCTAAAGAACTACCCGCTGCTACCCATGAGGATTTAGATCTGTGTGACAAGAAGGATGTTTATGTATCTAGTACTCAAGATGAGGTCGAGGAGATCTTCGGAATGGATGTAGATATGGAATCATCAGAGCTGGTTCCTGTGCAACCTCATCTCTTCTGGAAAAATGAGAACAACCTGTGTTGGTTGGATTCGTTGTTGGTGATGCTCGTGAATTGCAAGACCATCAGAGAGACTCCGTGTCAGAATGTAAAGTTCATAGACAAGTTGACATCAGAGCTTTGCAGCAACTCTGCCGTCTGGAACCTTTGCTCTACATATGATAAGATATGTGCATATCTAAAAGGCAAGGAGCAACAGTGTGAAGGTAAAAGCAAGAAAAAATTTACTAAAGGGATCTTCTTGTGTTACCACGTATTTGTATAATGTTATAAGAGTTTAATATATAGTTATATTACAAATGAAAATTTATATGTATTCATATATATCAACACAAGATTGTTTGTTATAAATAGATATTATTGATTAGGGGTAAGCGATATGACCAAAATCTTATATCACGAGATGTCATGAGTAATTTTATTTTACGATAACTATACAGATGATGATATAGTTAATTTAGCTTTTTAGTATATAAAAAAAAAAACAGTGATGCCATCGAAATTTCATAATTCTCATCACCAATTCCAATATCACAAGCTAATACTAGCCTGATAAAATTAGAACAAATAAACTGATAATAATTCAATATGGAAAAAATTCTAAAATAGAATAAATACACAAATTAAATGGACCTTCCTGAAATCTTAAAACATTAGAAATTAGCCATTTCTTGCTACTACACAATATGTACTGCTAAAAATGTACAAAAACATTACATAGTCTTAACTGTGTATATTAAATATAGATTTCTTCACTGTGTAAATTTAATATACATTTATTCTTATTAAAGTTACAAAAGTAATTCAGTATGGGACCATACCATAGACTGAAGGCATCAGTCAGTTTTACTGTATCAGTTCCAGCAGGAGTCCTCATCCCTTGGAATTGCTTGCAAAGTGGATTTGTCTTCTTGAAATTTCAACAACACAAACCAAACTATTCCAGACCTCAGCGTAAACTACAGTGTTTGAGAGTGGGTCCAAGTAGATGTTCTTCACGGGCAGCCAATAGCCGCTTTTGCACTGTCAGGCCAGTGTGAGCCAGGACTTTCAATGGGCCGGGCTGGGCTAATAGCCTCAAACTTATAGCGCAGAGCCAAAAACCATGCTGCGTTTCCACAGTCGGACCAAAAGATCCGCAGTGCTTCACTAAAAAACCCGCCAGTAACACGCTCCTCTGGAACAACGTCACAAACTCATTTCACCAAAAATATTTAGTTTTATCAGAAAACTAATCAGAAAGAAATCACTGGAAATTAGTGAGATTGCAAAACGTACGTGATAAAAGTGGACGTTTGTTGGTTGTTTACTTAAAGAATTAAAACCTAAGCATTGATGTTTTACCACAGTTTTATACTAATAAGTGATACATTGACCATAATACATTTATTTTTTTCAATATTGCACATTAGTCACACAGAAATAAAGTGGTATTTACCGTTATCTCACAAAAGAAAGAGGACACACTTATTCAGTTGCGTCTGTTTCTGTTCATTTGTAGTCACAGGACAGGATGTTTATATTACATTTAGAAAGAATGGTAATTTCTACAAGTTTTCCAACAAAAATAAGACCCGAGGAGCTTTAGCAATCCCAATTCAGTTATATTTTCAGTCTGAGAAACACGAGAAGCTCCCGAAAAAACAGTTGCTTTATTTTATGACGCATGCAGAGTCAAATGTACAGTGAAGAAAATAAGTATTTGAACACCCTGCTATTTTGCAAGTTCTCCCACTTAGAAATCATGGAGGGGTCTGAAGTTGTCATCGTAGGTGCATGTCCACTGTGAGAGACATAATCTAAAAAAAAAAAATCCAGAAATCACAATGTATGCTTTTTTAAACTATTTATTTGTAAGATACAGCTGCAAATAAGTATTTGAACACCTGAGAAAATCAATGTTAATATTTGGTACAGTAGCCTTTGTTTGCTGTAGTTTTTCACCAGGTTTGCACACACTGCAGGAGGGATTTTGGCCCACTCCTCCACACAGATCTTCTCTAGATCAGTCAGGTTTCTGGGCTGTCGCTGAGAAACACGTGGTTTGAGCTCCCTCCAAAGATTCTCTATTGGGTTTAGGTCTGGAGACTGGCTAGGCCACGCCAGAACCTTGATATGCTTCTTACAGAGCCACTCCTTGGTTATCCTGGCTGTGTGCTTCGGGTCATTGTCGTGTTGGAAGACCCAGCCTCGACCCATCTTCAATGCTCTAACTGAGGGAAGGTGGTTGTTCCCCAAAATCTCGCAAGACATGGCCCCGGTCATCCTCTCCTTAATACAGTGCAGTCGCCCTGTCCCATGTGCAGAAAAACACCCCCAAAGCATGATGCTACCACACCCATGCTTCACAGTAGGGATGGTGTTCTTGGGATGGTCCTCATCATTCTTCTTCCTCCAAACACGGTTAGTGGAATTATGACCAAAAAGTTCTATTTTGGTCTCATCTGACCACATGACTTTCTCCCATGACTCCTCTGGATCATCCAAATGGTCATTGGCAAACTTAAGACGGGCCTTGACATGTGCTGGTTTAAGCAGGGGAACCTCCCGTGCCATGCATGATTTCAAACCATGACATCTTAGTGTATTACCAACAGTAACCTTGGAAACGGTGGTCCCAGCTCTTTTCAGGTCATTGACCAGCTCCTCCCGTGTAGTTCTGGGCTGATTTCTCACCTTTCTTAGGATCATTGAGACCCCACGAGGTGAGATCTTGCATGGAGCCCCAGTCCGAGGGAGATTGACAGTCATGTTTAGCTTCTTCCATTTTCTAATGATTGCTCCAACAGTGGACCTTTTTTCACCAAGCTGCTTGGCAATTTCCCCGTAGCCCTTTCCAGCCTTGTGGAGGTGTACAATTTTGTCTCTAGTGTCTTTGGACAGCTCTTTAGTCTTGGCCATGTTAGTAGTTGGATTATTACTGATTGTATGGGGTGGACAGGTGTCTTTATGCAGCGAATGACCTCAAACAGGTGCATCTAATTTAGGATAATAAATGAAGTGGAGGTGGACATTTTAAAGGCAGACTAACAGGTCTTTGAGGGTCAGAATTCTAGCTGATAGACAGGTGTTCAAATACTTATTTGCAGCTGTATCTTACAAATAAATAGTTTAAAAATCATACATTGTGATTTCTGGATTTTTTTTTTTTAGATTATGTCTCTCACAGTGGACATGCACCTACGATGACAATTTCAGACCCCTCCATGATTTCTAAGTGGGAGAACTTGCAAAATAGCAGGGTGTTCAAATACTTATTTTCTTCACTGTATATTAGAGTCCGGTATAAAGAGATGAGACGTACTGACAGATAAAATAAATACACTATTGTGATAGCCTATGTGATTTGTCTGATTTCTTCAAGCTGTCATATTTACTACTCTTACTATGGTAATGGTTAGCTTACATAGTTTTTTGTATAACATATAAATATTTCTGCCTTATAAAGTGACCAGGGGCCTGTTTCAGAAAGGAGGTTAAGTGAAAACTCTGAGTATGTTAACCCTGAAATGAGGGAAACTCTGGGTTTTCCGTTTCAGAATGGGAGGTATATCAAACCCGAGAAAGCAGAGTAAGTCAAGCCCGTTTCTGAAAGAGAGGTAACTTATACTCAGAGTCAGTTACCATGGTGACTTACTCTGTGAACCTAACCTGGTCGGGAGCAGGTTTTCTTCGGTAAACCCAGAGTTTATTTCGGTCTCCTCCCCTTTTTTAAAGAGGAAGCAGTGTTTAAACACCAACAATAATACTACAATTTATTTAAAACATTATTTAAGGAATATATATATATTGTTTGTCTATGGTTTAATTGACTAAATCTGTTTTGCAGCACTTTGCCAAAATATAAAAGGATTAAAACGTTTGCTAAACTTTTATTTGATTACCACCGTTTTTGATAATATATTTGTATTAAATCATAAAAAAAAAAAAATCTGAATAAAAACATTTCATAGAACTCATTAAAATGTTTAAAAATAATTAAGTTATTAATGATACAAAATAAGTTGTTAATCTAATTCATAATCAATTATTGAAATTAGTTGATTAGATAGGTTTTATTGAACAAATGTTTAATTTATTTAACTGTCATTTTAACTGATGATAATAATAACCGTAATTTAATAGTGCAGTTTATATATTTAATAATTGTTTAATACCATAAACCGTGATATTTTTTGAGACTGTTATCATACTGTGAAACTCTCATACATTACAACCCTACATAGGAGAGTCGTTGAATAGAAGTACTTTTATTTGAGTAGATTTTTAGACCGGCTTCTTTTACTTGTACTTAAGTAAAATGTTTATCAAAGTAATAGTATTTTTACTTGAGTAAAATATTTTATTACTCTTTCCACCTCCGGTAGTTCTAAACAAATTCTACAGAATTAAACTGTGGCATTACACACTGAATTGTGTCCCTACTGTTTATGAAGTTTAGGCCTATTTGTCATAATTTCTGGTTTGTTGAGTGTAGGCTACTTACAACTGGGGTTCTGTTGGGACAGGAGGATCCAAAAGACAGATATTACCATCAGAATCTGTTGGGACCAACGAAAAACCCAACCCAAAGTAAAATAAATGGAAATGTCAAAAATACCCTATATAAAAAATAACACATAATTAGACCTCTTACATTTTATGAAGGCTTGGATCTTCGGGAGTGACTGGCTCTGATGAAGGAATTCCCTCAGCCAGAAATGCTGCTGCACTGCTATATACTGGATGCTATTTAGTTATTTAATATGTCAAATGTTTGTAAAGTCAGGTAGCCTACACCCATGATATGCTCAAGCCTTACCTGATTGAATTATGTTTATATATTTTATTTTCAGCTGCTGCCACGTTCTTTTAATGCCTGCAGGATTGCACCTATAGCCTACATGAAAATTAAAATTAGGTTGAATAACATAGGCTACTGTTCTTCCAGTTTCACCTCTGATATTATAACAGTTTGGTAAGTTAGGCTACTCTAAAATAGTTATTAATTACTACAAATGACATCTTCAACAGTGTAATTAGATTAATGTAATAATTACTATCTTTAGAAAGTATTGGTCTACTTATTACTAATTACTAAATCCCATATCAACCTCAACCACTTGAACAATACAAGGAGAGACAAGAAACTGCACTTTTAATGCTTTCAAATTAACAATATACAATTGCATGAATTATTCTTGAATTGACCAAAGTGTGTAGAGGGAGAAGGTTACATTAAAAATATACCTTGTATTTTAAAAATGTATTTTAAATCCATTATTGTTTTATACTGAATTGTTCTATAGTCTCTACAGTATTTAATGTAATTACATCAGATTTTATTTTAAATTACAGAATTAAGAGTAATCCCTTTAATTAAATTACAATATTTAGATTACTTGGTAATTAATTACACCCAACACTGTATAACAGTAATTCCTCTTTTTGTCTGGCGCTGTTGCCATGGTGACTCGTAATATCTGCGCTCCATTGATAATGGCTTTTTATAGTTGTGGTGCACGCGCTTAACTCAGAGTCAGGCAACTCAGAGTTGATTGAATCAACTCATTTCAGCTGTTCTGTAACCGAAAACTCAGAGTTTCCCATCTCAGGGTAAGTCAACTCAGAGTTCAAGTTTTAACTCAGAGTTGGTTGAACCTCCTTATTGAAACGGGCCCCTGAATCCACATCGGATCACAAACAGAAGTTATTTTAAACACTTGCTGCTGTCTGAAAGTGACTTTTGAGCTAATATGATTTTAAAAGTCTTTAAAGCTGATGATAGCTGGTATGTGAAATCATCCGGCGCTGCCATCTCCTGGCCCTGGCATGCACTAGCATGACTGCTTTTGGCCCGATAGTGGAAACGCGGCTAGACCATAGGCTGGAATTATGCTATTTTTTTTACATTGTTATGTAGATATGTAACAGGAAGTGAGACTGGAATTGCTGATGACTTGTTTCGGCAGTTCAGAATCAATTCTTTTATTTGTTGTGCACTTTGATCTTTAAAAACTTTTACGTTTACAAACAGCTATATTACATTCCATGACATGTAATATTAGAAAAAGCATAATAGGGGCATTTTAATAAATGTATATTGATATAAAATGACATTTAAAAGTTGTTTACAAATTAAAATGATTTAGTTTCCCATTAATCAATAAACTATAATTTATAAAATTAAAAGGTTTTTATTTGTTAATTGTAATATTTTGAAGAGCTTGCCGTTTATTCTCTTTGCAGATAAGGTTACTAGAGTCCCTGCTGATGTCATGGATAAGGCCGAGCGGCAGCTGTCTGCGTACCGTCACACACTCTTCAAACTCCTCCAGCCTACACTGAAGTGTGAAATTGGTAAAAACATCTGCTCATAAAATAATTGTTTCAATGTGTTGCTTGGCATTTGTATTGAGTGATAATCTTTCTGTCTGTCATGCAGGTCAGCAGGAAACACCTGTGTTTGCTCTCCCTCTCCTTCTACGGTCAGACAAGTGGGCTCAGGATCTTTTCCAACATACTGTCCGTTGGGAATTTAAGTGCACTTCTTGTAGTTATACTGTAAGCGAAAGGTAAGGATTTACCCTTTTAATTTAAAATCATTTGTATTTGGTGATTAAACGGTTTTTGATTTAGTTTTTGACACACGTAACACAACCCTCCTTTTGTCTTGCAGTGTGGAGAAGACTCTTACATCATTAACTCAGATTCTGAATGATTGGCACCCACTAAAAGCCATCAATCGCACTCAGTGTAGTAACTGCAACCGTAAAAACCAGAGGAGGAAAATGGTGCTTGAACGGTTAGAGTTGAAAAACTATAAGTTTCCTTATTTCTTTTTTCCTTATCACCTTGCTTCATCACAATTGAATGTTTGAAACTCTGTTGGTCGTTGTAGTTGATTGATAATTGACCCTTCGCAAAGACCCGCCCCCCTTAGTTACCGTCGCTATGTCCGACAAGCTACACACTCTCATGTTCTCACGCAGTGAAAAATACATCGCGGAGCAGAGAGGAGAATGACGACACGCTTTGTTTTTGATATTAAACAAAGTCTCACCGTTCAAATTTGGTCATTTTTTAAAAGAAATTTAAACAATAAATACCGTTTTGTGGCTCTTTAATGTGTCTAACAGATCGCTGTAGAGCATCAGTTAAAGCTGCTCGTGATCCGATCATCTCATCCTTCTAGTTAATTTTTAGCATCAAATAAACATGAATGAACATAAGAAGGAATGTTGTTTTAACCGCGGAAAGGCGTCAGTACACTCCGTTTTTCAAGTTCAAATCCTCCCATGTTAATCTACTATCTCTCCTGACTGCTTTGTCGGACAAAATGGCGGATGGCGAAGTATGATTGGTCAGATTACCTGTCAATCAAGCTCCACGCGAAGGGTCAATTCTCTTTCTGTACATTTTTTGCAGGTTGTCCCCTGTTTTTGCGCTGCACTTTGTGGAGGGCTTGCCCAGGAAAGACCTCTCTAAATACTCGTTTGAGTTCCAGGACGTGCACTACAATGTCAGCACTATTATCCAGTACAAAAAGCATCTTCAGCACTTCGTCACTTGGGTCCGTCAGAGCAATGGTGAGTCTCCAGTTTGATTCTGTGAGTTCAATAGTTGATCTACTTACACTACCATTCAAAAGTTTGGAGCCAAAAGTTGTTACAAAGTATTCATATTTCAATTAAATGCTGTTCTTTTGGACTTTATATTCATCAAAGAATTCTGAAAGAAAAAAAAAATCAGTTACCATAAAAATATTAAACGGCACAACTCATTTCAACATTGGTGATAATGTCTCGAGCAGCAAATCAGCATATTAGAATGATTTCTGAAGGATCATGTAACACTGAAGACTGGAGTTATGATGCTGAAAATTTCTTTTGAAGTTGACCGAAATAAAACTTTAACTAAATAAATAAATAAAATATGCAGAAACTAAATGTATCTACAGATAGCCGATTACTCAGTTAACAACAGAGTCCTAACTATTAAATTCAATTACTGGTTATTTTCAGATAATAATTACACGCAGATAAAAACTGAAATCTTTGTATTCATCTTGTTTGCACACAAGGTAGTTTTCATTAACACTTGTCTTTCAAATTTATTCAAACATGCATATATATTTAACAGTAAATAAGCTCCTCTCTAATGTATTTTTATTGCTAACCAATGAACTGTGAACATTGGATTACTTTCCTGAGGTAAATGCAAGGTTAAGTGACATTGTTCACAAGCTGTTTTATTGATATCTTTCTGTGGTTGAAAGACCTATTGAGTGATTACATGAGACATGATACATTTCGGTAAATTGTACTGTATCTTTCAACATAACCTACTGATGTTTATGCATGTTACTGTTACTTGCGTTAAGTGGAAGAGACGACTCGCGCTCTGCGCTTCAGCTTGAACTGAGTGATTTATACAATCAAATAGAGCCTGCTTTTGTCAAGTCCCCTTTATTTTTATAGAGCTTTATACAGTACAGATTGTTTTAAAGCAGCTGAGTTTATTTCTCATACAACAGTGTCAGTGTACAGTCAGATCAATAAAATTGTTGAATGTTATTGTTATTGTTTCCTCAAATTTGAACTGCTAATGCATTATCACATTAACTTGCCCTAAATTCAATAAAAGAGAGATTTTCTTCACACACAGTATGAGTTGCAGTTTGACACGTTTTTCCACCCCCTTTTGATTGACAGGTTATAATCCTAGTTAATTTACATGTCTGTTCTGTCTTAAAGGCTTGTGGATGGAATTCGATGATTTGAAACACCCTTACTCCAACATCCTCAAGAGGTTTTCATTTCCTGCCAATGAAATTCACATTGTTTTCTGGGAGGCAGACTCCACTAAAGATGAAGCTTCAGAGGCTTGCTCACTGACAGCTCCCTCGGCGGTCTCGAATGTCGATGATATACTCTCAGACAAACTGTCAGACTCTGTGGCCAATGACACGTGTGTCATCAGCGCGCTCACTTTGGGAGACTCCACTGCTGTCAGCACTCTGGATGCATCCATTGGCAGCACCACATTACTGGACACATTTGAGGGTCTGTCACACACAGACATTGTGACCCTCACTCTGGTTGATGTGAACGGAGTCACTGAGGATCTTCAGATTCCCCAGAGCCCAGCCGTCGTCCCGGTCACTCTCCCTAGTCCTCCAGTAGCATCTAGTTTGTCCAGTTGTCAACCTTCAAACCCTCCAAAACCTTCTGGTTTGAAGGAACTACATTCTGTGGCTGATCCAGTTGTGGTGAAATCATCAGAGGCAACAAAAGTACATGCACCTTCACTGCTTTTGTCCTCATTACTTCAACGGCATCCATCCTTCCATTCTACACCAGTGAGACTTCCTCCTCCTGCTCCGAAACCAAAACTCAGTCTGAAATGCGACAACGAAGCTCTACCAGCAAAGCCGGCCGACATGTTTGGTGGCTTCATAACCAAGAAATTGGCAAATTCAGTTGGTGCGAATCCTGCTGTACCGCCTCAACACAAACCAGTCACTCTTCCTGGTGGTATGTGTCCACCTGTTAAGAAAACTCCAAGGTTTTCAGCAGACCAGCAGCCCATTAACACTACAGAAGCCCTCAGGCTAAAGTTAATGAAAAAGCTCAAGGCCAAGAAAAAGAAACTGGCCAAGCTTAACCAGATCCTGGGAAGCGGAGGAGAAGCTGCACCCAGACCGGACAGCACGGCCCTCTCGTCGCCTTACTCCGTCACCTCTAGCACTTCGGCTTACGACAGCCCGGCATATGACCAGTTCTTCGCTGAGCTTTTGTCACCTGCGACGACCACCAGTAACCTCTCACCTGACAGCACGGGTCTCCTGGAGATGTTGAACAATGGCCAGAATGGCGAGACAACAAATGGAAGCGTACGGCTAAATTCTTCAGTAGCAACTGTGGTTCCAGAAGCAACTTTAAACTATTCTTCTTCTACTAATGACTCCATATTTGATGAATATATACAATCAGGGATGGGCCAGACTGCCATTGAGAGCACTGATTTTAATGGCTTAGATATATTTTTCTGATTAAGAAAAGACTTTTAGACTTTAAAAACCATGAGATTGGTCTGGTGTCTCAAGTTGTTTCTAAGAACTGTTATTTGTAGTTTTCTATTTGGAAAGAAATACTTTTTTTTGTTTTTTGTTTTAGGAAAGCGTGTGGTACATCATCGGTTCATTGAAATCAGTTCATATTTTGCCTGATCTACTTTAAGACTGAAGAACATTTAAATGGCGCAGTGTATGCAATGTTTGAAGATCATACTATGAACAAGGTAATTGTAAAGGTTTGTACAGCATTGTACAGATGTCTGTTTATTAATGTTTTTTGATTTGTTCTTTTTTATGGCTATCACTATTTAAGCAGTTCACATTAAATGCTTTCAAAAACCGAATAGTGTGGTTAATGACATTTAATTTTGCTTCGAAGTTAAAAGCGCCTCACAATGATTCTATATTGAAATCCTACAATTGGTTTTAATTTGATTATGGCTTTTCCAGTGTTAATACATTGATTTTATGTGTCAGGGCTCGACATTAATGCTTGTCTGGGACATGTTAATTTTTTTGTAAGAGAAAGTGAATTTTACTGCCACAATGATGAATATGTAAGCAAGTTCTAGCCAATAAAAAAATATAGCAATTATAATATTACACATTTACATTTACCAATAAAAACAGCAATACGGCAATTCTACAAATAAGAAATGTTTGTTTTCACTGAAATCTGCCTTTTCCGGTGCAGGAGTGTGTTTAGTATTTGCTGCAAAATATAAATCCTGCACAATACAGTTGTTGGACCAATAAGATATCCATTTCCTCATTAACTGCCCTTTAACAATATTCAAATCAATATTAAAATAATCATGATTGATAATGCAATATTGAAGTAGTCTGGGTTTCACAAAAAAACATTGGAAAGTAAGTTGAGACCATGTCACAAAACTGAAATGAAAATAGGTCCACCAAAAATGTATGCACCTCTTGATGGAAATGAATGTTGTGGTGTTTCCATCTAGAGGTGCATCAATTTTTGGTTAAGATCTTGTATTGACAAATTGAATACAATGGTGATGTATTGTGCATCAGCACACTGAATTCACCAGGCCTGGTGAACTGCATGAAGGTGACTACTATTTAGTGTTTAAATATAAAGTGAGTGACAAACCCAGGTGGTCTGTTGACTGGGTTTGGAGCAGATGTCATCAGTCCTGGACTCCTGGTCAAGAAGGTCCTTTTGGCTGTTTCCCTTATTTGATACAACCATGTCAGGACATGGCATCTCACTGCTAATAAGCTAATGAGGAAACACCCAAAATATGCAGTGTTTGGTGACATCCAGAACCAAGTTTAAGGGATTAGAGTGTGAGACGAGCTTAAACCAGATCAAACCCGTTTAGACCAAGGCAGTCTGTAACAATATGATCAACAAACTGTCAGTTTCCAGTTTAGGGTCAGTGTGTGTTGGTTAAACTGCATTTTGTCCTGAAATAGCTGATAGGATGAGCTGTGAAACGAAATGCAGCTTTACCAGGAAAAGATTTTCCAAACTGAGATATTTTGTTTCAAAAGTGGCTAAATGCACCATCGTAAAGCAGAAGTGTGTTCTAGATGTTCTAGTGACCCTCCCACCAGGAAACGCATCTGTTTAGTGGTGATGTTATCTATATTAAAATGATCAAGAGAGCTGCCCTCCCATCAGGAAACGCATCAATTTAGTGGTGGTGATATCTGTGATACTAAAATGATCAGAGAGCAGTCAGACCAACAGTGCTGAAACAGACCTGTTGCAGTTTATACTCGGAGAACATGGATGGTGAAGTGATGGACAACATTATCTTGCTAGTGCTTGTCACTCTTCTCAGCGTTGTTCAGAATGGTAAGACATTTAGATTTGACTCTTTTTAGTTGTATAGTTGAATGATGTTTATGCAGAATGTGTATGCAAATCATTTTTGAAAACATTGTGCTGTGTTTATACATCTAGAAAGAATTATTCCACAATGTAGCCTATACATAAACATGCAAATTCATTAAAATACCCATAATACCTAATCTCTATATTGACTTCTCGTTTAGTGTTCTTCGCCCTAAAGGTTGAAAAAGAGTGCACAGGGATTCATTCTAAACAACATTCTACAGCTTTCGAGCGCTTGTCCTGTGCAAAGTGAGTATTGGTTTAAGTTTCTCCACTGTTCATCCACTATGGAATTTGATATAATTTAATATGATCAATGACTATAAGCACAATAGTTATATATATATATATATATATATATATATATATATATATATATATATATATATATGTGTGTGTGTGTATATACACAGATAAAGAATCCATTTATGAAATAGGGATAGTGTGACTTCTTTTGCATAACCGCTCCACGTTTTCCTGTCGTTGGTGAAAGTAACTTCCTGCTTTATTTACATAATCTTGATGTTGCAAGAGGGTTGCACTGGTCTGTCTGTAATTGAAAGCCTATAAATGTACATTTATTGTTTGCATTTATTTAAACACATTTCTCAAAAGATTTTAAACAAGTTAAAAAACGAGTTAATTGGGCTAATGTGGACAGAAAAAAAGTATCTGGCCCTATTATGTATTACGCTATTCCTACATATTTTTCATTTTCTGCACATTTCACATAAGCCGAATATACCAAACTGAAAGCGCTTATTGTCAGTTGAATATCTAGACTGTTGGGTTCTGGTTTGGTTGTTTGTCTTAATTTAGATGCAATCATAAAAAGTGTCATTAACCACCACCAAAGAGGAAGTAACAACTCTTTCACAATATTTCTCAAAGCTTTGATGCAAGAACTGACTAAACAATTTTACATCAGTGTTTGGTCAAATGGAATACCAGCTGCGTGACTGAGATCACAGAGACGATAAGAGTTCGTTTTTGAGACTGTATAAAAATGTATGCTTGCTATTAATATTTAATTAACTGCTTCATAATGTTTTATGTACTTGTGTATTGTTTTTTTCTTCACAATTTAAGTCGAAACTGCATGGATACATACCCCACATTTCTGGCAGTACTGTGGTGCGCTGGTATCTGCCTCAGCCAAGGTACATGATTTAATTCATACCAACACTTTCATCAATAAAAGGTGTAACATTTCACTTAATTATAGAATTAAAAGTGCCTTTGTTATTGTATCATCAAGGTTCACTATATGGTGGAAGAATAACAGAAACTACCCCTTTTGTAATGTGGTAGAAATGGTTTGCATTTCTCTGCTAATAATTCATGCTATGACCCATATGCAAATATTTGTCATCAAAAATCTGTTGCTAACCAACCAACGCATACATAATGCAAGTCAGCCCCAATAAAAATTCTATGAGTCAGTACAGTACAGTACATCCTGTACAATAACTGTACATTCATTTCTTGGGAATTAGCCAGCTAACAGATAGTAAACAAACAGATGTTCTAAGAATGTTTTACTACTATTCCTATGAAGTTATAAAAACATTATTTTGGAAAGTTCTATGACCGTTTATAACGTTCAGGTTTTCGTATCATTTTGTAAACATTTAAAAGTAACAAGAATAACATTTAAAAACCATTCGATTTTCTAGAACATTAGAAAAAAACATTCCATGAATGATGTATAAATTATGTTTTGCTAATATTTTGAAAACATTATTTGATACCAGATACCTTTGAAAGAAAGTTCTGTTAGCGTTACTGAAAGAATGTTTGTTTATAACTTTTCCAGAACTTTACCCTTTATCCGTTCCCTGTTAGCTGGATAGCCCATTTAACTATAATAAGAACATTTTTGAAGTCATTTTATAACAATAATCTATTTTTGTTACAGCTCCAGCTGCCTTTGCTGGCATTCTCTACCTTGTGGTCCGGCAGAAGTATTTTGTTGGCTACATGGGGCAGACTTGCCAGAGGTACAATTTTTAAAAGTAAAAATCTATAACTGTGAACAAATAAGCCCTTTTGGACATCAAAATGTGTTTTTCCCCTTGTGCTAAAGTTGGATTAGTCAACTGAAACATTGTAAACTTTTACAGATGTAAATGATAATATTCAACCCCCATTGGAAATCAGATTTATAGGCAAAATTTACAGACTTTCAGACGTCTGTAATGAACAAATCAAACAAAAGTAATTGAAATAGCTCAACACAACAAATGTTTCCAGTGGTTTCCGCAAATTCAACTGAAAATTCAACTTTCAATGACTTCTGCTGTCTCAAAATGATTCAACGCCCTGAATAGAATCCCTCACAACAGCACAAATCTGCAAAAAAGGTCTCAAGCACACCTGATGCAACTAATCAAGAGCTTCATTAGTTGCACCAGGTGTGCCTGAGCTAGAACACATGAAATATATGAACCGGCTAGGTTTGTTGAGTGTCATGTTTGACTGCATGTTAGAAATATGGCTAAGTCAAAAGAACGGTCCAAAATTTAAGAGAAGATATCATCGCCCTTCACATACAAGGAACATGATGCAACAAGATAGCGAAGGCACTAAATGTTCCTAGAGACACCGTTGAAAGGAACAGTGGTTACACTACCTGGATGGGGCAGAATAAGGAAGCTATCAATGGCTGCATCCAGAGTTCTAAAAAGGCAGGTTCAGAAAAACCCTTGAGTGACTGCAAAAGACCTGCAGCAAGACTGGGTGGCAACAGTGACTGAGGTTTCAGCTTGCACAGTTAGGCGCGTACTAAATGTATGGATTTTCCATTTCCTTTTCGGCTCTATGGATCAGCGGTATGTCTGGAGGAAGAAGAATAAAGCATATGCTGAAAAGAACACTTCAGCTTGTGGAAGGCAAAATGGATTAATTGAAGTATCAGAAAATCCTATGAGATGCCATCAGTGAGGAAGTTGAAGCGTGAATGAGCATATGTTGAAAGGAACACACTGTCTACACTTAAGCATGGTGGGGCTCAGTGATGCTCTGATACTTTGCATCCTCTTGCACTGGAAACCTGCAGCGTGTGGAAGGCAAGATGAATTCATTTTTAGTAACAGGAAATCCTGGGAGAAAACGTCATGCCGTCAGTAAGGAAGCTGAAGCTTGGGCGTCATTGGACCTTCCAACAGGACAATGATCACAAGCATTCCTCAAATTCCACCAAGGCTTGGTTGCAAGTCCTGGAAGATTCTACAGTGGCCATCACAGTCACCCGACTTAAACCCCATAGAAAATCTCTGGTGGGATTTGAAGGCGGCGGTTGAAGCACGCAAACCCAAAAAATTGCTGACTTGGAGGCCATTGCTCATGAAGAATGGGCTAAGATTCCTCAGAAACACTTCCAGAAGCTGGTGCTGGTTATACATCTAATTTGCAGCAGATCACAACAGCAAAGGGGTGTTCAGATGCTTGCCATGAAGGGGTTGAATAGTTTTGAGACCGCAGAATTCATTAAAAGTTGCATTTTCAGTTGAATTTGGGTAAACCACTGGAAACATTTATTGTGTTGAGCTATTTTAACTACTTCTGTTTGATTTGTTCATTGCAAACCGCTGAACGTCTGTTAATTTTGCCAATAAACCTGATTTGCAGGGGTTGAATAATTTGGATTACAACTGTACAGTAAATTTTTCTTAAGACACTAATCTTAAAACTACATAAGACAAATGTGGGCTGTTCTGCATTCCAACATTAGCTAATGATGAACATTTAATAATCTAAATACAAATATTATTGAACCAATGCAAATGGGCTGAACTTTGATAAGATCAATGTGTCTAAAC
The DNA here is from genome assembly GCA_031834385.1 of Semotilus atromaculatus. NCBI lineage: Eukaryota > Metazoa > Chordata > Actinopteri > Cypriniformes > Leuciscidae > Semotilus > Semotilus atromaculatus. The sequence continues at coordinate 8,774,611 of JAULUF010000003.1, forward strand.
AGTTTCTTTATACAAACATGTCCATTTACCAAATTGTGTAACCCAACCGTATTTTTACACACCAGATTTGTTGACATATATTATCCTTGTATGCTTGACAGCACTCCTGGCTTCCTGTTCGGGAAACGAATTCTTTTTTTCCTGTCACTCATGTGTATTGTGGGAATCATAAATCACCTGATGCTCACCTATGGCAGCAGTGACTACAAAGAATACATTCAGACCATCACCAAAGCAGCGTCGACACTTCTGCTCTTGCCATGAACTGTGCCAGACAGATTTAACTTCCCCTGAGCTGAAACAGTAGAGTGAAAATACAGTAGTCAACATTGAATACGTATCAAAAAAGTTCCTCAAAGTTGTCGTATTCATGTATAACTTTGATGAAAGGTTTTGGTCCACTTCAAATGTTGAATACTGTATATCGATCGCTATAGATAAACAATTTCCGTTAAGGGTTAGTCAGAGGATGTGACAAGAAATGAGTAAAGCATTGATAGTCACAAAAGCATTTAATTGCAAAATGTTATATACCGTAAAACTTCAAATAATAGCCCGGGCTTTTATTTTCCCAAATCGCCGAACTGCACCGGCTTGTATTTGAGACAGGCGTCTATATGAGACAGGCCTTTATAATTTAGTGTTGAGATGCTGTTCATTGAGATGTTGTTCCTAGAGTCTCTAATCTCTAAAAATCTCCAAATGCTCCACGTGAAACTGCGGTCTTCCGACCTTTTACTATCGTGTCAATAGATGTTGATTAATATGCGCGAGGGAGAGAGATCAAGACAGCGCTCGTGTTGTTTGAAGACGTGAGAGGGCGCGCGCGCGCTCTCTCTGCTCGTTTGCGCCCTGTCAAGAGCAGCAGTTATTCTATTCTACATCATTCACCGACCCGGCCGCCAAAAACCAGTCGCCACACCAGGCGTGAAAAAGAGACAGGCGTCTATTTGGGACTCGGCTATTATTTGAAGTTTTACGGTACATATTATAAACTTAAAAATCAACACAAGAGGATACAATTTTTTTTTTTTTTTAAATCACAAGGCTGATTTTATTAGTATTGTCCCAGTCGTTTTTTCATTACCATTTTCACACCTCTCTGAACCTTAGATTTAAATTGGTCAGTTTTTTGCTACTGTGCCTTTAAATGTACCAAGTTCTGCTCATGCACTGGATTGCAGGTTTCCTGTGGGGTGAAATATAGTTCAGTAAAATCAACAGCCTCTTTGCAAAGTCTGCATTTGCATGACAGGATTACAAAATAAAAAAAGCTGAAATGTGGCGAGATCAGACTGACATGATAAGGTTCAAAATAGACTTTGCAAGTTTCTAACGATTCTCTGGAAGTACATGCAGAGCAGTATTTGCTAAACACAACCAGAAACAGCACAAGAAATGTGTAAACTCAGAGGGTAATGTGATGTTTTGCTCTGTCATCAGAAATATGCAGAATTATATAGCTTGCTTAAAGTCCCCCTGTAGTCGATCATTGTATCTCTTAAAATTTTATCTTTAATCACCAAATTGACATATTTAAATGTTTTTTCCTTGAACAAAATTTCTTCATACCTTAAAATAGCTTAAATGGAACTCTAAACCCTTGCCTCATTTAGTATACGAAGTTCTATGAATATGCAAATTAGCCCCGCATCCACTCACTCACACCAGCTCAAAGATCCACTCATTGATAATATCAGTCGCCTCATAATAGGATCCATTTAAAGCAATGAATGTATTGTGAAGTAACAAATGTAACCCATTTCAAAAAGTGCTGTAACTACCTTGAGTTTGAGTATTTATGAAATTGACCTTACTGCTTCAACAGAATTATAAATAATTAAGATTAAATTCCTATGATCTCCATTTCTTTATGATCTTGTGTATTATTGTTAACATGAGCAAAATTACATTTTATTTACAATAAAAGTCTTTTAAGGTGCTTTAATGAATTACAGTTCCATAGCTCTCATGGTCTCCTCATTTGTGGGTTTTAATTCCACAGACTGAAGTTTTCAGTAGATGTTTGTGGGCTCACACAATATTTTGGGCGTTGACCTCATCTCCCATGATAAGATATCTGCAAAATCAGATTCCCAGTTACATTCTCAATGCTATACACCCATAAGAGATGCCTGCTGAATAAAACACACCTTAAACTGTCGTTTGCTGAAGCCAAGCCAGTAGGGAATGTCAAACAGGGCATCTGAATGGTACTTGATGGTGAAATGCGTGTCTTTCCAGGTGGGTTTCACCTTTTCTGCATCAAAAAGGATTTGAAAGTTCTCACCGACCCATCCCTGTAGTGCAGCACTAACATCAACCTTTACAAAAAAGCATTTACTTTTCAGTATTTTATTTTTACCTTGCCAGTAAAATAAAACTGAAACTGTACATCATAAATCATTGAAAACAAATCTCCACCACAGAGGAACTCACATCAACTGCATAGCTCTCTCCAGCAACAGATGAAATAGTCCAGTCTAAACCTCTCTCCATCTCCCATCTGATCATTGGATGACTGCCATTGATCGCCACCACATAATATCCGAGAACTATAGACAATAATAAGAAGGGTGAGGCATTTGACTGTACAAAATACAGTATGCAACTGTGTCAAAGTTTAATGATGCCTTTTCTGTTAACATTGTGACATATAGCTACATTGCATTTCCTATTGACAAATTTGTACCACTTTAGTGATGTTAATATCAAGGAGACCATAAATATCACATATTTAGTACTAGGGCTGGGCGGTATGGCCAAAAATTCATGGCGATTTACGATATATATCTCAGTACTTTCTAAGTTTTTCTAGTTGGAATAATAAAATCTGTATTTATTTGTATTTTTTACAAATTATTTCACATCCTGCCCAATGATATCCTACAAACAATGTTGATACTGAAGGATATGGAAACAAATATAGTGAATATAATGCAGGCTATGCAATATATTATGTGCAAAAAGGTGGTTAAAATCACATTACATTCTAACATTGTAACATTACATTCTAAAAACAAAAATAATGCTTTTGTACAAACTAATTATATTAGCCTAGCCTGCATTTGATTACCCCATTATAATGGTAATTTTCATAAAAATATACTAGTAGGTTTAAAATTCCACATATGGCACATTTATTGCAATATATGTATATTATTTTAGTCAGAATTATTGCGCTACTATTCTATTGTGCTCTGTCTGTTTGGCGCGCTCAGTCAGCAACAGTATCTGTAAGAGCATCTGACGGCAAGCTGCTTAAAACTTGTTAACTATATCTTACCAGTTATTTTGAAGCCCTTAATATAATATTGTGTCATGTTTAGGACAAATTGTAATATGTACTTTCACTGCAGCAGCTCACACTGCGTCCTCCGCTACTTTCCAGATGTTCTCGTATCAAACTACTGTATCGATATAAACGGTATTGCCTCATTCCATGTCGTTTCAAAAAATATTTATTGATATATCATACAAACTCGATATACCACCACCCAGCCAGCCCTATTAGTATATTAAAATGGAAACCTTTTTGTTTTTTTTTAGTTAAAGGTAGGGTAGGCAATTTGTTTTATAAACACTTTTTTGTTAACTGGGGTTGAAACTCTTTTCACATCCTGATAGCAATCCATAATAGAAGTGGTCTAAATATTTTTTTTAAATGTACATATATTCTGTGGAAGTCTCAGGACCGAAAAATGTTCGTCCAATCCTTGCATTCGGTCTGAAACTATGTCCATCTGCCTGTCAACATATTCAAAACCACAGCGCACCTGCTCACGCAGACATCACACATAATCAGAGCTGTTGTAGAGCTTATGCTGCCTTCAAACCATGTTGTAACTGTAATTATGAGATGGCAACAAGTGGCATTCTACCCAGAGCTGTTAACGTCCTCAGACTCAAGATTTATGCATTTCTGTCGAGGTGGAAATTAATCTTCAGCAGTCAGGTGGAACAAGTCAGCGCTCTGTAAGTTGTTTACGTTCATTAGTATTGTAATGTTATGTGCTTTGAGACATTTAATGCCATCTCAATTTAATGCCATCTCACTCTCTGCAGTGCGCGTTCATGTGTTTTTTGAAGGAGGCATGGCTTAGGAGACTCTGAATAGACCTTATTCACAGCAGCGCCATCTTTGATTTTTAACAGGAATGAAAGCGAGGCTGTGAGGGATAGACCGCCATCTCTTCAGTGGGTTGTACTGCTATTAAATGTGTTTGTGGATTGTTCTGCTGACGAAACCATGCAAAAATATGTTTCTGACAAATTCCAGTAGACCAAATAATCCAGACAATATGATCTGTTTAAAATTATAAGTGTTAAAGGAGCTTTATACAGCTTTTTACAGCGGATCACATTGAAAACACAGTAAGTCTATCCCTCACAGCCTCACTTTCATACCTGTGATGGCGCTGGTCTGAATAAGGTCTATAGAGGGTGGGATGGGATCTCATGCTTTCAAGCTTGCTATTGCTAAGAAATTGCCTACCCTACCTTTAATTGCTGAGTTAATTTACAGAAGCAGGTCAAAGACTGTCACTGTGTGAAATAATAGTGATAGCAGTAATAAATCGTACCTGGAACATCTCTATTTCTCTTTTCTTCGACAGTCGTGTTGGTGCATGCAGACACCAGTATGTATATTGTCATTGAGGTAAGTTGTCGTCTCAAATCGGTGTACTCTCCCAAAGTACGTACCGTGATTTCCCTAAAATTGCCATAGAGAACAAAAAGCAAGCTATATCTAAACATGTTTATTGCCATATGACGTTATTTGAATCCATTTACCTTCCTGGAGAATTACAGAAAATCGCGTTTCCGTGGCTAGACTGGAATTCATCGATGAACACGCAGCTGTTCTCCTGATCCCACTTCACGACTGTGTATCCCGCGCGACGCTCGGCACTGAATCCATGAGGAGGGCTGTTTAAAAACGACTCGAGCTCGATAACGTCCATAACAAACCGCGAAATTGTGTTTTGACTCATACTATTTCTTTTTATTTTTTTATCTTCTTGAGGACAGAACGAGTGATCGTCCAGTTCATGAGTCGCCCTTTTCTTTGGTTTGTTTGGTGGGCGTGGAGCTGATTTATGAATCTGTGGACATCAAAAGAACTTGAGTCATAGCTCAGTAAATTAGAAGTTTAACAATGTTACGGGAAGTCCGAGTTTTATCACGTGTGTCATACTGATAAATAGCTGGGTTAATTAACCCAGTTCTCTTTTTAAACAGCAAACAAAGTTAACTTTATCTACACCATGGGATAAACTAGCGACATGTTTTGAGCAACTGCCCACAACGTTTCTAGCCAAGATTCTAACAAATTTAACTTGACCACGACGTCCTCATGTCACGCTGACTAACTGACGACGTACTCACAAGTCACAACGTACCGTGTTTAGCTATGGTACATTTAGTGACACTAGTACATCTTTCCATTAGTCACTTCAGGTCAGTTTGCCATTCCTTCTGTGCAACAGCGTTTCCATGAGGTACAAAAAAAGAAGCGTGTTACCTTCGGAAAATATAAATAATTCCCCATGCAGGAAAAAAACAACAACAAAAACAGCTTAAAACCAGATGCTTTGCAGACTACGAAGTTGATATGTGGATGTTTTTAGAGAGGTTTGTGCGTTTAGGCTGCTGAACACCAGTTTGGCCTGGCTGGAACATTAAACAGAAAACTCGTTATGTATGTATGTCATCCAAAAAAAGTTGATTGATAGTTGTTTGATAGTTTTAACTTGGATACAGTGTCAGTTTTACATTAGCCATAAAATACCAATTTTTTCCCCTGTTTAATGAGCATTTCCCACTTACTCAAGGGAGGCAATGATGGTGCAGGTTTTCCACAATTTCAAGCTGTTTAGATGGTTGAACAAACTACAACAGAGCTAGTAGGCCATGACCTGGTTAACCACAGCACAGCTTGAACCGATTTACCAAATTTTAGAATGTTGCGACCTGCTATTTCCAGTAAAATATTACCATTGGGTAATCTCAGTTTCTTATTAAAGGATCAATAACTAGGCACAACACCATTCAAAGTTTGTGGTCAGGACACTTAAAAATAAGAAATTAATAATTTTATTCAACAAATATGCATTGAATTGATCAAACGTGACAGGAAAGACATTTATAATGTTATAAAACCACAACTGTTTTTGTCCATGATAATGTTTCCTGAAGGATCATGTAACACTGAAGACTGGAGTAATGATGCTGAAAACTCAGCTTTGCCATCACAGGAATAAATTATATTTAAAAATATATTAAAATAGAAAAGAGTTGTTTTAAATAGTATTTTTACTGTATTTTTTGATCAAATAAATGCAGCCCTTGTGAGCATGAGACTTTCAAAAACATTAAAAAAAAAACTTACCAACACTAAGTAGTATCTACGATAAATCTTAACATTGAGTCATAAAATGCACAGACAAGCCAACAGCACCTTTACAAACGTTTTTTAATCATTTAAAAAAAACTATAAGGTTACCTTATCTTTTAAAAATAATTCCGAAGAGGTAAAAATCAAAGTCAAATGCAAACAAGACAAATAACAAAGAGAAGTAAAAAATTTATTGCAGTATTTGCTCCTCCACACATGCTGGGGTTCCCTTGTCCCGCTGTGGGGTGTAGAGACCCAAACTCTGACCCAATACATCAAAATCTACATTTACAAAAAAAAACTCCCTTCCATGTCGGCAACAGATACTGCATGCTCTGCTTTAACTCAATAAATTATGTCCAGGAAACTCCATTTTACAGCACAAAAGAAGTAAAACATAAAGCAGAGGAGATGTTTAAAAGTTTATTTCCCTGGAAACGGAGCTAAGCTAAAGAAATCCATCCGGTGCTAGGTTAAACTCCAAGGTCACTTTATTAAGAACATCAACAGACTAATTTCCAACATTCACTTTAGGTTTATTTCTTTAAACAGATTTTTTTTTGTCAGAGATATAAACATTTTTTGTTTCTGTTTTGTGTTAAACTATGATACAGTGGAGGGGGGGAAAAAATTCAAACAACCAAATTGCTGCAGAACAGCGAAGGAGCTCCATTTCTTTCTTTTCCGTTTAACTTAAAGATGTACAGGATTCACATCTACATTTTCCAAAACAGACCACCCTTTTAAAACCGTCGGTCCTTAATTCGACCAGTTCCGCACTGGATCTTAAAACCTGTGAGTCTGTAGTACTTTTCTCTCCAACTTAAGTTTACAAAACGTTGAATCCTGATGAAGTTTGGCTGCTGAGAGTTTGTTGGGTGCAACAGTTCGGGAGTTATTACAGATTTAATTAGCTGGAAGTTCCTTCCTTGGCTGCGTACAGTGAACGTAAAGTCTGCACTACTTTGTTGGTCAGTTTGTGCGCGCTAGTCAAGGCAATTTTCTTGTAAATAATGTCAGACTCCTTTATAGTGTCCACCCAAGGCACCAGTTTACGTCCGTCACGTTTCTTGGCCTCCGCCCAGGTACCAGAGTACGATCCGGCCATCCAGCGAATGCTGTAGCCTGTGCTTGTCTTCTGAATAACACGTGCTATCTGCGGCCGGTCCTTATACTTGGGGCAGCAGATAGCGATGACGTCCTTGGCGTTTACCGTTGAGTTCATGTGACCTGATGCCTCTGCGGAATCTCCGCCTCTCCTGGATTTCCGTGACGACTAGAAGAGAACAAACAAATGAAGTTTTAAAGTGATGGTAACACCGAGATGCAAGACATCAACAGTCAAATAAAAAGCTTTCTTACCCCAGGAGCCTTTTCGTCCGCATCACTGTCGTCATCGTACGAGTCAGCAGCATTATTCTTGGGGCTGGAGCCTCCTAGTAGAGAAGTAATGGCTTTATTTCTTGCGTGGGCTGAAGCCTCACCCTCCTCCTCTTCCTCATCTGGGTCCAAGTGTTCCATCAGTACTTTAAACTGGAGAGTAAACAAGTTAGAGATGGTAAGTTAGATTCATTGTTGTGAGTCAGTTTAATAAAACAGTCTTTCTGTTTTCACACTGTTTATTCAAATGTTCCAAACACTGTTATTATAGCATTTATTTACATTTTGAATGAGCTTTTATTTAAAATCGTTTTAGTCATTTGTGCTTGACATTTTCTATTAGTTTTAATAATACTAGTACTTCAACTTTACCTTCTTTTTTTTTTCATTTAGATGCCAAGAAACATTTCTAATACTCATTTAGATTTTCATCTAATATTTCATCTATTATATTTTATTTTAGCTTTATAGCAAAAACTATTTTCAATAGTTTCAGTTAATATCAACACTTGCTTTAAATGTTGGAAAATTGTTATACTCGTGTATATAATACTACACATTAAGCCATATTTTCATATTATGCATATATTAAATTATTCTTTCTAGTCTTTTAATGAAAACAAGTCTTGATTATTTGACTGAAGAAGAAAAAACTATCCATTTCATTTTTGAGCCACTTTAGAGCAAATAAATAGAGATGATCAAAAAGACTGAAAAATCATTTAGCTGCACCTAAACAGCACCTAATTATGAGGGAAAATACAAATCAAAAGAGGAAAATCTGAATGTTTACATCTAAATATTGTCTGACGACTCTCCTCTTGACATCGTAAGTTAGATCTGCATTGGACAGGCTGTTCGTCAGGTAGTCCAATGTCTGCCGTGGGTTGAAATGCACATTGGCCTTCCTGTTTACAGCCTTGTCATAAACTTTTGCAGATTCTGTAGGCGAGTACTTCAGAATTTTACTGCAGGAAGAGGAAAAAAGGCATTCGTTATGAAGCCAGTGACCATTAACATATTAGTTATTTCCAGAGCAGAAAGCATTTGGACTAGGAGTTGAAGCTCACCTGTCAGAGAAGCCGTAGAGATTCTTAAGGTGCTGCTTGAGCATCAGGAGCAGCAGGATGCCCTGAGAGGCATTGGCAAAGTCCAATAAGGGATTGGGATTGTCAGGAAGACGCAGCATCACCTTGTCCACATCCTCTAAGTCGAGGTCTGAATCAGAGTCTGAGTTCACTGCAGCAGCTCGCTTGGGTTTCTTGGGCCGACGAATGACATCGTCATCACTGCTATCGCTGCTGCTTTCCCTGCTGCTCTCATCCTCTTCTTCAGAGCCATATTTTTTCCCTCTCTTTTTCTTCTTTTCCTTCTTTTCCCGTGGTCTTGGCTCTTTCAGCAAAGACTACAATATAAGGCAGGTTTGTTAGAAAAATAAATGTCAGCTCAGCTCACAAAAAAAGGGTGCAAAAAAAGTCAGAGTGAAAGATGCAGCAACCCCGTTAGCAAAATCGAAATACTTTAAATTAAAATAAAGCTAATCTAAATATATATTAAAACACACACACACACACACATATATATATATATTTTGTACATGACAAAAGCACACAACAAAATCACTCAAATTAAAATTTTAAAGACAATTAAAAATTAATCAACACTATGTATTTTAGAAAAAAATATGTTTTTGTAAAACTGTACAATAATTTTCTACATAAAAAAAGTATATATATTGGAGTATATATATATATATAGTCACATATATATAAAATAAAAAAAAGAGTTTGGAATCAAATTTTGTAGGTATTGACCAACAAAAATCTACTGTTCGGAAAGCAACGCACCTCTTTGAAAGACTGCAGCAGGTTGCTGCCGGACACAGACAGTGTGATGTCTACATGGTGCATAATGAACAGCGGCTCTTCCTGACTCTGATATGGGAAGCAGGCGAGATTGTCTGCGATAAACAACAGCATGTTCACGTCCGACTTCTGCATGAGAAGAAAACAAAATAGCATTATTAAAGGCCTCCAAAACACTCAAAAAGGCTAACGCTATAGGGAAGCATAAACTGTAGTTACCAATGATATTACAAATGAAAACACACAAGAGTAACATATGATGCAAAACACTAAAAAAAAAAGGTCACTAACCGCATTGTCGTCAAACAGGTTGAGCAGCGAGATGAGGAAAGCCCTGCGGTGTTGCCTGTTTCCGCGCACCATGGTGTAGAGGTGGGAGCAAAGAGCCGCGCTGGTCTCGTCCAGTCGGAAACCCCTGATTACCGTGTCCTTTGAACCCACGATGGCTTGCTGCACCTGATAGGACATCTTCATCCCCGCCACAGCCTTCATCTGTTTGGATATCACATCGTGTTAGTTTAATATTCGATTTTAATCGGTCTTATGAAATCCCAAGAATCAAACTTTTAGTCTATGCTGTTTTCAGTTGATGAATGAACAGAACATTCATAGCACGCCTCCCATCCAATAAATCACAATAAGCGTTGTTACTTTTGATATGAAACAAAGTCTCAGATTTTAAACTGTCCATTTTATTATGAAATTCTAACAATAAGTGTGCTTCTTAAAGTGACATGACGGATAGAAATGCCATGCACGTGAACTGATCAACTCTTCCGCTTTACTACTAGTTACAGCATAAAATAAACTTGCATGAATATCAGAAGTTATGTTGAAAGATGCAGTACTGTACAACTAACCAAAATCCGTATCATGCAATCGCTTGATCAGTGTTTCAACCGTGGAAAGACGTCAATAAAACAGCTTGTAAACAATGTCTCGTCACATTTACCTCAGAAAAGCCATTAATGACCATAAACTTGTTATTATAGCAAGAAAAATGAACTGATGAGATATATTGCTAAATATTTGGAGATTCCATGAAAGTTTTTATTCATATTTTGAATTAATTTTTATCTGTAAATTTTCCATTTTCATTTTAACCTTGGTTGAAGTTTTTGGAATTGTGTTGTTTTGTTATTTTTATTAGGTTTATTTGTGCTCTTTGTAATTTTATGTTTTTTTTGTTTTATGTTCGGAATTCGTTCCAACAGCCCTATTGCACACAGAGATCTAGCACAGAAACTTGGTCAACGCTGCCCTGCGACTTTTATTAATAAATTAGCTTCGCTACTGAATCGCAACATTATATTATATTACAAGAGGCTGTAACATTGCTATAAACTCACAGATTCATTGCTAGTAGAGAGATGCTGCACAGACACAGGTAATTCAAATGAACATGTCTCTCTCTCTCTCTCTAGAGAGACATGTCTCTAGAGAGAGAGAGAGAGAGGCTAATTCATTCAAAGGATCCACGAATTGAATGTACCTCTGCTTTGGGTCAGGTGGTTCTTTGCCTCCACATCATGCATAAAAATAGTTTAATGCACAGCTAGCCATGGATTATCCCTTACTTGCATCATCACACATGTCGAATGCACGTTAGTTGCTTAAATCTACTTACGTGAATGAATCCTGTGTATTTCTTATCAATTTCCACCAGCTGTTGATCAGATTTATTCCTCATTGTGGGTTCCAAATCCGTTCCCATGGCGATAAGATATGGAACGCACTGATGGAGGAAAAGGAAACAAGGATATTAAACTAAAGACAATTTCAGACTGGTTTTGGGTGAGTTTGTGCAGAGGATACGTACCTGTACGGGATGAATGAGGCCTTGGTTGAGCGTCAGGGCGATTACATTGAGGGCAAAGTGCCGCACGCTGGATTGCGTGTGGAAAAAGCTCTCTAGCACCTGCTTGAGGTAGAGCTGCATGATAGAACTGCTCATGCCAGAAGAGATGTCACCCATCTCCTTCAGGTCTTCCTGCTTGGACAACTTCTTCCCTGCAATCCAAAGAAATAGAATGAGAATGGAAAAGGCAAATTGGATAGCTACTACCAAGCTGAATTAAACGCAGACAAGAATGTCCTTTATAAACGACACTCACACTCCCTGTCGGCTTCCTGCATGCGTGAGTCCTCCTCCTGCAAGTAGGTCTGCAGGTTCTTTAGCACCTGGATCTTCAGATTTACAGACGTTTTCCTGTCAGCCAGGAGGAGGTTATAGAGGTTTTTCACTTCCAAAGCAAACATTAGGCCTGGGTGCTGGATGAACAGGAACCCTGGAGAACCAAAAGATCCGTTATGTTCATCATAAGAGCAGTCAAAGGTAAAACCAGGAAATTCAGTGATCATGGAGAGCAAATATTTACCTAGACCAATGATGGCCTTGGTCTGCACCTCCTCATCATCGTTCTTAGTGAAATACAGCAGCAGTTCCAGCACTTTGTCCTTTATGACCACCTAAAAGAGAGGAAGACCATTAACCAGAAAGGTAAAGGAGTGAATCTCATGAAAACATGTCCAGGTTACATTTGATTCAATATAAAACACACTTTAGGACCATTAAGATGTCAATTAAGCACATTTTAGCCAAAATTCTCATTACCATTATGTGACTGGATGTTTCGTTTTTATATAAAAAAAAATCTCATTATGTTTCTTATTAGATTCCCATTTCTGTAATACAGTACTTGTTATAGTTTTTTAAATGATTTAAATCAGCATTAGAAGCAGAAATGATGTATATAAACATACATTTATCAACTTAGTCACATCAACAGCAATGAGAAATTAAAAAAAAAATTTTTAGAGTAGAATTTATTTAATAAAACCTTGAATATAATAAAATGTTTTTAAATTAAATATGACTGAAATCATTTAAATAAATGAATACATCAATTTGACTACTTAGTTTCATTGATGTATTACAAATAGCTGCCAACTTTTATTAACAGATAAAATATTTCTTAATTACAAAAAAATTATTATTAATCATTGTAATTATAATATACAGTTACAATAATATGATATAATGTATTTGTTTGCATTTATTAATATTTATATGAATAGAAATTATGCGTTTCGATTTTGGGAATTCATAAGACCCGTTCTTTGTTTTAAATAGATTTTGGAATTAAGAAAACTCTTGAAACATTTTGTGAGATTAACTGAAAAATGTAGATTTAAAGCATTCCTTGATCTAAAAAAAACCTAATTATTGCATCATAATAATTCAATTATTAAAACTTGACTACTTTTATTAATGCATAAAAATATTTCTTCAATATTTCTTAAGACATTTATAATCCAGAAATCATGTGACTGAGGATCTAACCTTATTACTGCCTTTGAACTCCTCTTGGTCAAAGTCAAAGTGTCGGCACAGGGCCCCCACAGTGAAGAGTGAACGCAGCAGTGCAGGTTTGTTAGAGGCCAGTACGGTGCTGTTTGAGTCTTCCTGATGCTGCAACTTCAGCTTGCTTAGTGCTCCTTCACATTGAAGAAGAATTTTTGAGTGATTAACACTCTCAGGATCAGAGAAGAGCAAAAGGATCCTGATAGGTTTTGAAATGTACTCACCATAGTATCGGTTGAAACAAGACCACACAAACTTGAAGTTATGGGTGACCTTATTGACGACCGCACCGAGACAACTCACACAGTGTTGGACAACCTGCGGAAAACAAACGAGATGGCATCGTGAAGCTGCTGCCGTACAAAATTGCTGGACATCAGAGCTGCTGATACTCTCACTTCAACTGACCGTCATGCCGTATTTGATGATGAGTTTCATCAGGTCTTCTTCCATGGTGGTGAGAAAATTTTCACTCGGATGATCCATCAAAGGAACAACAAGCTCCAAGATTTTAGCCACATTACAGATCACCATAAAATCACTCTGAGTCTGTAGGGACACAATAAGCACCTTCACTCTCTGGCCTCTAGATGGCAACACAACATCACTTATTGCAATAAATCCAGAGTTTCTCTACGGCGCACTCACATTACACTTTGTGGTCAGGTACGGCTGCATAGTCATGGCGTGTTTTACCATCAGCTGGGGTCGGATCTTGCTAAACAGGTACAGCGTGGTAATACAAGCCACTAAGCAATTGGACATCAACCCCTTATTCTCACAGTCTGCAAAACAAGAAAAACAACTCACAAAAAGTTCAACTAAGGTAAAGCTTTTGCTTCATAATTCAGTATTGGTCTTACCAGTGAGTGACTCCTCGTATTTCACAATATGGTCCATGAGACTGTCCACCAGCTGAACACAAGCCTTCCTGGCCGGTTTGTATGAAGCATCCTCCTCTGACTTCAGCAACTGTGAAGACATAAATTACAACAAGGGTTAGGATATCATTTTTATCCAAATAAAAGTACACTGATTACAGTAAAAACTTGCTCTGGAGTAACGCTGAGGACACATTTATAGATGCTATGCCAAATTTCGTAGGAGTTTTGTGCGAGGAAGAAAGTTCCCCAGGCTGATTTAGTTCATGTTTAAAGGGATAGTTCACCCAAAAATTAAATTTCTGTCATAATTTACTCACCCTCAAGTTGTTTCAAACCTGTATGAGTTTCTTTCTTCTGCTGAACAAAAATTAGATATTTTGAAGAATGTTGGTGAACAGACAGTTGCTGGACCCCATTGACTTCCATAGTAGGAAAAAAAGATACTATGGAAGTCAATGGGGTCCAGCAACTGTCTGGTCACCAATATTCTTCAAAATATCTTCTTTTGTGTTCAACAGAAGAAAGAAACTCATACAGGTTTGAAACAACTTGAGGGTGAGTAAATAATGACAGAATTTTCATTTTTGGGTGAACTATCCCTTTAAGTTGGTCACACAAATTTGCAGCACTGACCAACAGAAAGCTGCTTTATACACTGTGCTTTATACGTGGCTACGCTATTGACAATAGACATCTTTTGCCTGTGAAATTTCACCTAAAATTGAGTATGACTTTCTAAGTATTTTGCTTATGCATCATCCCTTTTGAGGTTCAAACCTACATCCTTTCCAGTTACAATCCCATGCTGCGTTCACGCCATGTCAATTACTGTAAACAAAGCTCAGATTGCTTTTGAATCGCTTTCGTGGAACTTTGATGTCATATCGGTCTGCACAGCGCCGCTTCAAGTCAAACACACCTTAAACTGCTGCGGTCAGGTGGTACAGCGGCCACGTAGTACAAGTTATAGCTCTCACAAAATTACACGTTGTAGTTTAAAGTCTTTTTACACTTTGGAATAGTTACGGTAATCACAACATGGCATGAACACACCTCCAGATCTCTGAGAAGCTTTAAATGAACTAACTACTAAAACTAAAACATATTGAAGAAATCAAAATTGTCCTTGAACCATAGATGGGCAACTTACATTCTGAAGCAGCTGTTCGAACCAGTCGTAACCAGAATCCCTGCAGGCAGCGACCTGAGAGACAAAGATGCATGTCAGAGAGACATAATGTGACCTTAAACTTAATGTATTAAATGCAGACATCTTGGGATCGGATGGTTTTTACCCCACTCTGCAGATCCTTACCACGTCTGTGATGTTGAGAATCTTGCGAGTCATGGCCTCTTTATCATGATTAGGTGTAGGAGTGAACCAGAGCTTCTGAAACGTCTCATTCACCAATTTCTGAACAAGAGACAGAAAAAGTAATTAAATAAATAAATTTTAAGTATATATAGTATATAAAAAATAAAGTATATATAGTATATAAAAGGGGTGTCTGATTTTTTTTAAACCCTAATTAATTACATGATGTGGCGATTAATTAATCGCAAATTAATTGCACAACCAATTTGGCTGTAATTACCCCCAAAAGATAATTCAAAGTCAGTATTGTGTTAAATGAGAAAAGAATCAAATAGACATTATTTGATGTGTTATTACATACAAACAGTGAGTTGTTGTCCTGCTTCATGTTCGTCATCAATCAACTTTTTGAAATGCAAGATGAACTAAGTAGGTATGGGGCGGGGCATGTGCGTTAATAATTTTAACACGTTATTTTCCCCCATAACTAATTAATTAAATTAACGAGTTAAATCGACAGCCCTAATATATCTTTTTTTTTTTCGGTAATAATAGGGCTGCACAATAGTAATATAAAAAATAAATTAAATAAAAAAATATATATATAAAATGTAGGGGTTACATATTTGTATTTTTGTGTTTTTAGGCTCTTACAATTTTTCACATATATATCAAATAAAAAAATTAAAAGAGCAAACATCACAAACCTTGATGCCTTCTTCGTCATTGACCCTCCTGATCATCTTTACACACATCTCTGTGATCTTGTTGAAGGTAGGCTGCTCCAGACAGATGTCTCGCAGGATTTTAATAACCCTCTTCCTCACACTGATGCCAGTGTCCTGAAGAAAACACATTAGGCAGCACAAATCAGCCTACATTGCTAACTGGAAATAACATTATGTATTAAATTCACAAAAATAAAACAGTAAATATCGCTATATAAACCCAGACAGAGTGATGGATGTGAAGAGGGGGGGAGTCTTGTATCATCCTGAAGTGGTTTATTTCATGACTATTGCCAAATAAATAAATAAATAGATGTGAAATATTGATTTATAAATACGGGGGGGGGGTACAAAACATTTGGAAAATTAAAGAATATTATTTCTAAGATTGATGTCATACAAAATCTGATAACAATATTGTAAGTAATAGGGCTGTCACTTTTGTGAAAAAATCCTGTTCGATTTTTGAGACATAAGTGTTGATTGAATCGATTGTAAAATCGATTTTCCATGTCTAAAGACGTTTCCATTTTCAACACTAAATATAGGCAAATCCACAGACAACTAACAGGCATTATTAGAACGAGCGTAAAGAGGGCGCTTGAGACGCGCACAAGTCAGAAATATTTCTGATGATTTATTGGCGTGAACTTTCGTGCAGAATGACAAACAGGAGTGCAACCGTCAGGGATTGAAATGAACACTTTGGCGGGTAACGCTGTCAAATCACGAGTGTTTCTATGTTTACTCACTTTGCTGGGGAAGTTCGTGTAGCCAAAGCTGCGCGGATTTAGCGCAAATACGCAACTCGTGAGTCCTCTTGATATATTAAATACAGCGTATTGCGCAGAACCTGTGCATTTCTGGCTTGCTTGAACAAACACGTCACTAAGAAACAAATAACGGCGCGCTTGTTCACTTGCATTGAAGTATTGCGAATATTAAAAAGCATTTGGTTAACAGAAAAGACATTGTTATTTTCCAATATCCTAACTTACATGTTCTGTGTACTGTATTGATCTGTCCACCTAAAACACATTTTTGGTTTAAAAAAAGAAAGAAAAGAAAAAAGGACGTTAAAATCGATTCCCTATTTTCGTTTTCGAAACTTGTGTTGGTTGGTCCGATCGATTGTGCAATCGATTTTCGAAAGTAAAGTGACAGCCCTAGTAAGTAACCATTAATATATATATATTTTTTTTATTGTAGAAATAATTCCTAAAGAAAAAATTTTCTTTTATAAAGGAAAAAAAATTAAATAAAGAAAAATGTATTTAAGTAAAAAAAAAAAAAATTATATGAGACCGCTGACTATTACAGACATTAAATTAACAGCTATTAAAGAAAATCTGTTAGGGTCAAGTCAAATAAATATCTTTGCCACCATTATACAAAAAAAAAAATATTTGTCTGCAAAATGCTACAATGCTGAAGTATATATATGTGCAAAGAAAAAGCACAAACCAGGATGCGCTCGATCAGCATGTCGTAATACTGTTCGGTTAGCTGGGGTCGACTCAGTACGAAGCGCCCCAGCAGCTCCACCGCAGCCTCTCTCACACTGGTGGAATTATCCATCAGTCGGCCATGAACTCCCCGCTGCATGTCCGGCTGCAAACGAGAGCATTAAAAACATGCACATGAGAACATTAAAAAGCATTCGATTTTTCCAAGAGTTTAAAAACAACTGCACTCACCCGCGCCAGAATACTCGGATCCACCGCAACCACTTCAGAAAGACACTTCATCGCTTTAGTTCTCACTGCTATGGCACTTTCACCAAGAACTCTCAAGATCTACAGACACAAATGGGGAGACGTGTTATTGAGATGCAAATACAATGAGAAATACTGAGAGATGTGGTGACCTCTAACCTGTGTGAGATAAATATCAAAGCTCTGTGCAAACGGCCTCATGGAGGCCAGATATCGCACAATAAGACACGAGTCCTCATAGTCCACAGTATCCGAGTTGACTCTACAGAAAAACGCAAAGCAGGTTTCAAAACACTTTCCAAACAAGTTTTTTAACTATTTAAAGAGGTCATATTATGCCCTTATAAAACGTCTTTTTTGTTTTTGGGGTCTACTTAAAATAGGTTTTCATGCTTAAATGTAAAAAAAAAAAAAAAAAAATCATATATTTTACATTGTTGCAGCACCTCTCTTTCCAGTCTGGCAGTAACGCTCTGGGGTGCGTTTCCCAAAAGCATCCTTAACCAACTATGGTC
This sequence comes from Semotilus atromaculatus, assembly GCA_031834385.1. Lineage (NCBI taxonomy): Eukaryota > Metazoa > Chordata > Actinopteri > Cypriniformes > Leuciscidae > Semotilus > Semotilus atromaculatus. The sequence goes on from JAULUF010000003.1 coordinate 8,792,774, forward strand.
GCAAGTTCCATAGTTATCAGCATAGTTCAACGAGTCTGTTTCCTGAAACCATATTTCTAACAAACATTCGCAAACAGCATCGCAAAGTTGTGTGCTTGGAACGACAGCTCTCCACCTGTGGTAAGAAGCATAGTTTCTTGTTTGCGTGACATGGACTCGCCAAATAAGCAAGCTGACATTCAGTATACATACAAATGTAATTTACATATTTCAGTTTGTCTAGAGATTTGAAGCGTCATGCTCGAAGACTGTGCATGTTCAAACGTGCTCTAGTACGTAAGAACGAGCCTATGATTGAATCTGGAAATAAAGCAAAATAGTCCTCAGAGATATAGTAGAGAAATAGAGACGAACAAAAATAGAGAAATAGTCCTCAGGTGTCATGTCCGTAATTTAAAGCAAAACATCTAGAATTAAGTAGATCTCAAACAGATTCATTAAAAGTAGTTATTAGGCTACTCCCCCACATGTGTGACATCATTAACCAACGTGGTTGAACGAGCAATTTGCGACAATACGGTTTCGGGAAACAGTCGTGATTAGCTAGTTGATTTCTTCAACGATGCATTGTACTATAGTTGTTAAGCAGTGAGTTACGTCGTTGTACAGGAAACGCACCCCTGTTTAGTTCCAGTCTCTATGAAGCCATTCCTTCCAAACAGCATAATGTGCTCTGATTGGTTGGACCAGTGTGTTGTGATTGGTCAACTGCTTCGTGTTTCGGAAATGTCACACCCCTTACCCCAACCGCAAGTTTCAACACTACTAATGCAACTCAACCTCTTTTAGTTTGTGCATGCCTTGGAATTATTTAAATGAGGAATATTGTGACGTGTATGTTCCCGGAAGAAAACTCAAGACAGCAATCGAGGCGTTTCAGGGAGTTCAGAAACAGTGCTTACAGACATAGAGAATATCTCCCTTTGGAATAACTGTGTGCTTTGTAACTTTGCAGACCTTTTTCATGCTCAAACAGCAACATCATACACTAAAGAAAGTTGAAAATGTAAATCGCTGCCGTTTGTACCTCAGTGAGCTGAATTTCGATGCCGTGGTCTTAATAACAGACCGGAGGAACTTCTTGCGTGCTTCGGCTTTCTGCAAGATCTCACCAGTGGTCTCGACATCTCTGGCGTGGTGCGGCCCATCGGACGAATCGTCGTCCCTCTGGCTCTGTGATTTCATGGCTTTCTCTGTCTCAGTGCTGGTATCCCTGTACCACTGCGCGATGTAGAACTTCCGTGCAAACTGTTGGAGATGAAGACATCACAGCAGCATTAAAACCACCAGAGGCACTAGTTTTCCCAGAGAATGTCAGAGAAATTCAAGTTTCACAGGCAGGCTTTGTGATTTAGATCCCGTCTAAATGTGCCAAGTCTGTTTTTCTCACACAACCTCAGTAAAAAATTCCAGAGCAAACAATATTTAGAAAACTAGTCTAGATAGGGCTTAAGGTTTTTTTTTTGTTTGTTTGTTTTGTTTTTTTTTGCTTGCAATATTGTCTGAATTTTCTCACCAATAGTGACGGGTCAGTCTCTACATTCTCGTTCAGGTAATTCAGCAAAGCCTTCTGCAACTGCTGAATCTCATCACTGCCTGAGACCTATAAAACACAAAACAACATCAGTTTCATTCAGACCAGGAGGGATTCGTCCATGTGATGCACAGATGGGCGGACTCTGCCTTTTACCTCTCCGAGGATGCGGTTGATGGAACGCTGGTCCATTTTGCTGGTGACAGCATCTTTGCGAAGACGTGCGGCCACTGTGCCCAGATAATCCAAAGAGGCCACTCTCAGAGCCATTTCCGTCTGCTTATTACTGAACTGGTGAACCTACCAAGAGAAAACAGGACTTCATTTGAGTTTTCAAGTGATATAACTGGACAAATTGCAATCATCAAAGCCTGTCACATTCTACCTCTGAAATATCAATCTGAAACTCACCAGCAGTCTTCCCAGAAGGCTTAGCAGCAGCTCTGCAGCCGGCCAATCAGGTTTATTCACCGTGGACAGTAGATCCTGAACAAAGTTCTCAAAGAGTGGCCTGTAGTCATCCTCACCTTGCTTACTACCACACCTTAAATTAAAAAAAGACAAATGAAACAATCTCAACTTCTTTTTTTCTCTCTTTATGAACAATTATATACTGCAAACTGTGCAGTAATGTTATTCAGTATTGTCCCTGATAAATACACAATAACATTTTTAAATATTATAGAATATGAAAAAAATAATAGAAAAATAGACACAAATGAATTAATTTAATCACGGAGTACAAAAAAATTGCGTCGTAAAACTACAACAATAATCATTTAGAGATGCAGGTGCTGTTTGTCCTAGGATGGCAAGGTTAAGCATTCTTAAAAAGCATCAGATGAAAGTAAACCAGGTGTTACTCAGCTTAAATCCACAGTGGGTAGACAAAAATACATACTTTACTGATTCCAGAAGGACATTGTTTAAATATAAATGACTTGGGGTTAATTTCCCCCCCCAATATAAATGGGTTGAGGTGTGTTGTCGGTGGATTCTCTTACTTTTTGAGAAAAACGGAGAGGAAGTTTTGTGCTGTCCTCATTGCAGTCTCATATGAGTTTGTGATCAGTACATCCTGATCAACCTGAAAAAAATAAAATGTAATAACTGCATAAAATATGCCTAAATATATGTATAAATATCAAAGATGAAACATTCTTGGAAAGAACTTTCTTACCAAAGAGACTCACAATCCCATATTGTATTGTGACAGAAACAATCCCTTAAACAGGCTTTTTTTTGCTACTGTAACTTTAATACCTCAGTCAATATTAAATACGACAACATTAAATATGTAAATGACCTCTGCTGTGATTGTCTACAATATTTGGGGTCAGATTGTTTTAAAAGAAATTAATGCTTTTATTCAGCATTATTGATCAAAAAAGACCTTTGATACAAAATGTTCTAAATGCAGTTGTTTTGAGCTTTCTATTTAAAGAATCAAGTTGGTTGATACAAATTCATGTACCATGAAACCAAGTATTATGTCTTTGACAAAAAAAAAATTAAGCAGCACAACTGGTTTCAATATTTATAAGAAGAAATGTTTCTTGATCAGCAAATAAGCATATTAGAATGAATTCTGAAGGAACATGTGACACTGAAGACTGGAGTAATGATGCTTTTTAAAAAAATAATACTTCACAAATTGTAATAATATTTCACATGACTGTTTTTACTTCAGTCTTGGGTAACGTATGACTGGTATGAGAGTTCTTTGAAAAAAAAATAGTTTTTACTGAACCCAAAAATGTGGTCATATACTAATATAGTATGACATCATAACTATGACATATTCTGAATTTTTGCAGCATAGTTTTCAAAAATGTTTTGGATGGACTGTAGAAGCTATGGTGAAAATCAGTATAAGTCAAAACAGTAGGGAAAATCCACGTTTCCATGATATGGCCCCATTAAAGAAAGTGCCATGTTCTTAAGTCAAGAAAATGTCACTACAGAGCCACAACACATCTTAAGATCAAATATAACTCCTACCTTTCTATCATTATCATCATCCGAGTCCTTATCAGAAGGCAGATGGACCACACACTGAATGAGCTGCAAAACCAACGCCGTCACCATCTGAATGTACATGGGCTCCCCATCCACATCACTGCTATTCAGTCTGAACACACAATAAAGTCAATACACACGCTCAAAACATGCCCTTGAAAACTGGTTGACTGGACAGTAGCAGATACCTGAAATTTCTTAAGTTTCTCTTGCTGGTTGGCAGTCTGGCGAGTGAGGTAAAGATCTCCTCCAGGATCAGCTGCCTGTGCTTCTCGTATCTAGAGAACACCTGGGAATCGTACAACATAACAGTGTTAGACGCAGTTAGCACAGGAAAGGATAGCATAAAGAGATCTGAACTGCACTGGTACTTACAGCCGTCACTAGTTTAATGGCACAAAGCTGCAGTTCATTCACATTCTCAACAAAGAATGGAGTGATACCCAGAGACGAGATCTGTATGGAGAGAGATACAAGTGCGGATTTCATAATTTTGCTAATGGAAAAGCAGATTTTTGAGTCAGCGTGAAATAAAAATGTACTACAATTATATTCTAAATACATCTTTCTCTGCTCAATTCATTGGTGCATGTAATGTTTGTCTTTGAAATATCTTGTGAAAATGTAACTAACTAATCTAACTTGCTCCACCTCTGAAACAACTTTTTTTTTTGTGACTGCAGGGGGAGGGCAGCATTTGGGACAGAACATGAGGATGTTACCCAGAAGCAGCAGCAGTCAGGAATCAGACTCTCACCTGAAGGATGGTCGTGTCAGTCAACAACTGAATCTCCAGGAGTTCAGACAGGTTACTGATAACATCACAAACTTTGTTGTAGAGCATGATAGTAACTCTCTGCTTGTGCGTTGAGCACTTTGCTCGCTTGGCTTTTGAGCTTAGTGTTCCACCTAAAATAGAGCAAGAATGGATATACCAGAATTTAGAGAATTGTGGCGATGACAGGCATGTAATCAGCTAAGGAGCTATGGACAAAAAAAGAACAATGATAATAATAATATTTTTTATTTTATTATTATTTATATATTTTTTAATTGTATTTTATTATTATGATTACTCCAATATAAATATTTATTTTAATATAAATTAGTGCTGCCAATCGAGTGCCTTTGATATATCAGGGCTCAACACTAAGATTTTTTTTCTACTGGCCCAGTCAGGCCAGTTTAGATTTTTACCTGCCCTGCTAAAATTCACAAAAAAGTTCATTGTTTTTGACCCATGTATCCTTGTAAACAGTGATTTAAGATTTCCAGGTAGGTCTAACAGAAATTGAATAATCAAATATTGCACAGTCTTCACTGCATAAATTATAAATTGAATATAGATTAATCCTTGATTTTCTCTTTGTCTTTTGTTTTTTTGATTAACATTAATGACACTGTCAGCAGCAGGCTTATTAGGGATACTCGACAAAATGGGAATTTTGACATAATTGTGTATTTTTGACCATTCAAGCATGGAAGAGAACTCAATGCAGCACTGGAGCGCTGTCTAAAGTGGGATTCCTTTCGGGTGCGTGTGTTTCTGAAGTTTGTTCAGAGAGCAGCTTCACAGACAGCGTGCCAGTACAGATTTGAACTTTTTTTTCGAGTCTTATTATAATGCCTGAATGGTTTAATATCACGTAAGACAGAAAAAACAAATAATGCGGTTATTGCGCTAAATATTTTTAATGTTAAACTGGTGAAAAAAACGCAGCCCTGATATAAATCTTTATCAATTTTAAATCTTTATATATTAATATTACAATGATAATATTAATCTGCATCCAGTGTGGAGAGCATCACTGATTATAATGGGTTCTATTTTCTTTTGTCATGTTGTGCCGCTTATGTCTGGTGTAGACACGGAGAAAGGGTGTTCTGCGCATAGCCGGTAAATAGCGCCACTATCTTGTGTAGTGTCGTCAGGCCAGAAAATACGGAAATTAGTATAAATCAAATCCCTAGATGGTAAATACACTAAACGTCTATCTTGTCTTAATCAGTAAATTTTCCAGCATCAAGCAATTTTTCAGTCCACAATAAAAGCAATACAATAAAATTGCAGCCAATGAGAACATATTTAATGGAAAGGGATTTTTGCCAATGAATTTTATGGTAGGTGGGACTACATAGTTTGACGGGATAAAAAAATAAACAAAGGAACTGACAAGACTGTCTGGTTGTACAATACTTTGTGGCCCTGCCTCATAAGGACAAAAACTGAAGTTAGCATGGAATAGAAAGGATATTGTACGTTAGGACACTGCATCAAGGGTGACACTGACCGCCATGAGGGTTCACCCTGTAGACGGGGTCATACTGTGGGTACAGCGTGTTCTGTAGATGGAACTTGGTGTACTGCACGACCCTCTCAATAACATCCTCAATGTAAACGGCCTTCGGCATTCGTGCTGAGGTCATGATGTTAAGAGCCGTTAAACAAGCATCAGCAGATTTGGTGACGCGTTCCATGATGAGGTCACGCCACAAACGCTCCTCGTCGTCCCTGTCGTTGCCCTGAAATCACAAGGGAAGGGAAGCTGTCAGCGAGATTTGACGGCAAAGCCATTTTGACAATAGAAACTACAATGATACTTACATGATTCATGAGGGTGGAGAGCTTCGCGCCATCCTGAATGTTTTTTTCCAAAATACTCTGGACTTTAACCATCTTATCAGATGGAATCTGAGGATAAAAGCAGTAAGCATTAAAAGATGAGGTACACATAAACCTGCTTAGGTATTTATGTCTCCTGTCTCTTAAAATTGGTCTCAGTCTCTCCTGTTGACAGAGGTAATCCAGTACCCACCTTATGCATGATGCCCATGGCCTTTATTTTGGCTGATTCACTGCTTAACTCTGTGAGCTGGTGTTTTCCGAGCAGCAGTTCCTGAGGAATCTCGTCATCATCTGCCGCCGCAGAAAAGTTAATTAAATCAATTGCTGTCAAACTCTCCCTGTCAAATGTAATAATTTCTCCATATTTGCACATTTACCTAATGATGTCAAGTCTACATCTTCAAGGTTTTCAAGAATGTTGTCAACACTGGTGGAAAATCTCTTAAATGTGGAGGAGTCCATCATTTCTGAGAAGCACAAGGTGGATTATTAAAGATCTTAGCATCTCAGATCACTCATAGCTGATTACAAACTGCAAACGTACCGTCCTGAGTCAGTTTGGGCTCGTAGGATTTCCTCTTTTTCTGCTTTTCCTTCTTCAACTTTCTGGCGACTGGATTTGAAGGATGTCAGAGATCAGTTATTCAATTTCCACACATTACCAACATCATAAATGGTAACACGTCTATCTGGTCACTTACGGTCACTCAAGCTGGGAGGGGGCGAATCTTCTTCTGAGTCCACAGGGCTGCATTCTCTGTGACGACTGCCTGAACCTCTCCGACTGTCTTGATGACTGCCACTCCGCCGGTGCTCTCCAGAACCCCTCCGGTCCTTTTCTTCACATTCCCACGTTCTGTCTCTGTCTTTTTTTGACCGCTTTGGGGCCACTAAAAGCCAGAAAATTTAAACGGAAATACATTAATCTCTAATATCTATGACGTTCTCAACTCAACAAAAATAATTAAGCAGAGGAGACATTATAATTCAAAAGAACGATTGCTGACAGCCAGAAAAACTGTCATTTTAACAATAAGGATTTTGATGACATAGTACAACTGGAAGCTGTTTGCACTTGATAAGAATGTTAATGAATAATCAAAGCTGTGTCTAACAATAATGATGAAACGCTGATTTCTAAGTGGACTAAGTGTGAAAACTACATTAGTTTCAGTATAATTACGTACGTTCTACAGAGCTGCTGTCATCATCTGAGCTGACTTCGGCATACTTGGGCTTCTCATTAGTGGCGCTGCGTCTGCGTTTATTCATTTTCACCCTCTCACACAGTGGCATACGGGAATCCATTTCTGGCAGGACATGACGAATTTCCATCAACATTAAATCATCGAATCCCCCTACAGAGAGGGCTACTCAAACTTCAAATGCATATTCAGACAGTCTGTCAAATCTGTGTACAATGAACTAAACACTCTCCGGTCACGAAAAAGCAAGAAAACAGGGACTTACCTCCGAATGATTTGCCATAAGACGACTTGCTCTTGCTTGATTTAGAGCTGCGCGAATTACTGATCAACTTCTGGACTTCATCAATGGAAAGTTTCTTCAGAACCACAACAGGTTTAACACCCTTATTGAGGTCCTCCACCAGGTCCAATTTTTCTAATTTCACACATGGCTCTGAAAACAGCTCTTTTCGCACTTCCTGCATGACATTACCATCTTTGTCCCGTTTTAACTTGGGAATGACAAAATTTTTTAATGCACCCGATTTGCCCCCCAGTAGGTAGTTGGGAAAATCTGCGGTTTTACTGTCTGAGGATGGAGGCTTGTGTCCATCGAGTCGGTTCTTGTTGTCGCCGTTCCGTTTCTCATCTTTGTTGTTGGAAGTTTTGTGGACTGATCGCTCAGGTTTTGTTCTTGATTCTGCTCCCATACGGGGTTCTTGCTTCACTCGAGGGCTGTCAGGGCGCGAGCGCTGCTCAGGGGAACGTTTATCCCGGTGCTCTGTTGATTCTGTGTGGCGTTTCTTTTCTTGGTCTTGATCCCTGTCCCGAACTCTTTCCCGATCTTTCTCCCGTTCCTTGTCCCGATCTTTCTCCAGTTCCTTGTCCTGATCTTTCTCCCGTTCCCTGTCCCGATCTTTCACACGCTCCTTGTCCCGATCTTTCTCCCGCACCTTGTCCCGATCTTTCTCCCGCACCTTGTCCCGATCTTTCTCCCGCACCTTGTCCCGATCTTTCACACGCACCTTGTCCCGATCTTTCACACGCACCTTGTCCCGATCTTTCTCACGAACTTTGTCCCGAACTTTTTCTCGCTCCTTGTCCCGATCTTTTTCTCGCTCCTTGTCCCGATCTTTTTCTCGCTCCTTGTCCCGATCTTTTTCTCGCTCCTTGTCCCGATCTTTTTCTCGCTCCTTGTCCCGATCTTTTTCTCGCTCCTTGTCCCGATCTTTTTCTCGCTCCTTGTCCCGATCTTTTTCTCGCTCCTTGTCCTGATCTTTTTCTCGCACCTTGTCCCGATCTTTTTCCAGATCCTTGTCTCGATCTTTTTCCAGATCCTTGGTCCGATCTTTCTCCAGCTCCTTGGTCCGATCTTTCTCCAGCTCCTTGTTCCGATCTTTCTCCAGCTCCTTGTTCCGATCTTTCTCCCGCACCTTGTTCCGCACTTTCTCACGCTCCTTATCCCGATCTTTCTCCAGCACTTTGTCCTGATCTTTTTCCACCTCCTTGTCTCGATCTTTCTCCCACTCCTTGTCCCCATCTTTTTCCTGCTCCTTGTCCAGATCCTTCTCCTGGTCTCGGTTGTGCTCTACCCGGTTGGACTTAGATGTGTCTGGTCGACGGACTTTAGAGCTTTCACTGTCTCGATCTCTGTGCCTCTCCTCTTTGCCCTCTCGAGTTGACTCCAATCGTCCTTCGTGTTTTCGGGAAGTTTCGTGACCTTTTCCCTCGGGCCTCACTTTGTCAGGTTTACCGTCATGTCTGTGCTTGGAGAGATCCGATCTCTTTTCCGAACTCACTTTGTTTGAGATATCCCGGCGGTTCTCATGCTTTTGTTTAGGAGTCTCTGGTCGTCCATCTGAAGCAGTTTTCTGTGGAGTGGTTTCCACTCGTTGCTTGATGACCTCTGGCCGACCGTCTAGTGTCTTCTGCACCTCTCCATCTGTTTTCAATTTGAGCCTCAAGACCCCGGTGGATTCAGAGCCTTCCTCCGGCCAGCGCTGGGCCTCTGTTGCAGGAACAGGACAGGAGTCCACTGGCCCTTCCACCCTGCCTGCCTGTTGCAGGTCAATACTGACCATCAAGGCTGGCCGACTGGCTCCATTGCTAGCAGCACAAGCCTCTTGAGGTACCAACTTGTTCCCAGCATTGCATCCACCACCCACGCCAGTTGTTCCAGAAGCTCCCGTGGTGCCAGCAGCTCCTGAATCCTGCTTTCTCTTCTTCAGAGGTTTATCTGTAGAGTTACAATCAAACAGATAAGAAACAGTGTTATAATAATTTGAGTGGCTAAACGAGCAGGCACTGATTAGCTACTTGCTCTACGTTTATTTAAAATTAACAGCAAGACAACTAGCAGTGAATGTGCTTTCCATTAAATGAAACACGCGCACTAAACAAATCCTTAAAAAAAAAAAGAAAAACAGGCCTATTCTGGTGGATGCGGTGGTGATGCGTTCATGTGGCGCTGCCAGTAAACCACCTACAATCTGTCACAAAGAACCGGCAAAAATAATAATTATGAATAGGCCTATGTAAAATATAGCAAGGAGATATTTTAATTGTTTATTAATAAACAAGTGTTATCTGAAAAGATGAAGGTGACGACGATGCTGACTCGCGATCTTCACAGTAGTGAACGCGCCAGAGAGAAATGCACATTTACATAAGCAGAGAGCAGTCTGTAGTCTGCTTTCTTTCGTTTTGAATTGTTCTGTTTAAAAGTAGACATGTCTGTGAGAGAGGCTACCTTATACACTGATCAGTTTCTGAACTCGAGTTTCGGTTCATTTATGAGACGAGCTCCAGTTCACGCGCCGGCGCCTCTGTTTCGTGATTATCTATCGTCTGCTATATTTATCTTTTATTACTTCTTATTTATTAAATCCAGGCAATTGGTTGATGAAACATTGATTAAAATTAAGATACAATATAAAACGAAATTCGTTTTAAAGAAAGGTTTTGTGCTTTCTGTTTGATGCCTCTGTGAAAGTTTTAAAGCATATTTTAGTGCCGCTTTCAGAGCGCTCACGTCCATAACATTGTTTTTTCCTCATAAATGCGAACACGAAAATTTTTATAAAATGAATATTTTATGTTCTGTGGAGACTACAGTTACTCATAATTTGTATTCTGAATACCTAACGCCGGTACAAGTATTCCGTGTAGTCCCCAACACTGATAGTATAACCTTATCTGTAATATATTTTAATAACACGGTTTTGGCGGTTATAGAGTTCTAATGACGGTGTTCAACTATAACCGTCGGTCTCACGGTTATATCATAACCGTCACACCCCTATTATATACGTATACTTATGTGGAGCCACAGGACCGGAGATTGCAAAAAAACAAGGTTTAATGTCGGGATAGCTTTTTCCAGGTGGAAAGAGTTGATGCAGGAGAAAGCTTCCAAAAGAGACGCTGAACTTGCCTGCTTTCTTCTCAACAGGTAAGTCAATGTTACAAGCTTTTTTTCATTGCTTGGTCGCTTCTCTGCCTTTGGAAACTTTCAATTCTATCAAACATCCGTTTGTTCGTTGTGTCAAGTTGCAGTTTGTTTGAAATAACAAACCTGTTCACCCGAAGGAAAACTCGATGAAGTGCTATATAGAAGACATCCTGTCATAGATTTTTGGTACATAACGGCTACCGTAGAAGCAACGCGCATTTGAAAAAGCGAGGCGCTCTAGAGCACTATTCGTTTGAATGCAAAATACAATTTTGCAAGATTGGAGAAATTCCTACACAATGTCCCTTTAAGTTTTCAGGTTTATAAATATAACTATATATTACCAAGTTGAGCAAAGAGTTTTTGGTATTGAAATCGTTTTTTGGGTTGTTGTTTTTTAAAATAACATTGTCAGATCTGTGACATACATTTTCATGTAATGTTAAAACACCGCTGTTCACTTTCAGAAGTTGAAGTGATACTTTCTTTTCCCAGAAAGAATGTGAATATTTATTGGTTATATAATTTTCAGTTTTTAAATATATTTAAATTGATTTTACACACTTAAAGTAATATCATATTGTATATCGCATTATTAAACAAGATAAAGTATATCACATTTTTCTTCAATATCGTGCAGCCCTAGTAAAAAGTGACAGCAATGAGCGTTGCGTTTTACCGAAAGTTTAACATTCTTCAACTCACAATGACCGTAAAAAAAAATTAAAAAAAACACCATTGAGAGAAATTGAAAAAAATACACTAGCCTCAGGAAAAAATGCTTTGGTGGACACACGGCCTAAGGTGTTACTTGCTGTTAACAGTTCTGGTTCTGAGCGTTGATAGTTACATCTTTACAAACACCACTAATAAAAGCTTCCATAAAGATGAATGAATTTAGATTAATTGACCAAAAGCATGCACGTCAAGTGATAAAAAGAAAATAAACAACCTTTATCTTGAACTTCCTTAGAGCAGCGTTCTCGTTCAATAGCGGATTCCCTCTCAATCCTTTCGATCTCAGCAAGAGCGTCCAGCTCTGCCTCGTCGTAGGGGGTTCCACTAACGACCCCAGGTTGCTTGGCTGCAAGTGCCCCAGTGTTCTGTAATACAGGAACCTGCTGGAAGGCCGACTGCTCCCCCGAAAGACACTGGCCAGCGGAGAGCCGCTCCTGGGGGTTCCGATGGTATGGTAAGCTATTGCACGATTGCTCATTCTCAGCGTCTGAGCCATGCTCTAGCGCCGACAACGGCTCAGCTGACTGCTCCATCTCAGATGACTTCACTCGAGACAACTTTATCGTTAGCTTTGTGGAGTCTTTAGTGGGCGAGCTGACAATGTCATACATGGCACCTTTCCCCCCCTCCTCTTTCATTAACTTTTTCTGCTTCTTTTTCCGTTCAGGCGAGTCCAACAGGAGGTCAGGAGCAGCATCTCTTGGAGAGGTGTAGGGTGGAGGAGACTGAAGAATCAAGGGCGGCCGAGATCCAACTGAAATTAAACAACAAAGAAGAAAACTTCAGTGTAATGTTTTGGTGTAAAACATTTTGTCAGAGTTTGCTTTGTTTTTTTTTTAGGGTTGGAGCAATTTCTGCATCTTTGCACGCCATATCACACTCACTAACCAATTGTTAATTCTGACATCACACATCTCAGTTTCCTGGTCCAAACACTCTATCAGATCCCAAAAGCAAACAATATACGGAGCTAACATAGTCAAGTCACATTGATTCATACAGCGCTTTTTATGAATACGTGATGAATATACACTGTGATAGTTACCCAAAAATCATAATCCTTCCTAACACTATCAACATACCAAAATCTCAGTTGGCAAAACGGTGATTCATCTTTCATGAATTGTTAAAGGGTTTTAGTTCACCCAAAAATGGAAATTCTGTCATCATTTACTCACCCTCATGTCGTTCCAAACCCGTAAGACTTCCATTCATCTTCGGATCACAAATTAAAGATATTTTTAATAAATCCTGAGAGATTTCTGTACCTCCATTGACAGCTACGCAACTACCAATTTGACGCTACAAAAAGTTCATAAAGAGATCGTAAAACTAGTCTATATGAATTGAGCGGTTTAGTCCAAGAGTCCACGTAGTCCACGATCACTATAAACATAGACTTAAAGGTGCCCTAGAATGTTTTTTTTTATTATTTTATAATGTTTCCTGGGTTGCCCTTATAATGTTAGTATGTTTTTTAGATCAAAAATAGTCATAATTTAGAAATAAAAGGCATTTTTCCTAGCCTGATTTTAGTCTCTGATTTGAACACTCTGTTTGAAGGGGCGTGTCTGCTGTGAGAACCGGCCACTGCTGTGATTGGCTGACATGCTTGCATATGAAATATGACATGTGAAACTCTCTCGAATACTTTTATTACAGCTGTTATATACGTTTTAACTATTACAGCTATCGAGATTAACGAATCGTGAGATGTTTTTAAAGTATTTAAATCTATTTCCATCACATAAAATGTTGCTGTGATGAGCATTGAGCAAGCAGATGACAGTCTGTTGATCGCGAGACAACGCAGTTTCTCTCTCTAATGCTTTCACCAATGCAAACGATGACATAGCCTACTTCTATGAGAGCTTCGTTGTGCAGTGTAACAGCGTCATTGATTTCATAACGAGTTTGGCAAGAGAGATAAACTCGCGCTGTGTGGATTGTTCTTTGACCGCTTTCTGTATACTTTTTTCACTGAGAATTAGCCTATTTAACGTTAGTTATGTATGCTCGTTACTTGGAGTTTGCTATTACTGTACTAGGATCTTGCGCTGGATCTAACACAGTGTAAATTATCTTTAATAAAATCACTACTTACCGGTTGCGGGAATATAGTTGGAATTACCCCCTTCTTCAGTTTGAGACGCTGAGAGAAGCTTGATATTGTCCCAGGTTCGAAAATAAGTCCGTGGTGAAATGGGCAGAGCAAACTAACAACTTCGAATTAAACTGTTGCGGTATCCGATTAATATAAACATCAACCACGCGTCCACGCCTGTTGACATTTCTTTTCTGTGGGAAGGGTATGAAAATACCTCACATCCCCTGCACAGCCTGGAACATAGCATTTATTCCATGATCTGCCATTTTCTCTCTGATCCTCGCTTGTTCCGATGATGACTCGGCTGTGCAGTGCTTGTCATTGAGGGCTGGGATATGCAAATCTTTGGAGGCGTGATCCCCGACTGTTGCGTCACAGTCGGTATTATGTGGAGATTCGCCTGTTTTTCAGGGGTGTTTTTTAAAAACGAGATTTAAATAAGAAGGAGAAAACAATGGTGTTTGAAACTCACTGTATGTCATGTCCATGTACTGAACTCTTGTTATTTAACTATGCCAACATAAATTCAATTTCACATTATAGGGCACCTTTAATTTGAGCTTTTATTCACATATAAAGATTCATCAACAAACATCAGTTATGGTAAACGGAAGCTCAAGCATGCTTGCTTAACGTGCGAGAACCAATGAAGTTCATTCTCACCAATGAGGTTTGTTCTGACGCGTCAAGCATGTACGGCTTCTGTTTAAGTTCGCTGATCAATGTTTATATGGGAATAAAAGCATAAATTAAATCTGTTGATCATAAAAAGCAATCCTGTCTCTTCAGACAATTTATATGGATTAGATTTACAATCTCTTTATGAACTTTTTGAATTGTCAAAGTGGTAGTTGCATAACTGTCAATGGAGACAGAAATCACAAATTTTTCTCAAAGATCTTCATTTGTGTTCAGAAGATGAACAAAAGTCCTACAGGTTTGGAACAACATGGCGGTAAGTAAATTAAGACAGAATTTTCACTTTTGGGGGTAATCCCACACTTTAAAATAGTGGTGTCCGGGACACTGTATGCCCGAAGACTTTAGTTCTGTCAGGACCACTATCGTCAAATACGATTGACAATTAGCATACAGTTTGGATTGGCGGTTTGGTTCTGTTCTGGGAAAGAACTGCCTGTGAATCCATGCAGCCTAGCATGGATAAGAGCAGATAGAGCACCAATAACTCCCCTTATGGTAAACAGAACCAACATGAATGTATTGCAGATATCATTAATGTCAATATTTGAATGTACAATGTAATTCGAGAATTTAGTCTGATTCAAAGGGGGATCAGAATACCAAATCCTGACTGGACGAGAGGAGAAGCTGGGGATGGATGAGGGTAATTAGCTCCTGAGAAACGCAATAGCTGCTGATAATACTGAAGGAGCTTGTATATGGATGCTGTGATAGGCAGGCATCATATTCCTATAGGTAGACGTAGATCAGTGGAGAGTCAGCTGATGCGAACTTGACCTGCAAGAACTAACGCTACGCTTGATTTTACAATACCTTCGTTGTTTTTTTTTAAGTTTAGCTTAAATGTGTGCTATAAACAAATAGTGCTCATAAACAGCTGTTCTCAACTGAAACAAGTAGAGGCTTTGACCAGACACATTAAGTCAATGGTATAATTTCTCACAGCTTCTTGTCTCTGAATATATTGTCTTTGAGAACAGCAAGCATACTTATGCTATACATCCACTACAGACAAGGACAAGTGTACGTATAAAGTGTGTACATTCAAAATGAAAATAACATGAATAAATGATTGTATTATCTCACCCGGAGTTGTTACCTACTTACTGTGGAACACAGCTGCCGCTAGTAAACACGATGACGCAAATGTACCCAAAGTACAATGTGAAAAGAGACCAATGGGGAGGAAGGAGAAGTCTAAGAGTTAAAAAATGGTATATGTACAAAAATGGAGGTGCAATCCACCTTTCGGAGTCCCTTCACTTCCAGCAGGAGAGCAGACGGAGCGTACAGAAAAGGAGGCATTTCTCAAAGCGGGGTCACTCTCCTGTGATAAAAAACAGACACCATGAGTTGTCAACATGAAAAATGTTCCAATCCGGGGCCAATTGAACTAAGAAAAATTAGTTTGGAGCAAATTAATATTTACTGAAATATTTTTATGGTTATTGGCAAGCACTCACTTCATTTCCGAGTCTCTGGACGATGCTGATGTACTCGTCGTTGGAGCAATGCCTCGCATTGTGGTTGGAGTTGCCCGACACTTGACCAGAGACTTTGTTGTCATGGATGTTTCTCATACCACTCATTGGACTGGATACGGACACTGCAACACACACACACACACACACAAAAAAAAACTTGTTCACTGATTTTTATTTGGAAAGATCTCCACTGATTAATCGTTCACAATAAGGCAAGGAACATGCATTAAGAAAGTAAATACACATTTAATTTTTTCGATTTTAACAGCCAGGGATGGTTTTCAGTCGTATCATTCAGAAAGGGATTGGATAAAAGAAGCAAATCTTACTAGAACCTTTTCCTTGAGCCTTGAGGTGTTTTAAGACTACAGACACTGAAAACGGTGACAATCCTCTTGAGGTTCTCATCAGAGAGGAGAGCGTGGACTCACCTTGCTGGATCTGTTGGTGCTGAGGGTAGCTGGGTGGGTGGCTGTACTGCATGTAGCCTGCGGGGCTCTGTGGTGCATATGGGCTGGGCACTGGGCTGTTCTGCTGGGGAATGTACCTGGTACCAGAACCCGCCTGAGGTTGAACATATCGGCTGTCGAGTGAGAGTGGAACTGGTCAGTATATAGGGTGGAAAAGGAACCCGTTTCTTTTTCGCCATATTTTAATTTCTTTATTCACAACGATTGCATTTAAAATGGTATGCTGTTGGCCATTTACCCATTTAACCCAAATAAAAAGGAAACTGGAACAGTACCTGGGAGGGCTTGGAGTGATAGTGGTTTGCTGGTAGTTTGGCGCCGGACTTCCATGCATGGAATTCGGAGGCATCTTGTACGGTGGAATCATTGGCTGTTGCATTAAACCTTCGAAACATAAAATAAAGAGTCAACAAACCATGGTTTAAAATGTTGCCTTCATGTGGCAGGCTGTCTGACTAGAACTCTATCTAGGTCAGCAATAAAATAAAATTACATTTTGTGATCCATATGTAAACTAAATAATATACAGTACAGTTCAAACGTTTGGGGTCAGTACGATTTTTGTAAACTTTCTAATTCAAAGAATTAAAAAATAAACGATCACGGTTTTCAATTTTTCAACATTGATAATAATAATACGAAATGTTTCTTGAGCACCAAATTGGCATATTAGAATGATTTCTGAAGGATCATGTGAGTAATGGCAAAAATATTTTTTTTGTTTTGCCATCACATGAATAAAATACATTTTAAAAATGTAAATATATTAAAATAGAAAAATATATATCAGAATATTACTGTTTTTATTGCATTTTTTTAAAGCTGTTGTCCGTAACTTTTTTCCTGTTCAAAATGGACAATTTACTTAATAAGCGAATACGTCATGAATCCATTTTCCAAACCGTGCTCTTGTCTTATCTTGAATCACCACGCTACACCTATAATAAGTGTTTACATTCAGACTATTTTAGACTGGTTCGGGTCGTACCACTGTGGAGTATCCCAGTGCCTGCGTGACTTGTCATAGACATAAACGGAGAGAAGTAGTTCCGGCTACAATGTTCTTCCGCAAGGAGCATGCAGTTCGGTTTATTAATCGCTAGAACGCCAAAAGTTACGGACTGTGGCGTAAATGCAGCCTTAGTTTAGCATGAGAGACATCTTTTAAAACGTTTTTTAAAAATCCCACCGACCCTAAACTTTTAAACGGTAGTGCATCCATAGAGCCAAAAGGTAAAAAGATTACATAACGGCAGTTTCAAAGGCATTTGATTTAATATGTCTAAAATTATAATTGATTTTACCACTAAATAACACTAACTACAGTCTGGAAACTAGGAAAATGGGATTTCTAATCCAGGGAGCTCAAACAGAGGCCACAGAGTAAAAGCATGCCCAGACTAAACAGCTTTATTTCTGCAGTTTCTCCTTACCGCCCTGAACCCCATATCGGGTGGGCGTACTTTTCTCCCTGAAGATATTGGGGTTCCTGGACAGCACCGTCTGTAGCAGTAGAGGCACATCTCCTTCCGGGTCATCACTGCCCAAGTTGTCCTTCAGCTCTCTGCATGCAGAATTACAAAGACGGAATGAGACACACAGATATTTAACATAACATGCAAGATAAACTCATTTGGTGAGGCAGAGGAGCAATACCCACATGTGCTCAGTGGACACCTGGTTGAGGCTGTGAGCCAGCTGGGACACAAGAGTGTCGTCCCGCCGGGAAAGCAGACAGGTGACCTCCTCGGCGATCCTCCCATTATAAAGCAGGCTCTTAGTGGTGGTGGCAGGTAAAGGGGAGGGGAGAGGCAGCTGATTTAACACTAAGAAATAAACACAAAAACATGAGTTATTCCTTATGACAACAGGAGACATATTTCACTCATTCTTCGCGACTTCCCATTTCGATTCAGGCACAAAGAAATTTATTGCCTTTACAAATCAAGTCCAATCGATTTGAAAGGTACGAACAGACATTTAATCCAAATCTTCAAAAGCCAATCAAAAGAGGGCATTCATCACTATATACCTTTTCAACTGACTTTTGAAGGCATACCAAGTCATTTGCATACCCGCCCAAAAAAATAGTCCTTCGAATCAGGCTGCACAACATTGGCAAAAACTGACACAACTGACACAAAAAAAAATATCCTAAAATTCACCAGATTACTTGAATGGCTCTATTTGGAAAGAATGAATCATTCTAGAATGATTGGGGTAATTTTCTTGGGGGAGTAAATCTTCATAGAAATGAATAAACAATTTACAAGGAAATTCCGAATTGACTTCTCTTTCGTGTCGTCTTGCACTCAAATGGTTTAAAATCGCTTGAATGTTTAAACTGACAGGACCTTAAACACATGCAAATGATAAACTTTCGCTCTATTATGCAATTAATCCGAGAATCACATGTGTTTCGAACCGTGGAGCCTGGTCCGAATGGATCAACTATGGTCAATATACTTGACATCACGCATCTTGCAATGTGACTATCGCGGATGCGCACATTGAGGTAACGATGCTAAAACGATATAGAGCACCCCTACTTTCAAAAATTGTCTTTACAATGACGTAAACTCAAATGAGATAAAGACTAATTTCAGTGGAGGAAAAACATATGTTTTATTCTACAGAAGGATGGTCTCCCTCTTATGGTTGCCACCAAGTTGAAGTCACATGATCAATCGAACACTCTTCACTATGTCTCTTATAATCAGATACTTTCAAGTATGGTATAAATATTAAATGATTTATATTACATTTCTGAATGCATATTTAAAAGGTAGAATGTGTATAAATCATTTGTTATGCAAGCTTTGGATTTGTCATACAAGTTCAGTTAACAAAAAGTTTGCACGACTTACGGTCGGTGAGGCTTGCGATCCCAGCGAGAGTGGTGATAGGAACATGAGGCATATCCCCATTCATGCTGAAGAAGGGCAGGGAGCTCGCGTGGATGCACAGGTCACTCAGTGTCGCTGCTCACTGATCCACCTTTACATCTTTTGCTGCAAGAGGAAGAAGAGGACATGATGACATCATCAGCATCCACAAACACTGTAAAAATAACAGCGCTTCCCTTTCTGAGAATTGAAAACAATAGCACAGTGACAGTATTATAATTAAAACCTGTTTACATTTTTTTATTTAAATCTAATGATACTACAATGCTTAAGATGAGGAAAGCAAGGCTCCACAAACAGGTTTAGTTAATTGGTCATAAATGTTTTTTATTGTTTAAATCTTTGAAAAATGACTTTTTTAATTTCATTTTCTACATTACTGTTCAAAAGTACAGGTTCAGTGAGGTTTTTACAAGAAATGAATACATTAGTTCAGCAAGTATTAATTTAATTGAAGTGACAATTGACAGTCAAAAGTGACTGTGTAAATAATATTACAAAAACATTTCTATTTCAAATAAATGCTGTTCTTTTTGAACCATCAATTCTATTCATCAAAGAATCCTGAAGAAATGTAGCGTGGTTTCCACACAAACATTAAGCAAAACAAATTTTTTCAACATTGATAAGAAATGTTTCTTAACACCAAATCAGCATATTAGAATGATTTCTGACAGATCATGTGACACTAACAACTTGAGTAATGTCGGCTGAAAATTCAGCTTTACAAACAGAGGAATAAATTACTCTTTAAAAATGATTATATATAAAAATAGAAAGCAATTATTTTAAATTACAATAAAATTTCACAGTATCACTGTTTTTACAGTATTTCTGCATAAGAGACTAGTCGATACGTTAGCGTATATCTTTTTCACTGCCACTTCTTGCATTCAAATTGCATTGCAAACCCCTCGTTTTTCTCACAGCATTACTACAAGCTCAAAATAACTCAATGTTTTGATCAACATGATAATGTTTGCTAGCATTTACATCTGGAAATCTGGAAATTAAAATGTGTAATTTCTAAAGGAAGAAACTATCCACAAAAAAAAGTACCAGGTCTTGTGTTCAGTGAAACTCTGATCATTGTCAGGTATACATTACTTTTTGTGAACACAATGTTACCATAGCCATACATAAAAACAAAAACCGTAATTTTAAACTTACCATATGCATTATGCTCAGAACAAAAGAGGTACCAGGCATGGCCAAAACTACACGCGCATCTGCTCATCAAATGGGCTTTATTTTGTAGTTACCCCTCCCCCTATGCTGCTAGAACTGCCTCCACTACTCTAGAAGGGTTTCCCATCAGGCACTGGGACAGGCTGCAGGAGACACTGTCCTGTTGAAACAGGAAGGTCTTCCCCAGACGGCTGCAACAAATTTGGAAGAAGCCGGAGTTTGGCTTCAGCTGCATTCAGCTGCTCAAGAGCCAATCGCTTCCTCTACTGTAAACCACCAGAGTCTCAGTGAGACTCCAACATCAAATCCAAAACATAAAAGGCATTCAGCTGCCTGTGGATGCCCTGCGTTTTACTGCTATAAGAGCAACTGGAAGCAGTAGAATGGAGAAAACATTCATAAAATACAACCAAAGGAGGAAGAAATGACTTGAGTAGTTGCAAAAACTATTTTTTTCTGATGATAATGGCCTATGTAAACAATAACTGAGAAATCGTGCTTTTCTGCAAAATCCAATAATGATTATTTTTGTGTTTAAATGTTCAATAACTGATATTTAGGGATCAGGATAATTTTTCATGTCTTATTTCTGCTTTTTAATAACAATAAAAAAGATATATATTCTAAATATAAATATAAAATAAATATTATTACTTAAGTAAATATATGATTACTATTGATAATAATAGTTATTATTAATAATAACAAAATATGATTACTATTGATAATAATAATTGTTATTAATAATAATAAAATACGATTACTATTGATATAATAATAATTGTTACTGATAATAATAATTGTTATTATTAATAATAATAAAATATTTACAATGCTTTTATTACTATGCATATTATCTATTATGTAATAATTATTATTATTATTATTATCATAATATGCACAAATGTTTTGTAATCTGAAGAGAATGGATGATTATTATTTGCATTTAGAGATAGATTTGTAGAACCTGCACTTTTAGGTTATTTCTTATGATGAACCTTCAGCATTCGAGAACATCAGGTACAATTTTTAAAAAGTAATATAATTTAACTACAAGTACTTCATTTTTGAAATCTGATTACCTAATCCAGATTTACATATAATCAGTTACTACCCAGCACTGGTTATATAAATAAATTTAAATATATACACATGATATAGCATGGTGCCTTATAGACTAGACAACTGTGCAACAAAACTCATGAAAAGTGTGATTGTAAAGTTATGTACAGTAGGAGAAGATTCAATAAAACAAAAAAATATTTTCTTGAGTCTCTATACTTGTTATTGCACAAACATTGATCCAAGTACAAATGAAATAAAGTGAAATGAAAGGAAAAAATCTACAGCAAAAGCATCATATGATGGTGAACTGGCAAGTTATTCAAAAACACTCAAGTTCAGCTCAGGACAATCTCTATCACCTGTTTGTTTTTTTATTAAAGGTTAATACATTAATATTGGTCTGCTATGTGAAAACTCATTCATAGATTACAGCCACAGCTCAATGTTTCTCCAGCACTGGCTACTCCAATACAACACAGCAATTTAATAAACCAAATCTGACAGTCTTGTCATAAATATGAGTGATTTCAACTGTATTCCTTTCTCAGAATCTACTGCAGTGAATCCAGAATCTTGTCAACAGACACAAAACTTTGAATTTACTTTCAGGTTTCCATCTGTGCACATATTGCATACAACCTGCTAAAGCTAACTAAACCCAAGCAGCATTTCCTTCATTCCTAGCTGTCAAAAAAAAATCATCTTATTTTTCAAACCCATAATGTTTTTAAATTAACAAATCTCCAAAATCCTGTTTATAAAACACAACATATTTAAAATATATATATTTATTTTCTATTAAAATAACTGTTTATATATGATTTATTGACAGTTTCTTTGTTTATAAAATAGGTTGTTTCATTATGTTATTTATAAAGAAATATTACTATATTTTATACACACACAGGCATATATAAATATATATATATATATTACTAGCTATCTATATTCAAAGATTGAGCATTACAAATGTTTACAATATTTGTTTATGATCATATTAATCTCACTAGGACCATAATTTGAATATCCTTTACATTCTCTTCAAGTCAGAGTTAATTAACAGTAAACGAGCATAGAAACTCTTCGCCTTTGTAACGTAAATGAAAAGAATATTGAGCTGCAGGTAAAGGCCTTTACATTTCAATAATTCATTTATATCCCCTTCACGCAAACAGCTAGTTATGAATATTTTGATAACGATTATTTTCTGATTATAAATGGTCTCGGATTAATTAAAGGCCAGTATTACTCAATACAGTACTGTTTGCTCTTTACTTTGACATATGCTCAAAGGTTTGCTATAATGCGAGGCTTTGATTCTCATTTATGAAATTATTCTGATGTCTAATAAGTGCAGCTCTAAGAAGTGTGTTTAGGCTATTCTGATGGATAGCTGATCAGGTTTGCTATGTAATCTAGATGTTTATGTTATTGTTTACTTAGCTAGGTGGTAAATAAGTTCAATTGAGCGTATTGCTTTTTTTTCTGTCAGACAGTTAATGAGGGTTGCTGTAGTATGACTATTGTTTACTCTGATGGCTAACAAGTTATGCTCTAATATGAGAGTATTGTTTATTCTGAATTCAAGTTATTAAGGATGGTTCTGGTATGATTATGCCTCCTCTGACAGATGCTGAAAGCGGTTTTACTCTAAAAGCACAGTATTGTTTACTCTGATAGAAGGTGAATGAGGTTTACTCTGAGAGGACAGTATTGTTTACTCTGGTCTGCGGAGCTGCAGGCCTGTATGACTCCTATCTCCGGGCTTCGGGTTCAGCTCCACACCTGCATCTCCAGACGAGCCCCCTGGACCGGTTGGGTCCGTTTAAACGGCTCGTTTTGGCCTTTCGCTCGCGAACCATCCGAACCGCGGATTCGCCTGCGGGCCCGCACCGAGCTAACGCGTATGCTAACACTGAGCGATGGCTGCACAACACCGATAACCTTTCGAAAAGTCCGAAGCACGTCTCACCCTTACACCTGGCTACTGTGCTCCTCCACTCGGAACCAGCGAAACGGGTCCGGCGCGTTTACCTGAGGCTCTGTTGTTGAAAGCTGAAGGTGGAGGGGTTCGGGCTCGCTGTGTCCCTCTCACAACAATAATCCGGGTCGCACCGCTTCCTCTCACTGCGAACATGAAGACGGACGGGCGGCGGTCATTCCTCTCGTAGGCGCCCGCGGAAGCTCGCACTTTACTCCGGACGATGGCAGAAAGGATTCGGTTCCTAAAGGCTCCTGGGCGCTCATAAAAGAATCCACACAGACTCACTCTCTCTCTCGCAGAACAAAATGCCGACCGGAAGCACTGCTGCAGGAATGACTCCCTCCACCGGCGCCGAACCAACCAGCAGCGATCCGCCGACTTCCGCTGCCTGCTCTCCTCCCCTTCCCTCCTTCTCCCATCCGCTGCTTCCCATCCTCTCCTCTATCATCATCCACTCTGCTTTCATCTCCCTCCTCTCTTTTTCTCACTGTAATTCAAATATCTGAGGTGTGTGTTCATTAAACGTGTAAACATTTGTATCCCGTGTATACAATTAACGTGGAGACTTATAAGCAAAATACACTTTTTTAATTAAGGTAGGCTAATTAAGACTATAGCCTAGGCAAACCATTGTTTTTTCATGCACAAGAGATTTTGGGCTATTTTGCTTCCATAATATGTCTTCTTTCAGACTAGAGAAAATGAAACATCCAAAATACACATTCAGGTGTTTATTACAGTAGCTTTCACACTTGATCTCTTTGTGTCTGTACATTTCAATAACATTTTCAATAGGCTACATTCTAAAAAAAAATGTTTTTCGCATGCAGTGATCTAGAAATGTAAACTACAGTAGCACTTTCATGCACCAGACTTTCCAGTTTTATTTGAAAGGTTTTTAGAGGGGTTTGTTCATGACATTCTCCTGATTTCTATAACATTTTACTCCTAATAACATGTTGTTGTTGTTGTTGTTGTTGTTGTTGTTGTTGTTTTTACTGTTGAAAGCATTATCTAAAATCCCCTATGTAAAAAAAAAACACTTAAACTCTAGTATGTCACCTAAATTCATTTTGAACATGGCTTTATCCAAAAATCTGATACATGGTCTGTAAACATACAAATTAGTTTACATATTTTTTATATTAAATAACGTCCCATTTGCCCGTTTAACATAACATTTCAGAAAACTTGTAATATAAAATGTAATGTCTTAATTTCCTGCGATTGGGCTAATTAAAGTATGATTTTAATTAGTTAAAAATATTTACCCTGTTCACCAGTGGTGCGTCTTTTTCAATTGATAAAACGAAATAAAATCTGAATGGTTTAATGAATGAAAATGTGAGTGAACGTAGATATTACACAAAGATTTGACTGAACCAACGTGATATTGTTCATGGTAGTGTGTACAGGCATCTGGATATGAGTTCAATATCGCCACCTCACGGAACTAAACTAATATTTCAGGCATAATAGTTTTTACACCACTCGGAATATTTCTCAGTTAAGGCACATACCTTATGTCTTGGCTACAAAAAAGATTTTAAACATTTCCACCAGGGACAAAAAGATGCAGTTAACTGAACACCCTTTGACCTTCTGTGACAACATGTCCCAATAACAAAACATATTGTCACACTATATGGGGATAATTGTCACTATGAAACCTGCAATTAAATAACGGTTATAAATTTTTTTAGCCTAATTTGAACAGTAAAAAATAAAAATAAAAATAAAAAAAAAGGTAATGAAGAAAAAATGCCAACCCATTGTTTTTGCCAGCAATTATTGTAAATAAGAAATTGTATGCACAGAATGACAGAAGTCTGGAAAATATTCTGATTTAGGAGGGTTTTGATCTAGATTTTAAACTAGTTATATATTACCAAGATCTAGATTTGATCTAGATCATTCATGATCTAGAATATAAACCCACTGCTAGAGAAGAAAAATGTGTAGGCTAATTGGATTTGGTGTGTGTGTGTGTGTGTGTGTGTGTGTGTGTGTGTGTGTGTGTGTGTGTGTGTGTGTGTGTGTGAGTGTGTGTGTGTGTGTGTGTGTGTGTGTGTGTGTATGTGAGTGTGTGTGTGTGTGACTGTCCAATTGACTAAATTGGCTAGATGCATTATGCACCGCATTGAAACAATTGTGCTAAAATTAAAGGGATATTTCACCCAAAAATTCTGTCATCACTTACTCACCCTATTTTTTTTAAAACCTATATGCTTTTCTTTCTTCAGTTGAAAACAAGTTTGGTAACACTTTATTTCGATAGTCCACTTTAGACATTCTACTAACTATCAGTAACTTTTCAACTACATGTCAACTAACTGTCATTATAATTTTTTGAAGAATGTTGGTAACAAAACATAATAAAAAAAGCCATGACTTCCACAGTATGGAAAAAAATACTAATGCAGTCAATGGCTACTCTCAACTGTAGCTCTACAAAATATCTTCTTTTGTGTTTAACAAAACTCACACAGGTTTGGAACAACTTGAGGGTGAGTAAATGATGACAGAATTTTCCTTTTTGGGTGAACTATCCCTTTAAGGAAAAGGTTTGATTGCCTCTGTCATTACGTCTTAACACCTTTGTGCATTCATTGAAGTGTGAAGTGTAGTTTGACTTCAATGAAGGCACATAGATGTTCTTTAAGACATCATAACAGAGACAAGCACACCTTTTCCTTAACTATAGCACAAATGCACCTTCATTAGAGCTTTTTAATAACAATGCGGCGCATAATTAATTCAAATACATCAACTACTAGAATCCTAATGAATTATTATTTCTTTGCCTGAAGAAAATTATTGCCCACTAGATGGCAGCATGAGTCCATTTAGAATTATCCACTATTTGAAGTTTGTGTTTCTTGTCTATCTGTCTGTTGATCGTTTTAATCTTTCCTTTATTTGCACAAAAACTATTAATCAAAAAAAAAATTCTGGCCTTTTTTAAATAAATACATTTGAATAATTATATTCCACATTCTATTCATGTTTAATTAATAACATGTTATATATTATATTATATATATATATAATATATATATAATATATATTATATATATATATATATATAATATATATAATATATATTAAATATAATAAACCACAGCTACTCATCTATCATTAATCAAAATTCCAACACAATGTATCACCACTCTCCATTTTATTCAAAACTATATTTAACACACAACATGCGTATGCTCTTTCTCTATAGTTCTAATCACTCATTTTGCTTTTGAGACAGGAAATGTACAGCAACATGAAAAAAACTACGAATTTTAAAAAGGCAAATATAAGTTCACAGTTTCCAGCCGAGTACATGCGAGTCCAACCTGTGTCTATAGCATGTTTTCAAAAGATTTACATTTTCAAAATGACTTCTGTATGTCACTGCAATCACAAGACTAAACATTCAGTCCCTTTTCCAACTATTAATATTCAGTAGCACTTATTTCTATGTATCATTAGTGTTAGCAAATGGCAATAAAAGGGTCAGTGGATGAACTATAGGAAAATAGAAAATAATAATAAAAAAAAATCTCAGAAACGCATAAGTAGCCTATGTGTTTGTTCAGTTAGGATTAGTTGTGCGAGCTGCAAGAAAAGTCAAATAGCTGCTAAAAACACTGAGGAATATCGATGAGTCTTCTCATACATAAAGATGTGTAAAGCAGCTTTCAAAGCTAAACATAATTTTCTCTTGATATTTACAGTAATACAGATTTTATACTCCACTTATAGATGATCACATTACAAACGGAGCCCAAAAGTTTTTAATCTTGGTCTCCTGCTCGTGTTGAACACCTAGTGCAGAACTTGGCATAAGCAAAGTGTAATGAACTTCTGTCTGTTCATCACATGACAGTCTGACAGAAGCATGAAGTCTTGTGTACATCCATGACCCTGTTCATTTTAACACTTGTGTGACAAACGTTGGTCACCAACATACCAATGCCCCCCATAACCTACATAGATTCACATTTCAGCTAATTATTAAAATAATGAAAAAGCAATACAAAAAAGGAATGGTTATTATATATATTTGTAAAGGTAAAACTCTCCTGCCAAATCAAAATAACAATCGGTATGACCTGGAGAATCAAACCAAAGCACAACAAAAAAATTACAGTAAAAGGAAAAAAAAGATGGTTGAAAACAAAAGATTCAAAAACAAAACAGATATATATGTACACGGCCCCTAAAAAATATTTGGACACTTGACACATAAGCAACACTTCACAAATGTATGAATTGTATTTCATAGCAACAAATACGTATGTGTATATGTATATTATAAAATCAAATGTAGTTCATTTCCCAAATTTCCACAATCAGAAAGTGTCCAAATATTTTTTCTTTAGCTTGAATAGCATGCTTATACAATATTTCTTTAAAATAAATGCATTTAGTTTGATATTTTCTTATATAATGCAATTAAATTCTTACACTCTTTAGTGTATCTAAGTGTTCATATATTTTCTGGGGCCACTGAACATATACAGACACAAACACACATAAAATCCTTGGTTGGGCGTTGAAAATATGCAGGCTCTACATCTTAGTCTCGCTGTCTGGTGGTTTCTCATTCTCATAGTCGTTCTCCTGAGGGATCTTCTGATAAGGTTTCTTCACTTCGTTCTCCTCCAGCACAGAGCTCCCCAACTCCACATCACCGCCCTGAAGCTCATCTTTGGACAGGAACTCTATAATTCCAGCTCCTATGGAATCTCCCAGGACGTTAGTCGTTGTGCGCAGTCGATCCCTGTAAGTGCAACAGAAAGTGAGTAAAACAGGAAATTAAGAATCCATTTATTTACCTGTGTATTTCACTCTGAGAAAGTTTTCTACTTTCATCTCAGTTTTTATCCTAGTTTAAATAGAAGCACTTTTAGCTGTGTAACTTGTGGGAAAGGGGATCTATCTGGAATGATTAATTTGGCCAACCTAATTACGTTTCTATGTTAAAACCTATTGAATTACATGAAATGCATTGAAAAAATGGAGCAAGTCTAATGGGAACATATCAAAGTGTGTCACCTGGGTTTATGATAATAATAAAAAAAAGACGGCAGTCCCAAATATGTGCCAAACGCAGTCATTTTAGCAGAAGATTTTGCTTTTTTTGGGCAAAATACTTCAAATTAATATATTTTTTGCATTGTTATTCCCTTTTTAAAGCATATCAAATCACGATTCTATAAGAGGTCACTCACAGGAACCAATCAACTGCAATGATGAGGGTGATGTCATCGGTTGGGAGTCCGACAGAGGTCAGCACAATCACCATTGTGACCAGCCCAGCCTGGGGGATTCCGGCCGCCCCGATACTTGCAGCAGTGGCTGTGATGCTGCATCATAAAAATAAAAATAAATCAATCATATGTAGAAAATTGTGATGTATATATCATCATTATTTATATTTTAAAATCCCACCTAATGGTAATGATCTGCCCAAAGTTCATCTCCATGTTGTTAACCTGGGCGATAAAGATGGCTGCCAGGGCTTCATACAGTGCTGTCCCATCCATGTTGATCGTGGCTCCAACGGGCAGCACGAATCGAGTCACGCGCTTGTCGACTTTATTGTTCTCCTCCAGGCATCTGAAGGTAACCGGAAGAGTGGCAGAGCTGGGGGATGGAAAATGTAAAAAGTGAAACGATAGCACAATATTCATGATTTCGGCAGCTTGACTTTGTCGGTCCTACCTGGAAGAGGTGCCGAGAGCCGTGATGAGGGCCTGCAGCAAACCCGTGATGAAGATGAAGGGGTTTTTCCGGGTGATGACGAAGTACAAAGTCGGTAGAATGATCATGCCGTGTATCATGAGGCCGATTATCACTGTTATCGTATACATGCCGAGTTGACCGCCCATCTCAGTGATGTCATCCATCTCCACGATTTTTCCAGCAATCAGAAAGAGGATACCAATAGGTGCATACCTGGGAACAGGACATGGAGTTTAAAGACACGGTGCACTCATTTACCTCCATTCATTCTCAGTCACAAAAATAAACTACCAAATTATAACGGTGGAAAGAAAACAGATTAAGGATCAGGGATGGATCTGCATCCAGAAGCATCACTTGTTAATAAGGTTTCCTAAAATGTCAATGAGTTAAACATGCAGATGAAAAGGAGGTCATGAAACAGGGTCACAAAAAATGAGAGCACAGGGCACATTTCTGTCCAGACAAAGAGGAAATTAATCTAATTCTACAGTAAGGTGAAGGTTATTATGAGGCGTTTCTGTTATGAATTATGATCAATGTCTTATTGTAAGTTACTTACATTACAAGCCACAAAGTTAATCTCGAGGCAGATTTTTGTTAGCCCTCCTAATAAGCTACCCTTTCCAGTACATTACTACTCCAACTCCAATAAACAAATAAATACCAATAAATTTGACTATTTGAAAATTACCTATTTGAAATTATAATGGTTAATATGGCTTATGCTCACCCAGGCTGCATTTCTTTGATCAGTTATACAGTAAAAATAGTAATAAAAGTGGGAAATATTATTTAAAAAAATATATATTTTTAAATGTAATTTATTCCTTTGACAGCAAATCTGAATATTCAGCATCATTACTCCAGTCTCCAGTCTCACATGATCCTTCAGAAATCATTCTTTATGCTGATTTGCTCCTCAATAAATATTTCTCATTATGATGCTTAATATTTTTGTGGAAACAGTAATATATTTATTTTCTTTGAACAGCATGTATTTAAAATTAAAATATTTTTTTAACATTATAAATGTCTTTACAATCAATTTAATGTTTTTTTACTGAATAAACGTTTTAATTTTTTAATAACAAAATGACTGATCCCAAACTTTTGAATAATATAATAAAATATTTTTCATTTTGGATTTAAGAGATAAAAATGTGATGAAGAATTAGCATGGCAGGATTATAAGTTAAATATAATGCTACCGGTTAAGAAACACTTGATACAATGTTATGCTCCCCGTTGAGGTTTATTGTAAGTTCATATTCATGTTTCAAATAAGGAAAGAATATTGGAAAACCCATCCTAGGCTACATTAACAGTTTTTAAATGAGTTTACTTTTTAAACACGTTTTTTTCTCTCTCAAAAGTTTGTGTGTCTGGGATCACTCACCACATAACAATAGCAACAAGTCGCATGATGGCCTCGTTGAGGGAGTCAAAGAAGTCTTTGAGAGCCTGTCCCTGTTCCTTCATACTCCCGATGATCAAGCCGAAGCACATTGAAAACACCACCAGCCCGAGGGCATTAACCCCGTTGGTGGAGCCTGGGAGAGGAATCACTTCCTCTTGGGAAATCTCCTGGGTGGCGTTAGTTAGGTTGAATATTGAATCGTTCACGATCATCTTCACTTTAATGATCCTCTTGCCATATTGGGTCTTGAACTACAGGAGGAAAAAGAGAAGGAACTAGTTTTAAAAATCAGCAAGCATCAATCTGATTTTAATTTTATATGACTTTATACTATAAGGTCCTGTTCATATTATTTTAATTATTATATATATTTTTTTTTTCTTAGATCTGGTTGACTACAGGGTGTCCCTGTGGAGTGTGTCCGGACAGACTGTGAGTCACTGCCAGGCTCTTCAGTGTTATTGTCTGGCCATTTCTGTCCCACTATATCCGACTGTGGCACGATCAAAGCTCTCAGCCGAGCCAATAACAGCAGTGGGTCGAAATCAAGCCAGACTCTCAAAATCCTAAATGGGAAAAAGTCAATTTTTTTCATGCTAAGTTAACTAGCCTGGGCCAGCAGTAGGAAAAATTAAACATTGTCAGAGTTGTAAGCAGTATTGGTACGATTATAAATTCAAGGCCTCAAACTTTTTGATCCAAGAGTGATAAATTACAAGTTTCTGGCCTTTGAGATGTTATCAAGCCTCATCAAGTCTTGATGATGAATTGATTTCCTGCTGAAACATATTAGAACTTCGCCTGAACATCTTAAACCTCACAATATTATAATTATATATAATTATTTTTTTTTTAAATGTATATATATATATATATATAGATATATATATATAGAGAGAGAGAGAGAGAGAGAGAGAGAGAGAGAGAGAGAGAGAGAGAGAGAGAGAGAGAGAGAGAGAGAGAGAGAGAGAGAGAGAGAGAGAGAGAGAGAGAGAGAGAGAGAGAGAGAGAGAGAGAGAGAGAGAGAGAGAGAGAGAGATTAAAATTCAATATTTTAATTTCTGGAAATACCTAATTGGCAATAAAGTGGTTCATAATTAAGTTCATAATAAATTTTATTAACCAAATAAAAATCTTTTTTTTTTTTTTTTGGTCCTGTCAGCAATTCTGACATTTTCTCATTTTCTGGCATGGTGCACCACACTTTATTATTTTTTTACACCCATCAAAAATATTTACATTTTAAATAATTATTCATTTATTTAAAAAAAAAATATCCCCAAGATTTTTTTATTTAGTTACATGAAAATGTATTCTTTCTAGCTATATAATTTCTATCAGTATTTATAAATATTATTTATATTAAATTGCTTAAATGTTTTTTTCCCCTAGAAACAACATTGACAGTGTAATCGATATGGAGCCAAATATTTATTGTTAATTTCATAATGCATGCAAACAGCTAATATATTATCATTGTTTGAAAAAAATCACTCAAAATTTCTCAGTTCTATTTGATCATAAACAATAATCATAAACAATTTGTTTATGATTATTGTTTATGATAAAACAGAACTGAGAAATTTTGAGTGATAGGATGAAGGGAAAACACTCATACCTGTTGAGTGCAGGCTTGAACCAGATTAGGTGGAAACATGTTTCTGCAAAAAGTAATTCAGCATATGTGTTGAATAAAGTAATTGGTTAATATCAATATTTTGGAGTAAATGATGGGCTACACCTGTCCCATTACCTGATGAGGTCCAGGAAGGCATCAGCTGGGCTGATCTTCTCGATCTTCTGCTGTTTGGTGAATTCATCTTTTGAGCCTTTGCCCGGGTGGATAATCAGAACCATAATGATGCCGATAAACACTGCGATGAAAGTGGTGGTCATATAGTATATCACTGCACGCATGCCCATCTTTCCAGAGGCACGACTGTCCAGTGCTGCCATGCCTAGACAGAATGAATACGATTTTAGCATTTTCTTCTATGAGAATGAATCCAAATCACTTTTCAATAAATACATGGTTCCATGTACCATCCCTGCTGAAAAAAAAAAATCAGGTCTTGTACTAAGATTTTGATACAAAAACCCAACCAGAATTTGTACAGACATGAAAAATTGTGGTGGCGAAAAGTGAAAAATTCATGTTTTAATCCTAATTTAGCTGAAAAGGACTATGTCGTTTGACTTTAAAAGTCTTGGGAATAATAGAAATATCAGCAGAAGTCAATTTGCTTAGGCAAGATGACTTTGACTTGTCAAAACAAATTAAGGTTAAAATTTTGAATGAGTCCTTTCTACGGTCCTGATCCACAGACCAGAAAGAGAAAGCAGCCATTGTTTAGTCCCCTCGTCCTCCTGGGGGCCCAAACTCAAGAATCTTTTAAACTCCAGAGCCTTTTAAGTTTAGCCTCTCAGTTCACAATTTCCTCTGTTCACACTCTGTGTCTCCATACTTCTCTCTCTCTCTTAAATGGCATTCGCTCATCTCTCTCTGTCCTGGACAGGCCTGGGAAATTCCTCC
The DNA here is from genome assembly GCA_031834385.1 of Semotilus atromaculatus. Classification (NCBI taxonomy): domain Eukaryota; kingdom Metazoa; phylum Chordata; class Actinopteri; order Cypriniformes; family Leuciscidae; genus Semotilus; species Semotilus atromaculatus. The sequence continues at coordinate 8,825,930 of JAULUF010000003.1, forward strand.
ACCGGCCTGTGTTTCAGCGGTCATGCCACCCTCTCTATGTCTCCAGGGCAACAGCAAACAGTCTCCCAATGCCCTTATATCAAACTAAAGAAATGACTCATGTTGTGCAGCTACAAAGAAGTGAATAAATAAAACGGCACCCTCTTACACCCAGGTGTGGCACAACTACCAAATAAAATGCCCAACAAAATGTTTTATTAAAATGTAAAAAATTATTATAATATTATTCCTAATAATGTAATAACTTAATTTAAATAATAACAATAAACTTTTTTTTTTAATTAAAGTACAACTTCTTTTTTTTAAATTAAAGTACATCTATTATTATTAGAGTTTGCATCGGCCTCAGTCTTAGTCTCAGCATTAAAATAGGCCAAAACAACTAAAAATCTAGATATTTCTTAGTATTGTTTTTTTTATATATATATATATATATATATATAACAAATATTTGCAGTTATGCCAAGCTAAAAATATTTTATAGGGTAGAAATTGTGTGTGTGTGTGTGTGTGTGTGTGTGTGTGTGTGTGTGTGTGTGTGTGTGTGTGTGTGTGTGTGTGTGTGTGTGTGTGTGTGTGTGTGTGTGTGTGTGAAGCAGCAGGGGTGGATGGGGCTGAACTTGTCATTACAACCTCTGCCTCATTCTCACTGCAACTTTTAATAGAAGCACAAAGAGGTCACTGTCTACAAACCAGAAAATAGAGTCCAGCATAATGTCATGTTTTCTTTATTGTTCTATAAACGTCCCCCAGTTTCGCAGACAACGTTTAGTCTCAGACTAAATGCATATTTGAGCTGTTTTAACTGAAAGCAACAGGCATATCTTAAATTATGTCAATGCCATTGTTTTGTCTTAAGATAATGTTTTTTTAATAATGTTTTTCTTTAAGGCATGTCTATAAAAGCTACTTAAATATCCTAATTGAACTAAGGCTTAATCCTGGTTTAACCTAAGCCATGTTTGTGAAACCAGGCCTTTCATTTTCTGTCACTAATTCTCTTATATACAGTGACTTGAATTCCATGGCCCTTTAATTACTGAGCTGTTTTTTCTCTGTGTTGGCATTGATTGGCCAGTAATTTCCTTCCTTTCCATGCTGCTTTTAATCCCTTTTCTCTTTCACATCCTATAGAAATACTTCAAAAGTCCAGCCACTCCCACAATTCCGAATACAAATCGTTCTCACGTTCTCATTCTATTAATGTCCTTGTTTTACTATGTCTTTACTTCACTGATTTGCCCTTTTCCTTATAGCCAGCTCTGTCAGTGAAATTCACAGGGCCTGGGACAACTTTTTTATGGGTGGGTCCCATCAGCTCAGACCCAATGAGAAGCTATTGAGGATCTTCCTAGGACCGCCCCATTTTCACTTGTATACTTTTCATGAACCCCCAATTTCACATACAAGGCTTAAGATAGTCACAGACTAAAATGCATGTTTTGATGCAACTGAAAGCAACATGCACTGACATATCCTAAAATATGTCAGTGCCATTGTTTGGTCTCAATATGCAGGTTTATAAAAGCCACTTAAATATCCTAATTAAACGAAGGTCTAATCCTGGCTTAATCTAAACCCTGTCTGTGAAACCAGGCCTAAGATTTCGAACTTAAACTGAAGTTTCCTGTTTTAGTATGAAGCATTTTTATATCATTGCTGTAACATCTGATTTAAAACGTGAGGCATGTCTGGTAAAAAAAAATTTAAATCAATATAAATATAATAAAACATCATACCTGTAATCAAACTTGAGATTAGAAGGGGAAGCACTAGCATCTGCAGCATACGCATCAATAGTTCACCAGGAAAGGAGAAATACTTCACTTCCCTGTATGACATCTTATATGGTCTCAGAGCAAATCCCAGCGCAATACCTGAATAAAGCATAACACTGGTGAATACTGGTAATACTGGTGGCGTGGTATGGTGGTTAAAGATCAGGTAACTGATAGGTTGTAGATGTGTGTCATTGAGCAAGCAACTAACTTCAGTTTAGATGGCTTCTTCAGATGGTTAGAACAAACTTTCACACTATGAATGAATGTAATTTCAGTTAACCAGGTGCACTGACCAAAGACCACAGCTCCAACGGTGAACAGCACAAAAGCATTTCTTCTCAGAAAGGACTTCACGTCGTCTTTACTGATGTCTTCGACTTTCTTCCTCGCCTTTAGGGAACGCAGTTGCATTCTCTCACGGAACTGCTGCACGCGACTGCGCGGCCGCGGCTTCTCCCCAGTGGTTTTGGTCATGCTGGCGGTGTCACTCAACACACTGAGATCAAGCTAGCTGGGCTGAACCGGTGACCTAAAAGAGACCCTACACTAAAAAGAAGAGAGAATGAGACAAACTCTAGCACACCCACTGCTCTAAAAATCCTAAATCCTAAAGTTAAAATGGGAAAGAATATATTTAAATATATGATATGCAATTCCATTTCTTGTAGCCTAAAACGAAAGCTTTTTATCAATGGAATAAAATAAAACAAAGTAAATAAATAAATAAAACATACCGTACATATGTCTTATGCATTATATATACGATTAAATACAAATGCAATGTATATGCAATACTACAATTCAAGTAAATTAAAAAAAAAATATTTCCATTAAATATTTTAGCCACAGATAACATATTGTCTAACTATTTTCCAGGCAAATGCTCCTCAGGCCATAAAAACCCCTCCATAGCTATCTACAAGTAGCTGAGAGAATAAGAGCTGCTTACCTGCTTCCAGTGAGCTCTTGTGCTGAGATGCCCAGAGTGAGCCAGTCTGTGCTGGGAATTTAATAACCTTCCACCAGTAAGAAGCTCCTGATACTCAGGATTTCAAAGGAGGAGGAGCTTGTTAAACTCCAAATAGGAGATGCTCAAGACAATTTAAAGGGGGGCCCAGTTGTGGTACATGACGGAATGGCAGGAGGGGTTGCTTGTTTCTCACATGAAACATACGAAAAAAAAAATATGTCCAGCTTAAAAAGCAGATGTTGTCTGCTTTCCAAGCTTTCCGTGAGAAGACACATGAGGTGAACCTTAGTTCTGTTTCTGTGGCATTCAACTATAAGAGATCAAACTCACATCGTGTTTCACGTTTCATCCTGAGAGACGATTCCAGTGGCTGAGAACGAACACGTTAAATCAGTTAGAAAGAGAAGAATAAACGCTTGACTCTCGGCAGGTCTTTGAGCTATTCAGATGACACTCTTGATGGGACTTCCTGCGGGGTGAGAGTTGTTTCACACACTCACCTCTCCCACAGGCCTGACAAACACAACTTCCTTCATTCAATTTGTGAACCGTTCCTGTCCCGTTGGGTGACGTCACCCTGTGTAATTTACATATTCAGTGATTTAACCCATTTAAAGGTTTTATGCGTCGTGCATACAAATATTACGACAGGCGACAAATTATTTTGGACATATTTTATTGTATTTTATTGGATCTCATATTGTAAAAAATATAAAATAGGGCGACACACATTAAATCATTTTGGACCTGCTTTATTTTATTAGTAACTATTCTATTTTAATATATTGAAAAACATTTTTTTCTTTTCTTGTGGTGGCAATTAAAGCTTTATTTTCAGCAGCCATTACTCCAGTCATTCAGAAATCATTCTAATATGCTACTTTGATGCTTAAGAAACATTTCTTATTGTTTTCAGTGTTGAAAACAGTTGTGCCGCTTCATAGTATGGAATTTTTTTGATTAATAAATAGTCCACAAGAACAGCATTTATTTGAACTATACTTTTTTTGTTGCATTATAAATGTTACATTGATTTAATGCATCCTGAATAAAAATATAAATTTCCCATTCCTTAATGTTCCCAATCTATAGCTTTCATAGCAGTTACAATGTTACGTATTTTAGTAGATCTGGAATGTTGAATTGACCAGCAGCATCCAGGAGTGCAACTATCCAATTTATAATGGGATTTTTTATGTGACTGCTCAATGATACAGAGGCATATGAAGGTTTTACATGTTTCTTCACAGATACGATCTCTTCATGCTGAGTTCAGAGGAATGATGTTATGATGTAGGTCTCTGTCTTTCTCAGAATGAGTTTGTCCTCTTCACTGGGCTCTTGGAATGTCTCTACTTTTGTCTGGCCGTTGTGAGAGTAATCATAAACAGTGCTCGCCTTGAATGTGTAATTTGGACCAAACACTTCCAGTAACCCCCCTCTCCGATCCCCATCACCCTCCCGTTCTCTCTCTCTCTTCCCAGTCGACAAAGAGATGAAGCACAAAAGAAGCTTTCAGCCTTTCTGATTACAGTTTTGAGGGAGAGTATTTGAAGACTCGTAGTTTTTGGGGAAGCAGGGCAGTTGGGTGAGTGCACTGGGTTCCCTGAACTTGTTGAGTCTGAGAGTTTGGATGGAGTAGAATAGAGCCCCAGCGCCTAAAGTTATCAGTTTTACAGTCCATATGAAACAACTTAACTCGCTCAGAACATCTAATATAACTTGTTTCATGCACATTTCCTCTTGACCTTCAAGCATAAGGCCCGTTCACACCAAGGACGATAATTATAAACAACAATGATAAAGATATATCTAAATATAAAAGAATAGCCTTCACACCACAAATATAATGATACCAGCACAGAGAAAATATATTGTTGGAATCATAGCCTACATAGTTGCCTCATCTAGCGGCTGTTTCTATGGGCCGCGATACATAAGTCATCCGCCATATTGGAACGGTCAAAGCGGGTCTGTGAACACTCTAGAATGTGCGTCTGCATCTGGAACTGCAAGTGTAGTAGACGCATATGGATATTTACATCTGCAATAGACCTCAGCAGATGATTTTGCTAAACTAACACAATAGGCCTACAACAGGACGAAGCACAAAACCTAATATTGAGTTACAATAACAACAACAAAAAAAAAAACCTATGAAGCCAACACGTTCTTAACAACCAGAAGCATGCGCAATGTATCAACATCATTGATTTACTGCAGTGAAGACACGCTGACTGTTCCAAGATGGCAGATGGGCCGACGTACCTGAAAGATTATTTTCCAGTTGATCAATGATAAAAATCAGAATCCATTCTGCTATCGTTTATTGGTGTGGGCGCTATAGTTATCGTTATGGTTATTTATCGTTCTTGGTGTGAAAAGGCTATAAAACTGTAACGGGCATCTTCCAGCAATCAGATGCTGTTTCTGTGTAGATTAAAACTTTTTTTTTTTAAATATATAAAATTATAAAATTAAATATAAAATGAATTATATAATATAGAAAAACTATAATTATTATTATTATAAATTATTATAAATATTTGAAGAAGTATTTTTATTAGTAGAATAAATACTCGCAGAAATGGTTGCTCTCAAAAATAAAGGTTCCAAAAGTTTCTTTTATCTATAGAGCGACTAACAATTTTATAAGGATCCATTTCCTGGGAATTAAACCAAAGACCTTAGTGTTGGTGAGCAACAAGAAATTAGATAAAATTGACATACAGTAACAGTATAGATCTAGAAAATGAATGTGGTTGCATATTCTTCTGAAAGACTCTAAACAAGGTATGTGTGAGACAATTCAATCTAATTCAGTCTCGAAGAAACAAAACTTTTTTTCTTTTTGGTTTTCTTTTTAAATAGAAACACCATTTTATTCATCATTAGGCAAAAGATGTTTGACATAGTCTATTCCACATGTAAGATAAAAGTGTCAGGATGACAGAAGGAAGGGTTTTCCAGCACTGAGCTGGCTGTTGGGTCTCTGTGAGATCAGGGGCTTTTAGAGACCCACTGCGATGAGCAAACTCAGTGAGTCTGCCGGCATCAATGGCTTATCACCCAGCAACCATTCAAGCCATTAGCAGAGATTCTGCTCATTCACCACACATTCAGCAGGTCCGCAGGGATGCCGCTTTGTGCAAAGAGGCTCTTTGGCCTCACAAAACAAAACATCATATAGAAAAAACACAAGATGATCAAAATGCAAGCAGGAAGAGAATAATCCATATGTGTCACTGTGTCTTTATTTATGAGAGTTTTATGCAAAATACTTACTCAAAGAATTGGTTCTGTAATAATGTGCTTACGGTTTTACACTATCCAATACAAGTTAATATTTGGAAATACACAGGTCCAAAAAATGAATCATTTTGAATGATGCTTTCTATCTAACTGACAGATTAACTTTTCTACAATGTATTTTTTTGTGAAAATAATTTGAATACATATTAAGAAACTTTATTTCTTATATATATATATATATATATATATATATATATATATATATATATATTAATATTTAAATAAACAAATCCAAATAATTTATCATTTTGCATAATACTGCAACTTCATTCTCTGATTAACTACATAGAACTATTTAAATGATATATATATAAAATAAATGTGGTTAATTTCAAATACATAGGCTACTTGCACACACCTATACACACAATAATTTGGTAGATGTGAAAAGTTACTTCAAAATGTAGCTACATTAAGCTCTTTAAAATTATAGGCTAAATTAAAGTTGTAAGGTTTCATGTGATAAAAAAAAGACACTACTGTATTTGTGTGTGTGTGTGTGTGTGTGTGTGTGTGTGTGTGTGTGTGTGTGTGTGTGTGTGTGTGTGTGTGTGTGTGTGTGTATTTTGTTCTTAAAGTTAATTAAATTAACTAAATTTCCTGCATCTCATTCAGAGGGCAAAAAGGAATTTCCACGCCTGTAATTCTTGCTCTGGTGAACTTGAGTGGACATTTCCCACTTCATGTCACATCACGTGACTGGGACCATGAGCAATCACTCCCCTATAACCATATTCACACATTCACACCACTATTCAAAGAAGGAACATTCACTCTGAAAGCATTTTGCTGCCTGTTTCACTTAAGGACATTGGGGGAACCAGAATCAAAAGAAAACAAAAGACACTTCCGAGTTCACACACTTGGGGAGTGGTTCATCAGATAGGGAGCAGACAGTCACAAAAGGGACTGAAGACGTTAATGGTACTAATATGGAGCACCGACCTTAATGAAGCTCGGATCTTAAAGGGATAGTTCAGTCAAAAAAATGATAATTCTGTCATCATTTACTCACCCTCAAGTTGCTCCAAACTTGTGTTTCTTTCTTCTGTTGAATACAAAATAATATTTTGAAGAATGTCGGTAATCAAACTTTCATTGCGGTTGCGGTATTGACTTCCAAGAAAATACTATGGAAGTCAATGGCTATCAACTGTCTGGTTACCAACATTCTTCAAAATATTTTCTTTTCAATATAACTTTGGAAGGTTTGGAACAACAACATGACTAACCATTTAAGAGATGTTCTATTATTGTATAAAAAAAAATGGTCTCAAAATCCCTTTGCAAAACCACTTGTTCATCTCTGTTGTAGAGTAATAATTTGGTTGATGTGAAAAGTTACTAAAATGTAACTTTACATTAAGCTCTTAAAAGTTAGGCTATATAAAACTGTGAGCTTTAATGTGATTTAAAAAAGAAAAACATTTAAAATGAGGTTATTATCTCCAAAAGAAAAGACTGTGAAATTTATATTTAATCATCAAACTAGTATTTCACCAAAACAAGTGGGCTTTTTTGAGGGGGCCAAATTCAGAGGGTTCTCACCCGAAACATTATATCTGTTCCCTCCCATCAACCTCATGCTCTATTCTCCATCCTAACACTCATTCTTCTATACAAACTTGAAAGTTTGAATATGTGAGGACTGTTAACACGCAGTGAGGAGCAGCATTAGTATTCAGCTCAGCCTCTGCGGTAATGAGTTCAGAACGAGTAAACCCTCTTTCACAGCTGGTCTCCATGTTAGCAGAACTCATAATATGCTAACAAAAACTCTGCGTCTGATCCAAACAGAGATTCTGAGAGGAAGAAATGCGACAACGCAAAAAGTGCTGTCTGTTTCTAGTTTTGGTGTTGTCATGGTGATGCCACTTGCAATGTGGGATCATGGGTAAAGTTAAGGAGAGACACAGGATGGTTTAAGGGAAAGTCTCCAACTAACAGGAATTCCGGCAGAGAGTTTTGAAGCGAATGCCAGAAACTCATAAAGAAAGAATAAAACATGAACTGATTGAAGAGGAACACTGGGGAGTGAGTGACTTCTCTCTCCCTGCTTAAGCCATTTGATGGTCTTCGCTGATTTAGGCTGGTCTTCCAGGGGAAAAGTGCACACAACCCCTCTAAAACAAGTCTAACTAGATTGCGCAAAGGGCTATTATTGTTAACTAAAACAAGAACATAAAATCTATAGCCTACTTGAAATAAATTAAACATTAACTGAAAAAATATATATATATATATTTTTTTTTACTTACTTTATTTCAGCTAACTGTCAAGGCAACATTGCTCATTTTAGTTTGAGTTGAAATACTCAAATAACTCAAATGAAACTACAAATAAAATGTAAAACTTAATAAAAACGACATAAGCATTAAAAACTAATAAAATGACAAAAAAAAAATCCAAAACTTAAATAAGAAATTAAAATGAAAACATAAAAAATGAAGTTTTTCTCAAAATATATTTTGTAAAAATATCAACATAGTGACTGACACTTGTGACGTAACATTTTTTTTGATGAACATCTATTTGTTTAGCTAAACTACTTGAGCTAATACTATTTCATTTCGTAGGCAATAAAACTACAGACCAATATCCAAAATAAGTGTCTGTTTTCTGCTATTTTCACAAATTTGACGCCACCACGCGGTCACAATGAGAGATTGACCTCAACGGTTCAAATTCGGTTCAAATTCCACATCGAGTTAAAGGGATAGTTCACCCAAAAATCATAATTTACTCACCCTCATGTTGTTCCAAACCTGTATTAGTTTCTTCTGCGGAAAACAATTACTGTTGGTAATCAAACAGTTGACGGTAGCCACTGACTTCCATATTATTATTATTATTTTCTACAACGGAAGTTAACGGCCACTACTGACAACAGTTTGTTGGTTACATTCTTCACTCATTCTTTTTTGTGTGTGTGTTTTGGACTCATGCAACTTTAGAATGAGTAAATGATGACAAAACTTTCATTTTTGGCTAAACTATCCCTTACAAATGTTCCCCTCTTTTCATCTTGGTCTATTGTTGATATCTAGAAGAAATTGGAAAAAGACATCGACGGGTAAAATATAACGCTATAATAAAATGGCTAGCTAGTTAGTATGAACCCTTTTTCCCAAAAACATTGATGTCAGAAGTACATCAGCATCATGTCATTTAGCTTTAATAAATATAAAATGTGTCGAATCTCGGCACATATATAAGCATTACACCGGTTTAATTTCATTTTTATTATGACAAATGTACAAGATAGTAAATCATATGAAAGAAATTACAATACAGTTAACAAAAACATCAAAAATAACAGACGAACACAAAGGACGTTTCTAAAAGCTAAAACCAGACGGCATCTGTCCATCTGCTGTCAAACTACATCAGCCGATTTTTTTCAAACACTTGTGTCGACATCCCTCATTACAGAATATCAGATTTTTAAAATGTGAAATACAAATATATACTGTGTCATTATAGGCTGGGCCTCAATTTTAAATCGATGTCTGTACCATTGATTTTTATATTACACAAGAAATGAACATTGGCCCAATACTGTTAATAGACCAAAATGCACTGTGGTCTAGTACCTAATGATGCTCTTGATCTCAGCATGTCAAATTATATTTGTAAAAAATAAGGGAAGTTTTATTCTCAAAATCTGATGCCCTAATGGTGCAAGAGCAAATGAATCAGACTAGAAGATATGTGCATGCCAAGCAAAAAACATTAATGTACAATACATTTTTTACACTGCTTTTGTCTATCAATGCTGACATCAAAACAATTATACTGTCTGTTGGGCGTTTTTTTATCGAATGCTTTTCCCTCTGAGAACAGATCATTCTTGTAAATGTTTTAGCAATCAGTGGAAATGGGACAGAGAGACTGAAAACCCTCAAAGAAAAGACAAAAACAAAAAGCATGTACTGATGAAAATGAGACGGACGCACCCACTTTGAAGTGGTACAAATGTACCTACAAAACAAATTATAAACAGATGCAATCATAAAAGGACTGCTATGTATACTTTAAATGATTTAAAAATGCTTCTAATATGTTACAGCAAAAACTACAGATATACACACCAGGATAATGCAAGACTATACCATGTTTCTCAGACGTGTTCATACATCTCAGAGGGGCGTCTCACATCACGCTGCTCTCGGAAGGGTCGGAAATCATTTTAATGTCATGAATTTCGATCTTTAAAAATAGACGAAACCAGGAGATGATGAATCTCTTCCTGTATGTCTTGTAAGAAAAATGTATTGCTTGTAATTGATGAAAAACAAAAAACATTAATGTCATACATCATTAGTATGTTTTTAAAAAAGGAAAACATTACAATGAGTATATTCATATATTTATATAAAGAAAATGAATATAGTGCACCGAACCACAGACATAAGCAGGACATGATGGGCAAAATAGAATCCTATCCGATAGACTAAAATGAGATGAACAGCACTAAACGTCAAGGAATCCCTCAGAGAAACACATCGGTGCGGGTGAGAGTCCTCAGCATTTGATCAGCTTTAAGAGGAAGATTTGGCATTTGACGCATTGAAAAGCTGCCAGAGTAAATAGTGTTTGACTTCGAAATTAAAACATGGTGCTAAAACAGTCCAAAGCAAAAGGATTTGATGCGTTGTTATTATGTTGGCATAAGAAAATGAGCAATTTTTCACTATTAGACATTTCTTAGAAACTTCCAGGAATCTTTTGCTCTAATGGTGCGAGCAGCTCTACGACCAAGCGATAATTTCAGGTACAAATTACAATTTCCGTAATAAATAGTATAACAAAACAAAGCTTATAATGACATCACTTAATAAAAACATTTCCCCACCAAACGACACTATGAAACCAATCGCTAGAAATTCAACTTCCACTCCAATTAGATTATAAAATATGAATGTTTAAAAATGGCATCTGAGTGGAACAGAACGCTAAGATATTTAGCAATGTGTGGAATTTCATTGAAATCTGGTTTGTCTCTGGCCCCTCCCCTTTTGTACTGACTCCACCCACTTCCGGTTCTCTCTGAAATGTGCAACTGACAGCAGTGGAGATCAAAACGCATGTAAACTGGACAAATGTCTCTGTCAGACAGGTGAGCGTGAGCATGGCTGTGTGATTAGTGTAAAAAGAGGTTTTAGAGGTTGTTTCCAGAGAGGGTTTGTTTGAGCGCGATCACTCTTATCGAACAAAAACAATACTTTAAAAGGAATATCTCGGGGAGTCTCTCGGAAGGATTGCGTTTTCCTTCCCTTGATACTTCTTGCTCAGTAAAATATTTACAGCTATTATTAACGTGCCACCGATGCCGAGCTGTCCCTGATCTGCTCCGCTGGCACATTTAACAGGGACTGTTGACATGATCCGTGCTGACGGTGCTGAAAACAGGATGAGGGTCAGAAAAAAAAAAAAGGAGAAACATTTTTAAAAAGAAAGAAAAAGAATACCAAGTTATAGCTGTTCACTGTTGCAGACATAGTCTACGAGGTCTGTGACGCCCAAAAGGTCGTCTTCATCTTCTTCCTGCGCAGGGATCTCCAGGCCATTTGGCGCTGAGGATACAGCCGATGGGGCGTTGCCATTTTTAGGTGTCACTCGTGGCATGAGGCCCTCTAAACCCTTCATTGGGCTTTGTCCGTTAGTGGGAGGAAGCTCCACCAAGCTGTAGTCTAGTGGACTGGGCTCTTTGACAACGGTCTCCTCTGACTCTTTCTCCTGTGGGCTCTTCTTCACCTCCTCCTTCTCTTCTTCACTTTCGCTGTCGTCAGAGTCGATGCGGTTCACACGCTTCCGGACGGGCCGTTCCTCTTCCTCGGATTCGTCTGAATCGTCGTCGTCTTCGTCATCATCCTCTGACTCCCTCCGGCGTTTAAGGGACAAGCGTCTGCGCCGTTTCCTGGATTCTTCCTCTGACGAGTCCGCCCTTAGCTTCTTGGGCTTCCTGTCTTCTTCATCAGATTCAGCTGACTGGTAACTAACTGGAGGAGCAAGTTAACACACGGAGGAGACCGTTAAATCATGACAACAGTACACATCAAATCAGTCTGAACCATTCAAGTTAAACTCACAATTAAATCACAGCATTTTTGGCTACAGTTTGATATACCGACCAGCCCGATTAGTTGACCTATATTTTAATATGTACTGAACATATAATAATATACTATGTGTATATACGAACATACTGTATAATACTATATTTAATAATTAAAGTTGGTAAGATGTTTTGTTTTTTGCTCATCAAGACTGGCTTAATTTGATCAAAATTACAGTAAAAGCAGGGTGGTTGATTATGATTTCACTTTTCTAACTTTAGTTAGTGTGTAATGTTGCTGTTTGAGCATGAGCAACATCTGCAAAGTTACAATGCTCAAAGTTCAAAGCAAAGGGAGATGTTTAATTGGAAAGAAATTGCTTTTTAAGGACTACAACAAACGGCTGGTATGGACTAAACAACATTCCTACCGGGTTAGTGACATCACCAACCCTAAAATTTACATGAACCCCGTCCACGGGAACACAATTTATATATTATCATGACTACACATAAGCTACCTAAATTCATCAACTAACCATTCAGGAATGCAGGGCTCCAGACTAACTTTTCCACTGGTTGCACTGGTGCTACCAACTTTCTCAGTTGGTCGCACCAACACATGATTTGGTCTCACTTTTTTTTTTTTTTTACACTAAAGCGTGATCTGTAGCACGCGCAGCTCAAACGGCAATGCACGACTAATAATGACTATTGGGACTGTCATATTACGTAACATTATAAAGAGAACAATATTGTAATAAAACATTGTGAATTATTTGGGTTTAGTTGCCGTGTCGCATTGTTCCAGGAAGAGCGCCTCCACAACATGAGTCATTCTGAATGGCACGTATTAGTTCAAGTTCACTTGTGCATTCACGTCATTTTGTGCAGATATGATTTGTAATATTATGTTTATTTTGTCTGATTAATCTCATATAGGATGAGTTTCTTTGAGTTAAACAACACGCTAGCAAAGTGCTCAACGGTTATTCATTCAGCGTGCGCCGCTCAAGCAGCAATGCACTACTAATAATAACGATGATTAATTTGGGACTGTCATATTACATAACATGAGAACACTATTTTATTAAATCGTTGTAAATTCATTGGGTTTAGTTTTCAGTGCGTTGTTCCAGGAAGAGCACGACCACAACAGTCACACATTCTGACAAGCACACATCTGAGGCGGCGTTGGTGACACTTTCTATTAGTCGTTATATTTGATTATTAATGAATTAATTTAATCAAAATTATCAATTACATCGAAACATATTACAATCCTACTAGCTACTTCTCTCCGTCAATGTCTATGGCGAGTCACGTAGTCACTGGGCAACTCCGCAGCCGAGCCAACCCCGGGATAAAATAGTCCGAATATAAACACTTATTATAGGCGTACCGTAGTGATTCAGGATAAGTCAAAAACACGGTTTGGAAAATGGATTCATGATGTACTCGTTCATTTTGAACATAAGTTACGGACTGGAGCAGCTGCTGATACAACGGCGTTCTGTTGCGGATGCGTGAATTTAACTGAGTAGTACATGACCATGCACTCGCACAAATGTGACCACATAAAATTTTAACTCGCACATTCTCAAAAAATTTTCGCAGTCTGGAACCCTGGAATGTCCTGTTGCATTCTACATGTTATCACTTCTTTTTGAGACTCTCCATCATTATCTGACTCCAGTTTGAACATAAAAGGCTAAAAGTTTTTAGAATTTTCAGTGCGTGTCTGTGTGAGGTATAAGGACACAAGCTGTTGAGGCTCCGCCCTCTGTGCCGGGAGCAGCAGCTCATTTAAAATAATAAATAATAATATAATAATTCATTACATTTATATAGCGCTTTTCTAGACACTCAAAGCGCTTTACATAGATGGGGGGAATCTCCTCAACCACCACCAATGTGCAGCATCCACCTGGATGATGCGACGGCAGCCATAGTGCGCCAGTACGCTCACCACACACCAGCTTACTGGTGGAGAGGAGACAGAGTGATGAAGCCAATTAGTATATATGTATATATATAGGGGTGATTAGGAGGCCATGATAGACAGAGGCCACTAGGGGCAAATTTGGCCAGGATGCCGGGGTTACACCCCTACTCTTTCGAAAGACATCCTGGGATTTTTTTAATGACCACAGAGAGTCAGGACCTCGGTTTAACGTCTCATCCGAAGGACGGTGCTCTTTGACGGTATAGTGTCCCAATCACTATACTGGGGCGTTAGGACCCACACAGACCACAGGGTGAGCACCCCCTGGTGGCCTCACTAACACCTCTTCCAGCAGCAACCTGGTTTTCTCATGAGGTCTCCCATCCAGGTACTAACCAGGCTCAGCCCTGCTTAGCTTCAGTGGGCAACCAGTCTTGGGCTACAGGGTGATATGGCTGCTGGCCATATCACCCTGTAATTTACATTTAAAGGGAAAGAAAAAAAACTCACCCTCAAAAAGTTTTAACATGCTATATAAAATATCTGTGGGGTATTTTGAGCTAAAACTTCACATACTGTACACACTCTGGGGACATCAGAGACTAATTTTACATATTGTGAAAAGGGTATTCTACCACCCCTTTAAATAAAAGTTATAATTTATAAAAAAATTAAAAAAAACATCTGATCCCAAACTTTTTAATACACACACACACGGTTCACTATCTTTGTGCTTATATCACTCAACCCTGAATAATTCTTGCAATATTATATAAGAATATAGTGACATTACAGCTGTGAATATGCATAGGTGTAAATGCACTGACCTTCACTGTCAGAGCTGGAAAGACGTCTGCGTTTCTTCTTTTTGTCTTTGTTGGTGCTGGCCTGTGAGCCATCAGAATCTGAACTTTCACAGTAATTCACCTGCTGCTTACGACTCCGATGGGACCGTCGAAAGCGGATGTCCAGATCGCTGTCACTGTATTCACTAGAGCCTTCTGTCACTGCATGCAAACAACCACACACAATGGGAAGTCAAACAGAGAAATATATCAGTGAATAGAGTGTAATCCACAAGTATGATACAAATTATGGCTTAACACTCACATTTTTGAAACTCACTTTTTTCAACAAAAAAGTTTTTTTTGTCTACCTCAGCAGGTCTAGGTCTTTTTCTAGCAATTAAATAAACATAAGAAATAAACATTAAATGAAAAATAACATTTTGATAATATAAATAAAAGTTGCCAGAATACGTAACAGAATACCTCAATTAAACAACTCCTATGTTGGCTTGTAGATATTTATAAACTAAACATTTCTTATGTTTATTTAACCATTTTTCTTGAGCTTGACCAATGCAGTCAATACTAAGAAACTAAATGCCTCACCCATCTCTTCCTCCTCCTCCTCATCACTTTCCTCCTCCTCTTCGTCAGAGTATCCTCTGGGTCTGCGTCTCCTGCGTGGCGGCTGCCTTCTGTTTCGACACCGGCTTGCTGCCTTTCTGTTTGAAGGTCTTATCCGCGGGGCGCCCGCATCGCTCCCGAAGTCACTGTCGTCCAAGGACCGGGCTTCCGCTTCACTCTCTGCCTCGTTATCAGACGCCACAAACTCCTCTTCTGAACTGCAGACCAATCAGAGCAGAGTGAGCGTCATTTCACTACAGGATTCTGTGATACTTTAAAATTAAATGCGGTTGAACAGAACCTGTCGCTAAGACGGAACTCGTCTTCGCTCTCTTCCTCGTCCACAGTGCTGTCGCTGTCCAGATCGTTGAGACGCCGCCGTTTCTTCTTTTGAGCTGCACTGGGTCTCTGCGGCCGGCCGTTCTCCTTCCCTTCCTCCTGTAGAATGGTGGATATGTCCTTCCCTCTGTGGCCTGTGATGTTCGCCATGTCCTTCCCCCGGCCTGCTCCTGTTGGTCACATTTGATCAGTCTAAACTCATATGTTCAAGCTCGAGATGTAATGACAAATGCAGCACAAGCACTTGAAGGAAATGATCCCCTACCTCCCCCTTCTGCCTCTTTGATGTCTTCCTCAATTGCCTCTTCGATCGCTTCATCAAACTCATCAAATCTGACAAAAATGTAACAAACAATGAATAAAGATAATGTAAAAACAGCATAAGATCGTACGTACATAAGATTATTTAAACCTAGCAGACAGATTGACATACCTGTAGCTTATGTATTTCTTCGCCCTGGTTGATCTACGTCCCCAACTTTTGCTCTTCTTCATCTCCTTCTCTTTCACCACCACCTGTTCCTTTTCTTCTTCCACTTCAACCTTCAAAAAATATATATATATTTTTACTTTTACTACAGAGTACTCCATTGTTCAAAAGTTTGGGGTCAGTGAGTTTTTCTTCTTTAATTCAGCAAGGACACATTAAATGGATTAAAAATGACAGAAATACATAATTTGTAAAATTATTTACCATTTCAAATAAATGGTGTTCGTTTGAACTTTCTATTAAAAAAATCCTGAAAAAATTTATTACAGTAACAAAAAAAAACATATTGATTAAGCTTTTTCATTACAGGAGTAACAACAGAAAAGAGTTATTATTTCATTCACTTGTTTTATATGGTTCTTCTGGAATATTAACATTTTAAAATTAAATATCCATATTAAGGATTCACAAATTTCAACAAACACTGCGGGCCAGAAGTGTAAAGAGTACCTGAAAACCGTACAGATACCTTACAGCAAAAATAACTCCATTACAAGTTACCAATTCCAATACGACTTGAGCAAAAGATTTAGGAAGTATTTTACTAGTACTGAATGTAGGCTCAAAGATGCACTAGTCCTCAACACCTGAGAGAAATGCCAGTGAAAAACATGAAACAGTTGATTTGTGAATTTTCTGAAATCAAAATAAAACTGAACACCCCATAATTGCAAAAATCAAGGTCGACACAACAGCCTCTTAAACATCTACAAACAGTCAAGCTCAAGTGCTCAAAAAGAGCATAAGTAAACCAACATCCTTCAAAAAGGTCTCTTCTATATAATGATAAAAAAAATAATGTTAAGTAAAAATAAATAGTCAAAGGCTACTTGCACTGGACGTGCTGGTTTCAGATGTCCTCATCTATAAAACACCTGCTATTACAACTACCTGCTTATGCGCTCGCAGTCACGTAAAGTAGCTATGTTGACAAGTTTGAGTGAGTAAGGGCAAAATCACACATGATATAGTACCTTTAATGCCCTGTAGATGCCGATATTGCTTCTTTTGTAGCAGAAATAAACTGCTGCAGAAAAAGTTAGGTGCCATGCAAAATGTAATGAGTAATTGTATTACTCATCACACATGTATTGGAGTAAAGAGTACATATACTTTTTCAAAAATCTAGTTGAGTAGAGACGAAAAGTTGTTAATATATTTGATACTCAGTAAAACTACAAAGTAGCCAAAAAGATACTGAAGTACAGAAACCAATTACATTTACTCAAATACTTTACACTACTATTGCAGGCACTTACAGAGGGTGTGATGATGTTCTCCAAACTGATGCCAACATACACCAGTCGCTCTTTTCTGTGAGGAAAAAAACACAAATGTTCAGGCCTGAAAATAATTCCTCATATGGACTGAACAGCTAACCTACAGACAGACATCATGCAGCAGCAGCATAAATAGTGCAAATTGATGTTGTGGAATGGTTGTGAATAATTTTTCAGGAACTTTACTGCAACAGCTTCACTTGACCAAATTCACTTGAGCTGGTCTAAATTTCTCTTTATTCACCTTCGTTCTGCACGTTCTTTCTTTTTGAGGGCGGCATCCAAATTAAGCAACTGCTCTTCGAGCCTGTCGCAAAGTTGTTTCTGCAAGAGAAATAAAGAGGATCAGCATCAGAATAGCCAGGACTTTGTATTTCTGTAAAGAGACTCATGATATCTGAATGGACTCACATGCTGGCAGGGGGGACAGAACCATTCCCCATCTGGAATGATCATGAGCGGAGGACGCAGACAGGCAGTGTGGTAGCCGCTGTCACAGGAATCACACAGGAGTATCTAGGTGAACAGAAATAAGAGGTTAAATGCAGAACTTTTGACTGTGAGTTGAAGATGAAGATGCTTTGCAGAAAAGTGTCGCACCAGCTCGGGATGATTGGGAAGGCCACAGTGCTTGCAGGGGTCGTCATTGGGTACATCATCGTCTGATGAAGAGGTAGAGGAGTCCGAGCTGTTCCGCTCTCGGTTTCGGTTTCTCCTTCTCTTCTTGGACTTCTCCACCTTATAGTCTTCATCACTGTCATCCTCCTCAGTCTCTTCGAACTCACTCTCGCTCTCCTCCTCATCATCGTCATCTTCAGAACATTTCTTTTTACGTCTCGTGCGAGACCATGGTTGTCGTTTTCGACGTCTCCCAACCTTTTAAAAGACGAGTTACACTAAATGACTTGCACTAAAAAGGATGGTTTGAGTTCCCAAAGAAACTGTAAGGATCAAAGTTGGAGAACTGCAGGTCTTGGGGTTAGAAAGTCTCCAAAATAAAACTTTGGGTTTTACATAGACAGAAAAATAGACATGCAGAAAAAGACTACATCCCCACTGACACTGTGAAGTATGGTGGTGTATCTTTAATCTTCCAAAGAACCTGGACAACTTGTTAGGGTACAGCCGGTATCATAAACCTGTCAAGAAACTTAAACTGGGCTGTGGTTGGATCTTCCGGCATGTAATGATACAAAAAGCACATAATACATAAAACAAATAAACAACAGAATAGTTCACTGACCACAGAATGAATGTTTTGCCATGGACATAGCAGTCCCCCTGACACAAACCCCATAAAAAAACCTGTGGGATGAGCTGAAGAAAAGAGTACACAAGCATGGACCTCTGAATCTGAAGGACCTGGAGAGATTCTGTATGGAGGAATGATCTCAGATATCTTGCCATATGTTCATCAACCTTATTACACATTATATCAGAAGATCCAGAGATGTTATCTTGGTAAGATGTTAAGGTTGCACAAACTATTAAAAGAAGAGGTGCTAATAATTGTGGAATACAGTTATCATACATTTCAGGAAGAAAAAAAAACCTTTAATGCTAAGATTTTTTTCTTTCAACTATTCGACTTAGATGTATGTGAACATTTTGAATGAAAGACTAAGACGCGAAATTGCAAACTCAAATTTTCACAGTTAGTTTTGCTCATATTTACCAAGGGTGCCAATATTTGCGGAGGCCAATGTAAATATCCTGACTGAAACCACTAAATTAAATGATAAACATATATATATATAGTTTAATGTATTTTAATGTTGACGGTACCTTTGGTTTCGTTTGGCCATCTGGCTCAGCTTTCTTCGGTTTCCTCTGTACAGATTCCTCATCCTCTTTTTCCTTATCCTCTTTTTCTTCATCCTCTTTTTCCTCATCGTCATCCTTTTCTTTCTCCGACACTGGAGTCGCCTGCTTCCGTTCCGCCCTCCTATCTTGGATCTCTACAGCTTTAGCAGTGGGCCTGCAGATCCTTGGAGATCTCCTCAAACATCTGCCCTCAGTAGTCTCAGACTCGGAATCTCCCTTGACCTCTTCTTTCTGGAGTTTGGCCTTCCGTCTGTGAGCTGGGATTTTGATTTTCAGACGAATTCCTTCCTGTCGCAAGTTGGTCTTTTCTTCTTGTTCTTCTCCCGTTTTATCCTCATCCTGACTCTCCTGAGACTTCCTTGGAGGCCGTCCTAGTCTTTTACTGCTTTTCACAGCTGCGTCGCTCTTTTCTTGAACATCACCGGAAGCCTCACATTGTTCAGAAGTTGCATCTTGCTCAGATTGTTTGCTTGAGGTGGTGCTTTGATCCACAGGAACATCAGTTTCCTTCTTACATGCTCTTGAAGTGTCACACACCTCCTCAACAGCCGACTGTACTTCATCAGCTTTAGTGATCTCCGAATCAACTTCCATTTGCTTCTCTTTGTTCCCTGAATCTGGTTCTTTTTCATGTTCATTTTCAGAAGGAGGTTTCTCAGAACTGTTGGATTCATTGGGTTGTTCTGTAGCTTTAACTTCTTCAACCAATTTTTTCACTGAAGATTCTTCAGAGCTGTTTGCAGCTTCACCCTTTACATCATTTTCTTTTGTCGTTTCTGAATTCTCATTTTTATCCGTTTCAGCTGTGTCACATTTGTCCTCCCCATCAACTTTCTCTGTGGTTTTTGGCATACTTGGCTTCTTTGTTGAATCAGAAACAGATGATTTTTCAAGATCCCTTGATGCCGACTTGGGAGAGGCAGACTGCTCTTGTGCTTTGGCTTGAGGGCCATCTGTATCTTCAGAAGGTTTAGGGGCAATGGACTGCCTTTCTCCATTGGTTGAGAATTTGTCTGCTTCAGACATATACTGTTTTTCAGTTTTTGAGACAGGAGCAGCATACTCTTTTTCTCTGGTGGTGTCTGCAGAGCTGTGATGAGTTTTTGTTTCGTCAGCATTCTCTGGCTTTTCTGTGCCAGAATGCAGTTTGATTACTTCACGGGAAGAAGACTCCTCCATTTTAGATGACTGGAATGGTTCTGTTTCCATTGCCGTGGAAGCAGTTGGATCTTGTTCTTCCAGGCCTTTTTTGGAGTTGTCCGAGTCTTTGGGAGATTTTTTACTTTCTTCTGCAAGAACCTTCTGTGACTCTTCTTCTGGAAGATGTTTTTTTGATTCTTCATTTGGGAGATTATTTATTGTCTCTTCTTTTGTGAGATCTTTCATTGACTGTTCTTTCACCAGATCTTTTGGAAGATTTTCCATTGACTCTTCTCTTGCGATATCTTTTGATGATTCTTTGTTAGGGAGATCTTTCACTGCTTGTTGTTTTGACAGACCTTTCGTTGTTTCTTTTAAGTGATCTTTCTTTGAGAGATCCTTGGTTGCTTCCTTTTTTGAGAGATCTTGCATTGAATCTTTGTTTGGGAGATCTTTCATTGATTCTTCTTTTGAGAGATCTTGCATTGAATCTTTGTTTGGGAGATCTTTCATTGATTCTTCTTTTGAGAGATCTTGCATTGAATCTTTGTTTGGGAGATCTTTCATTGATTCTTCTTTTGAGAGATCTTTCATTGATTCTTCTTTTGAGACATCTTTCATTGAATCTTCTTTTGAGAGATCTTTTGTTGACTCTTCAGGCAGTGTTGATGTATTTGCTTCTGTAGTTTCCATATTTTCACTAGTGGGGCATTTTTTATTTTCAGGTACTTCTTCAGAACCAGGTGTCATTTCTGACTGCTCACTTACTGTTGAGATTTTTTCTTCCCCAGGGATCTTTTCGTGAGTTTGAGGAGTTTCAGATTTTGCTTTGCTCTCCTCTGCGGAGGCTTCACAAGATTTCCCAGGCTTCTCCACTTCCATCTGCTCTTCAGCACACAATCTGGTTTCATTCGTGTCCATCTTATCTTCCGTCTGGTCATCCTTAGTATGCTTTTTTCTCTCATTGGATTCATCTGAGACACATGGGGTATTTTCTGAATCATTCTTTGTTCTTTCATTTTGAAAACTCTCTGAACCTTTTTGCGTTTCATTTTCAGATGGTTTAAGGTGAGGGACGTGGCCGTTGATCTTTTCAGCACTCAATCTGTTGTCATCAAAACATGTCCGTGATTCTCTCACCGAAGCGACAGGTGCATTTCGTACTCCTGCACTGCTGCTGTCGAAGTCTTCGGTTAGTTTCATCTCTCGCTTTTTTAGAGGAATTTTAGCTTGATGGTCATTTTTCAAAGTTCTCTGAGTCTCTTCTAAGGTTTTTCTCTTCACGTCATCCATCTGTTCTGCATTATGTGAAGGTGTTGACAAGTCCTTGACTTTCTCCTCCTCATCATGTGGCTCTTCTTTGATAGATCCAGCAATAACACTAGTGCAATTTGACGTCTCTGAAAGTTTCTGCAACTCTTCCTTCACCTTTAAGCCCTTTTCCGATAAAGCATCTGTGGCCTCTGGATCTTCCTGCTTTGTATTTTCTTTTTCCAAAATGTTTTTCTTATTTTCAGAAGTGGATAAGTCGTCTTGTGACTTCTCATCTCTGATCTCCTCTAGAAGCCAAAACACACAGGAAAAACAATGAAAAAAACATTCATACCTAATTCAATCGGTGTTCAGTCAATACTAGGGCTGTGTCGGTCAACTTGACAACCGTTCCACCGCGGTGGGCGAGTAGCACCGGCAGTGGTTCACCAAAACATTTTTGGTATGTAAATGCTGTTTTACGTGAATATTATGGCACAAGTGAAGCACAAAGCTTTGTTAACAAAATAAATAATTGGTTAGCAATTAAATCTTACATCGAACAATAGAAACATTTGGATTCATGCCAAATGAAAGAGGTAGATGAGTCTTGTTTCTTTTCCCAGATCTTCACTCCAGTCCTGACTCACCCATTTTCACATGGAATTATAAAGGTTTCTTCCTTTCGTTCACTTTTAATTTCTATATTCACATTCACATTCTTTACAGTGGTTCAGTAAAAAAAAAAAAAAAAACACAGTAGGTCAGATACCTTTTTACTCGCAGATCAAATTTTATTTAACAGTTTGTGCTCGTCAGACTTGATAAGGGACGTCAAGTTTAAATAGGCGTTTCAAACGGCGGTAACTTTGTTTTACTTCCTCTAGCAGCACAACATCAAATATAGCATAAATGTGTTTCCCCTACGGAAAAAAAAAAAGCTTTTACAACAAGTATCAGTCACTTTGGAACATAATATAGATAACATAGATATTAGCAAAGTCCTTTTAGGCAAGTCATGCCACTCGGCCGCCATCTTGGCAACGCCTCCGGGCAGCTATTTCGGACTAACAAGACCAGGCTCCTATCTAAATGAATGGGCAGAGAGTCAGAACTGCACTTTCACTGGTTACCAGGACATAAAAACTGCATGTATAGAAACAGCAGTAAAATATGATAAAAATCACTGAAAAAGTTTGATGACTATGCCCCAAAATAAGGTTTAAAACGCCTTTTCCCCCACAGGTTATACTTTTACTACGCATGCGCAAGGGTTCTCGTCTCCGCTGTCGCAAACTTCAACTGTGCGCATGAGTCAGAGGAACCAGACAATAGGCTTAAATGTTTCCCGGCTTGACTGTTAAAAGCAGACGATTGGCTTTCCAGCGGGAGGGGCGGGACATGTGCATACAACCGCCATATTTGGCGTTACGGGTTTTCCCTATATAGTTGTATTGAGGAATGAGGAAGTGGCATGTCTCTATATAAATTGTCTCTGATATTAGACAAGATGGTTTCAGTCGTCGGGCCAAAAGCCTCGTGGGCAGCGCGCCGAGATATAGCGTAGTTGTGCTTACGGGTGTTCCGAGTTCGAGTCCCGGCTCGTGGACCTTTCCAAATCCCACCCCCCCCCCTCTCTCTCCAACTTCGTTTCCTGTCAACTAACTGTCCTGTCCTAATAAAGGCAAAAATGCCAAAAGTAAAAATCTAACAAAAAAATAAACAAAAGATGTATAGTATATTAAAAAGTGTATAAATCACTGGGTTTTCTAAAGTAACACTGTCCAACATCTACACCAGCAGTAAAGTTACAGTGGGAGTCCGCATCCCTCCACTGAGCACATTGAGTTTTAACAGACCCCCAAAAGCATGCGATGGGTTTGGTGGGGGTAATTCAGAGTGAATGGGTGAAAGTCACATAAAAGGAGGCAATACCTCCATGGCGCTATGACTGGATTGGATATGATTGGTTCATGTGATAAATCCCGCCTCTTGTTTTCACGAGTTTCCTGTTCACAAATCAGTCTGAATAAACAAAATGATGCTGTTAATGGGATTTTTTTATATTGATATTATTTCTTATATCACCGCTTCATGTTAAGGCAAAATCAAATTTGAAATGCTCAGAAAACATGATGACTGTGGGGGGGTTTTAGTGAGCAATCAGGTTGGTGAAATTTAAGTGTTTGTGACCAGTGTTTTACCAATGATTGAAGAATGATGATCCGAAAATAAGTTGATTATTAAAAAGAACAGGTGAACATCATTTTAATTAAATATTTTGTTTGAATTATTACTGCATTTAGTTATTATTTTGTAATAAATTTAAAAATGCTTAAAAACACTGACTTGATTATATTTATCCTTGGTTTAATAAATAGAATATTAATAAAATAAAATGAAAACTTTTTATGTAATGTTATGCTTATTTAACCAGAAATATTTGGCAACAAGTGTAACTCTGGGACATGAATTTACATTAGATTTTATATATAATATATATATATAAAAAATAATATAAACCTGTGAGGATATCAGAAAACCACTGCACGGCACTGATACCCCCCCTCAACCACCGGCTGTAATTGGTCCCCCGCGGTACTAAAAAAAAGCCACCATCACAGCCCTAGTCAATACTCAATATTTACATACCTTCAGCTCCCTCTTTCTTCTTGTTCTCCTCATCGTCTGGGTTGGGACTGTTACTAGACGAGCCCTCCTGATCCTTCTTTACTAGGAGCGCTGGATCAATCTGAGTCTTCAACAGACCAAGGATCTGAGCCAGGTCGTTTCTATTTCTGCAATGGAAAACAATGGATTTTTCCCCACAAAATCGTGCAAGTGAATGTTATCTCTTATTGCCATTTGGCATCAATGTTTTAATCACAATTTAACAGCCATCCAGTACAGGAAGGAAAAAATCTGTTATGCATATTATGAAGAACTAGATTTAATTCCACTGGAAACTGATCACAAAATGCCTACCTTACTATACACTTCCAGGATGACCCATCAAGATCATCCTGTTCTTCCACATAGATCCTCACATTATGGTCTTGGTCTAGCTGAAACCAATACATGAGGCCATCTTTGTCTTTGCCGATTGGCTGAAGACGCATTTTATCTGGGTCCTCTTCATTGATAGCGGTCTTAAACTTGACATTGTCATCAAACTGGCATTCACACAAGTACTGTTTAAAAAAAAACAAAAAAAAAACATTGTAAGTTTATACTGTGTAAAAACAGAAATTTGTTACAAACACAACAATTTTCATGGATGGATGTGATCTTACCTTCAGAATTCCAGTCTTACACTCCACTGTCATCTCTCGATAGCCCTTCTTTTCCAGCTCCCATGCCCATGTGGTGTTAAAATCCTGACAGATCTACAGCATCAGACCAGAATAAAGCCATCAAAAATTAAACACTGATGAGACCAATATTGACTTAACACGGTCAATGGATTTTTGTGCTCACAGCTATTTACAAATTTATCACCGCTGAAATAATCCATAATTCCCACAGCTGTTTAAATTTGATTGTTAAAAGCAGAATGTGTGACATATGACAAGTCATTCAATGCATAAATTCATTGTTAACACTGATTGACTTACCTTAATGAGATTCTTTTCCCATCTGTCTGCAGACACAGACTTGCCAATTTTCCTCAGCAACTTCACGTGAAGGTCCACGAGGAGTTTGGGTACTGGGGACATAAAAGTATTTCAATATTTAAGCAAAATGCACAGCACAATTACACAGCCATGTTTGACGCATCATGCATGTTTTTGTAAGTTTTAGGGGAGTTCTCAAACTACTGTGTCTGACTGGAATAAATAAAAAAACTAACAAAATAATTACTCATTACAAAATGACAAACAGCAACAATCAATTCATAACCAGGCATTAACTGACTGTTTTAATATAGTAGTGTTTCTGTTCATTTAGTAAAAAAATTTTATAGTAACAGAAGTAACACAGCAGTTTATGTAAGTGCTTGGTACAAGCCAGCAACAGTAGGATCATTAATGTTCATTAGCAAAAATTATCAGTCTGGTCTGCAAATTATTACTATTGTGTTGTACACTCTACTATTAATGTATGCACATATATTATACATTACTGGACATTTCATATTGCTGTTGTTCTTGTACCTGCCAAGTTTATTATCATGCTTATTTAAATATGTGTGAAAATATGTGGAAATATGAGTGAAAGAATCTGTCTGTCTCTACTGTAAATGTACCATAACAGTGATAGTTTCCGCCAAAATACAACTACATTTATTTATACATTTATTATTACCACAACAAAACTAGTAATTTATTTGAAAAACTCCAAGTTATACAGGTTAGAGCATGAGATTGAGTAAATGCTAAAAGAATTTAATTTCTGGGTTTAATATTACTCAATAATGTCAACAAAAGGTTTTTTACATGGTTTAATCAAAAACCTGTAATCATTTATTACAGTTTTAGTGTAGTAACAAAAGCATCAATAGTGTATATTGAATAGTGTAACAAGTTAGTCAACTGCACCATTTTAGGAAAAAACTATGGTTAACGTTACCATGTATACATTTGTAAGGAAATGTATGAATATATCAATTTTCGGAACAATTCATCGAGTCACTTCAGCTTGCATACATTTATAATGCTGCAAAACCACCATAGATACGAATAAACGGGCTTATTGACAACTTTCACTTAAGTTTGACATTCAAAATAATCCCATATTGTCATTTCTCCCTCCAGCAGCGGGAGCAGGAAGTTTACATATTCTGCGCATGCGCGCTGCTCGTATCGCACCAATTCATGCCAAATTATTATTTAACTATGAATAAACATGAATATTTCATTAATCGCAACAAGTGCGTCGTTATATGCAAATACAAGTGATTTCCTAATGCAAAAGGTCGCATATAAACGGAAATAAAGCAGCAAATTGTTTCTGTGTGCTGTGATGAGCAAATAAAGCGGAATAAAACCTCCCGTCCTTCAAAACACCGAATTCAACAGCAGAAACAGCACATTAGAGACGCAAACAGCGACAAAAACACCGACACTCGCAGCTGGATTACTGAGCAGTCCGTTTAAACGCATGTAAAGCGGCTAAAGAGCAACAATGGAGGAGCGGCTCACCCGCGCTGCTCTCCTGCAGACTGCGCTCCAGCATCGGGAACGACACCTCCGGCAGGTCCAGCAGAGCTCCATACCGCTCCAGAAACGAGCAGATCACGGCGAAGCTCGGGCATAATCCCGTGGAAGAACCGTCCGCTGCCTCCGAGGCAGACATTATTCCGAACCGAGCCGCTGGAGGACCACAACCTCCCCACAATGCACCGCGACTATGGCAGACACATGGCCCAGAAGCCCTTGCGCCAGAGACACTGAACTGATGTAAACAAACCAGCAGCAGCAGCAGAGAGACAGAAAGCGGGAGAACTCAAGAGGAAAAGAAACAAAGGCCCATAAACCAAAACCTCAAATGGCACAATATTCCAGATAAGAAGCAAATACGAGACCAAAAAATAATATTAATTCATTCTGTGTCACTGCCGTAAGCTGCACTTTTTAGAGACTCTTTTCTTTCTCTTTGAAAGTGAGATAGAGAAGAATTGGAAGAAAGAGACAACAGTGAACATAAAAGAAAGAGTGAGAGAAATGCAGACACTGGTGACATCTCTCCTGTTATTTGGACCCCCCCAAGTTAGTTCACTAACAAAATAAACTCATGTGTATGACAGATCTCATTATGCATTCATAGGACAGGTGATTTAATGAAGCGTTAACAATGTCATAGGTTACCAGCAGGGGGCGCAGTCAGTTAACTATAAGTTTGCGTGGACACACACATAAATTCATATAGGAGCAGAGTGAATGTTTGTAAATCTTACATTTATTTGTACTATTTACACTGAAATTCGTTCTACTTTTGTTTCATAAGGCCTAACTGTAAAACATATTGTAATTTTAACTGTAAAAGACTGTAAATAATGCTACAGTAAAAACGTTAAGTTCCCTTATTATATACAGTATATATTTTACAGTAACATACTGTTAAATGTACACCTTTTAGAAGTATAAAAAATAGGAACTGGGAAGGAACGTTGGTAGGAGAAACCATGGAGGCACTGACGGTGGAAGGAACCAATGAGGAGCTGATGGTGGGCCACTAGTACGTGGCCGATGAGAACACAAAGTGACCCAGGAGACAGCCAGGAGGAAAGTGACCCATGGTGGAACTGAGTTTTAGCCCAACCGACAGCGGTGATGCCGGGAGATGTGGAGGCCCAGGCGAAGTCCGATGAACCAGGATAACAACATTGTAAAAAGAATACTGTGAAAAATACCTTGCTGTAACCATAGACTGTAAAAAATAGGGCTGTAACTTGCTGGCAGCAATTAGCAAGTAAGTTGCTGTATTTCATTTCACAGTATTCTTACTGTAAATGTAATCGCAGTAACTTTAAAATTACTGTAAACTCTTTTACAGTAATAATCATAGTACTGTATTTCATCACTACTACTGTAATAGGGATTACTGCATTCATTTTGTGTACTGTAAAAAGAAGACACTGTTTGTCACAAAAATTTCATTTATTTTCTCACTTTAAATTAAAAAAAAATCATAAAATAAAAATAGCATACATTTTTTAATGTAAAATTTTTTCTGTGAACATTTCATTTCAAAACTTTTCTGAACATAAATTTTTTTTCAATATGTAAAAAATTTTCTGTGAACATTTCATTTCAACACTTTTCTGAACATACAAAAACACTTTTCTGAACATACAAAAACACTTTTCTGTGCAACAAATCAATCCAGTTCAATATTTATTAAAATGTTTGGGTAAAATTACAAATGTATAAAAATTTTATGATTTAAAAACAGCAGGATTTTAAACCAGAATATTGTTTTTCTCCAAGAAGTTTTTTTTCCAGAACTATTATTCTTTTAAAACTGGACCTGAACTAGTTGACTTCCTGGGCTGGAGTCTTCTACCCTGTAGTGGAATAAATTAATTATTAATGTAAAAGTTTATAAGCAAGACAGATGGGTTGATGATATATACATAAAAGTTTACTTCGCAATGTTTTAAATAAATATTTGTATTTTTTATATTTTATATGCTCTGTTGGTGGTTTGTGGAGAAGCATCCCCGGGGGTGATATTTTTTTATAGCTTAAGTAAATTTAAATTTCGGTATCTGTAAAATTAACAACCTATTTTTTAAAAGATAAAATTTAAATATTCTTAGAGGAATTCTTATATTCTTAGAGTAGAGTTACAACTCTACTCTTATTAGACAGTATTGGTTTCTGTCATTTGCCATTAATTTAATAACTATCTACATTAATAATATTATAAAATTGTACATGAATATCCCACATTTTTGCCACAATACCATGTTTACAGTTAGTGATACAACAGTCAAATTTATGGTAAATGTTTGTGATTTGTGAATGGAAAAGTATTCTAACTGGGTGTTGTCACACAATGTTCCTCCTGTTTTCCATGTCAGTGTTGTTGAATCACCTTGTGTTGACGCTGTAAAACGGCATGATTTGAAAATGATGCTTGGCGGGCCTAAAGGGATAGTTCATTTTAAAATGAAAATGCTATCATCATATACTTACCCTCAAGTTGTTTCAAACCTGTATGAATTTCTTTCTTCTGCTGAACACAAAAGAGGATATTTTGAAGAATGTCGGTAACCAAACCATTAACTGGAGCCATTGACTTCCATAGTATATTTTTTTTCCTACTATGGAAGTCAATGGCTCCAGTTAACTGTTTGGTTATCGACATTCTTCAAAATATCTTCTTTTGTGTTCAGCAGAAGAAACAAATTCATACAGGTTTGAAACAACTTGAGAGTAAATGATGACAGAATTTTCATTTTAAAGTGAACTATCCCTTTAATAGACAAGCTGAAGGCCACCCCTGACTTTCAACCACCAACTACCCACCCAAACTGGTTGTTACATTGTTACAAACTGCTCTGAGACACCTCCGTGTCTCGCATATACATGGATGTCCTGCTGCATGGGAGTGTACTACAATTTCAGTGAGCATATTATTGGAAGTGTGAAGAGTAGAGATAGGAATTGAGTAGTTAATTTATCTCAAGAACAAGTGAAGTACTCTAAAAAAAGCAAGTATTTTAGTATTAAAGTGAAGAAGAGAAAATGTAATCTGCATGACATTTAGACTTTAGACTAGCTGTGCTTGCTTTTCTACCTTTTGCATGGTGAGTTAAAATAAAAGTTTGATGTTTAACAATTGCACAACAGTCCATTTAAAAAAAAAGTATTTTACTATTCGGGTAGTTGGTTAAAGAATGAGTACTCAAATATTTGTTCCCAAACCCTAGTCAAATATATATAAAAAACAAATAAGTGCTTACCTCTGGATAAATTCCAATGTAGTGGCTGCCTCCTCAGGATATTCTATGTTAAATACATAGAATGACGCAAAAAGGACAGCCAGAGCAGAAGTGAAATCACAACGGTCACTCAGTTGGAGGACAACTCTGCCCTCGATGGAAAGCATCAATTTTTTTGCCCCCAGAATGGACTCTCCTAAAAAATAAAAGTTGACATTGCACAGTATTCAATCTGATATGGTTTACTATTTTACATAAGCAAAATGTATTGAAAAAACTAGCCCTACATAACTACCTCTTTTTTTTTTCTATTGGATCAGTAACAACTAGAGATTTTTGGAATGTAAGTGCAAGATGACGTAAAACTTTGTTCACACACAGTGACTCGATACAAATATGCTTTATAGGTGAAGTAACCCTTAAAATTGGCATCTATTGTGTATGTCGAGTGCTGGGATCTTACCGAGCATGATGAGCCTTGGAGTGCTTGGCAGGGAAATCTGGGCCTCAGCGTCTGCTTGGGTGGAAGTTTCCTGTAACACAAAATATATACAAACAAAAATTTCCCCATCCCTAATATGCATATATAAATGCTCACAGAGACTTGACAAATTTGAAGATTTAAAAGTGCATTCCTCAGCCTGACAAATCAAATCCACACACCTTTGAGATCTAGCTGGTTGCGACAAAGACAACTCTGTGCTGGGCGGGACAAGTGGCGACGAAGACAACTCTGTGTTGAGCGTAGCCAGTGGCGATGAAAAAGTCTGTGCTGGACCAGAGGTAGAAGAGGTTTGTGGGTGGGAATCAGGAGGGGAAGCTATTCCTCCAACTTTCCAGTCGATCTGCCCCTCCTCTTCATTACACGGATGTAATGACCGCCTCACACTCCTAGTCAGATGGGACCTCAGGCTTTTTCTCTGGGACAGACGAAACTGCTGGCTCTGGCTCTGTAGCGGGCATTGGCTCTGGCACAGGGTCCGTTTGCTGGGTCTCTCGGTCTGCAGTGGGATCAGGCTCTTATCCGCTGTGGGATCTGGGGCTGGAGTGGAGACGGATGCCAACTGGGGCTGGACGCTGGGGACGGAATCCTCTTCAACTTCGCCCACAGTAAGAGAGGATCCGTCTACCCACAAGGCTAAGTTGATATATTCCCCCAGGGTCCAACAGGAATCCCCCTTCGGCATTACATTACCATCCGGATCTTCTCATCCAGACCACTCATGAACACCTCCATCAGTATCATGTCATCTCAGATGAGGTGATGGCTGACACTGACAAACTTCCACATAATCCTCCAGGTTTCTCCCATCTTGAAATAAAAAAATAACAGTCCCTTTGGGCCAGTTAAAACTCGCAATTGAGGCAACATTAATGCAATATCCATACTTTTTTGGTCTGGTACTCTGTCACGTCTAGTTCAAGGATAAAGAAGATAGGCAAAGTACTTTTACTGGTAAACTCTCAGCAAGCGCAAAGTTTATGTGAATCATCGCTTCAATTTTCCTTTGGCTTAGTATTTTATTTGAGAATATGTATATTTATGGTCAGTACAATTTGAGGCCATAATTAAGGTAATCAGACAGGAGGACAGAAAGTGTCTGTGTGTAGAGTACATTCAGTCCTGGACCACACACTGTTTGTTCAGTGCCCCACTGATGGTTAGGTTTAGAGGCGCTTCATGCTTATTTTTTCCTAAAAATCATAAATTTCCATACGAGTCACATTGTATGAATTTATACGAAATCACTCAGTTTCAGTTTCGTGACACTGACCCCTTGTGTCTGAATATGCTAATGATAATTTCATGCATATTATTTTGTGCATTCATAAAGAAGCTGTAATGTATATATTCAGATTGCGAAGTTCATAAGAAAAAAGCACCAGCTATTAAAGTGGAGATATGTACTGAGGTGGTCTTTTTCCTTTCAATGAAGTTTGGATAATGAGGAGGGCAGAGTGTGTTTAAAAAAGCCTATTGGCTGGAGCCAAAATCATTCCAGATGCTGTGTGCCATTTAGCCAGTATTACATACGTTTATGAGCTTGACATGTAGGTTTGCTAGTCATTTAAATAATAAAAGCAAATTTACAGTCTTTTTTTTATCAAGAATTGTGGATGTGGACTGACTAAAATTGCAGCTATTTGGGTAAATTAGCACATCATAAAATCTGCTAAAAGTCATTACAGGGCGTATTGGGAAAGTTTATGATAGGCAAGCAATCTGAAAATTATAGAATAATCATGTGACATTTTGGTTGCTTTAAATGTCCACTAAACCATGGTCATATTTCATTCTGTCGTTTAAAACCTTTAGTGTTCTTTTTTCATTGCATATGACGGAAACATGAAAAAAAGATATGATTTTATCTGTCTATTTTTTCTAGACCAGATAAGCCAGATCTCCCATTCAAAACTCCAGGCAATTGCTAATTTCTCTTCATCCCTGGTCATTCTTTTTCTTCATTCCTTTGACACATGCAAAATGTTCCTTGCCATCCCAAACATCCAATAGGATAACAGGTCCAGTAATTAACAGTTGTTAATGCATTAACCAACAATGAGCAATACATTTGTTACAATGTTTATTAGTATTTATTTGTCTTTATTAACGTTAGTTAACTGTTCCTTGTTAGTTCAGGCCCATTAAATATTATTAACAGATATAACTTTTGATATAACTACTGATATGAAATTGTCTGTGATTTTTAACGTCTCATGATTGATTTTTTACTGAAAATAAGGTAAAAACGCTAAATGAAACTATGTGGACAAGTAGAACAACAAACAATTCCAGCAATGTCTTTTGGACAGCAATATTGTACTGACTTGTTGCAACTTTGTGGAAGTAATTTTATAAATTATATATATAATCAATTAATTTGTTATTGTCTCTGCACATTAAACGAGGACAGGAGAAAGTATTTAAGTATTTTATTTTAATTGCAACATACATAATAGGAATTACTTTAGAATACATATTTTTTTAGAAAAAAATTATATTACCTGAAAAGATTCAGTTGTGGAAGGATAAAGGATAATAAATGTTTTGATAACACATAACTCCTTGTTAAATTCAAAAAGCTATAGTGACATCTCAGTTCGACTTAAAAAAATCTACTATACATGAGGGCACAATCGACTAGAGTGCCACTGATTTCCATGTACTCTGCCAGCTGACACAGCAATAGCCTGCAGAGAATGATGTGGCATGATGGGACAGCAATATTAAGAATGACGCGAGGAAAAGTAAACGATCTGTGAAGTCAGCAGGGACGTTAATGTGCACCACCTGCTTCAGGATTACAAATGCATCTTTTAGGACCTTCATGATGTCAAGAAAATCACTAGAGCTACATGATTCAAATTCCTGTAATGTAAAAACGGTAACACTTTATTTTACGGTTTACTTGTTACACATGTTACATGTACTTACCGTAGTAATAAAAGTAAATTATGCATTATTACATGCAACTAACCCTCAACCTAATCCTACCATATCCCTATAGTAAGTACATGCAGTTACTTAATATTACTCTGTACTTAAATATATAATTACACTGTAACAAGGACATCTTAAAATAAAGTGTAACCGTAAAAACATGACTGAAATCTTCATGTGCATTAAATCTTAATTGTGTTAACTGTCTAAACCTTTGTTCTTGTGATGATAGCATGCTTCAAATTTTATGAATGTCTTTGCATTCGATAACAAAACCAAGTGGCATTTAAAGAAAAAAAACAATTTATTTGCTTGTGCATGAAACAATAAATATACTGTTCAAAATCAGGAAAATAAATGTAGGCTATTTGGATATTTTATGGTTGTCAAACGTTAAAGATGGTTAAAGTCATTGCAAGTTCAATTAGTAGAAAAGATCTAGCTTTGATAAATTTGAAGTGTCCAAATACTTTTTGTGGGCCACTGATAAAAGACCACACATGGAGTTTTGATGAGATACTTGCCTTTCCATAGTGTGACCTGCTGACTTTTATTTAATGCAGGGAGGATATTTATAGATGTGCCTGTTCCTTTCAGAGGAAATATGTAATACACAAGGCAGGACTCAGTGGCAGCTGTCTATGGTAGGCATGAATTCATGTCTGCGTCTGCGTCAGTCGTGGATGTATCTGCTTTCAGTAGTGGGCGTTCTGAGTGTGTCTGGTGGGACACAAGGGTTTGTTTACCTCTTTCAGAAGCTGAAAGATCACAGGGTACGTTGAAGAAACTGGTTCTAGCTGGATCCAGACAGCAGAGGTAGGGCATCAAGATTACAGACCAAACAATGCGGATTCAAGAGTAGAAACACACACACACACACACACACACACACACACACACACACACACACACACACACACACACACACACAAACCAATTTTGAAAATACAGAAGGTAAGAATATTACATGGTTGTTTAGCTGTGATCGTCCAGTGATCAAGGTTTACAAAGATGGAAATCACATGCCTCTCAGCCAGTGATGCAAACCCATTCTAGAGCTCATTTGTCACACATTCCTGGTGGGAATGCTGGTAGCAAACAGCAGCAGGTTGTGACAGTTCAGGCAGAAATATCATAATGCAGCATTGAATGTCCTGAACTCGTGCACCCACACAAACAGGGTTGTGATGGATATTATGGTTTTATTTTTCCTCTGATCTTCCACCTTCTGCAGCTTTAAGACGGCAGGTCAAGACAGCAAATATTTCTCACCATTTATTGAAACATGATAATGCCACTGTCACGTCAATGCATTTACGTAGCAGCCGAATGATAATGAATGATTATCATGTTATCATAGACTATTTTAATAGGCCTTAAAATATACTTTCTTTTTTATGCAATATGATCAGGTCTAGACCAGATCCGCATTCATCCGGACTACAGAGGTTCCTGATTTACTGTTAGCAGATGCACACATTCACTCCCTCCCAGAGACATGCACAGATTGGCTGTATAGTGTGGCGTTCCCCGAACAGTTTATACAACTTTAACAAGTTTGGGGTGGAGCAGCATCTTGGTACATATTGTTTTCCTCTGGCACGGATGTCAGGCATGTTTATGTAAAGGCGCTGCTCTCTCTTTATCCGGCAAAGAAAAAATGGATGGAAAAACCATTGTGTTTTTAATAAACTGATGGCAACATTACTTGAAACACTGATCCCTTCTCTGTAAAGAGCAGAAATGAAAATGATCCCTAAGTTCTTAAGTCAAAGTGACAAGCCTCTCTCTGATAGGATGAACATATATCCCCTGGCAATCTCAGCAGCCAATGAGACCACACTCAGATTACAGTGCAAAATTCCCTCAGAGGTGTTTTGGGAACTGGGGGAAAGGTGACAAAGCGATGGTACAGCTACACGTGACTGAGGCCCATGTCATCTATCTTTGTGAAAAACAATAAACAATGCAATTAATAATTTTAAATGGACATGCACAAGACAATATTTCCAAAATGATATATTGCTTATGTGTTATTTATATATATATATATATAAAAAAATTATAAAAAATTATTTATAACAATCTGCAATTCTTATCATTTAATAATATTAAGTGCAATTTATATAATTGAATACACACACACACACACACACACACATATATATATATATATATATATCTTTGTTGTATATATATGTATATGTGTTTTTTTGCTGATATGTGTGTACCTTTAATATGGAGAATAGACAACAACCCTATCAGTAAACTTCTAACTAGTAAACAAGTTTACACATTGTCCCACCACACAAAGTTAAAATTAGAGTCGTGTGATGAAAGGAATACATGGGACTGGCTGCAACCGGCACATGCGCCTATAAATTCAGAGTTTGACAGACCGTTTCCATCATACTCAGGTGGAAAACACACTCGCTGGATTAACCCCCGGATGGAAATTATTATTCTGCTTTCTCTCAGTACAATTTGGACTAACAATTTCATATTACCGCAAGGTTGGTGTATTTTCTTATATTTCACACAATATTGTATGCTAATTTATATGTTTCTGTGTACACCCAGAGCTGAAGTAATGAGAGATATTGAGTATACGGTCAGGCTTTTTCTATAACAACCAATCAACATAAGATGGGTTTTGATCCTAAATGTTTCTCTGTAGTTTTGTGCTGCTGGAATGCTGCTTTGGGACATTGAGCCACATTTTTTTATGGCCAGAGGTGTTGAAACATTTAAAACAAAAGACAAGAGAGTTATCCTTTTGGAAGAAACTTGATCGTGAATCAGTGGTCCGCTGAGGTAAATTGAAGCTTAAACCTTTATTTAGAATTCTTTAATCTGAATCAACATTCATTTGAGATGATGAATCTTAACCACTTTTGGGCTGCTTCTTATTCTCCCTCAGGTAGAGAAACACAAGTAGCTCTGTAAAATTATCTTGCTGCTGTCAGAAGCACAGAAAAATGGTTGGAATAAAACCTACCGATCTGCCACCAACTGCCACTGTCAAGTTCTTTGGAGCCGGTACGGCAGCATGTTTTGCTGACCTGATCACTTTCCCCCTGGACACAGCAAAAGTTCGACTTCAGGTGAGGAATTATTAAAAAGCATTGCATAAAGTATATATTATTTTATACATTAAGGCCCGGTTTAATAAACAGGGCTTAGATTAAGCTGGAATTAGACATAAATTCAATTGGGTAATTTAAACAGTTAAGTAGCTTTTTTAGTGATGTGCATCTTGAGACAAAACAATGGGACTGACATATTTTAAGATATGCTAGTTGCTTTCAGTTAAGACCGCTCAAACATGCATTTTAGTCTGGGACTTTAGGCTTAAGCCTTGTCTGTGAAACCGGGGGTAAGAGTTACAATAAGAGTTGAATTTACTTTATGTGAAAGTAACGATCAAATAACAAAACAAAAAAAATCATTTTGATCCATCTGTCATGGCTTTCATCAGCACATATTATTTCAGATCCAGGGAGAGTCTATAGCTACATCAGGATCAGCCG
This sequence comes from Semotilus atromaculatus, assembly GCA_031834385.1. NCBI lineage: Eukaryota > Metazoa > Chordata > Actinopteri > Cypriniformes > Leuciscidae > Semotilus > Semotilus atromaculatus. Next base: position 8,863,093 of record JAULUF010000003.1, read on the forward strand.
TGGTGAAATACCGTGGAGTATTTGGCACCATCACCACTATGGTGCGTACAGAGGGCGCAAGAAGTCTGTACAATGGCCTGGTGGCAGGACTGCAGCGTCAGATGAGCTTCGCATCTGTTCGTATCGGTCTTTATGACTCAATGAAGCAATTCTACTCCAGAGGATCTGAGAGTGAGTATCAGACTGTTTGTTTAAATAGACAGAAATGATTATAGACAGACTAACACTGCTCTTTTCTTCTCAGATGCGAGCATTGTGACTCGCCTGCTGGCTGGCTGCACCACCGGGGCCATGGCTGTCACTTTTGCACAGCCCACAGATGTCGTAAAAGTGCGTTTCCAGGCTCAAGTGCGTCAGTCTGATGGATTAAAAAGATACAATGGCACAATGGATGCATATCGGACTATCGCCCGCGATGAGGGTATTAGAGGGCTATGGAAAGGTGAGCAAAAGTTCACCCAAAAAAAATGCTATCATCATTTACTGACCCTCGTTTCATTCCAAACCTGTTTGAATTTCTTGGGAACAAAGAAGTTATTTTGAAGAATGCATCCGTTGTTGGGTCCAAACCAGTGTTGTTATTGTTACCTATAGCTAAAAATAAAACTAGTACAAATCTGTATGTGAAATAAAAATAAATTAAAGCTAATTAAATTTAAAAAGTAATAAAAACGACAAAAGCACATAACAAAATTACTAAATCAAAATGAAAACTGAAAATGTAAAAAATAAAAACCAATTCAAAATATTAATAAATACTAAAATAATACTAAAATTGCACTGTATAAAACATTGGACGCCACTGAATTTCATTGTATGGATAAAAATACACTAAGACAAAATATCTTCTATTTAGTCCTGCAGAAGAAATAGTCACACAGGCTTGAAACGACTACCCCTTTAACTTCCTCTTTCACATGCCATTCTAAGTGATGTGTTCTAGTAGAGATAAACATGTTGTTCTCTATTTTAGGCTGCATGCCAAACATCACAAGGAACGCGATCGTTAACTGCGCAGAGCTGGTTACTTATGACATCATCAAGGAACTCATATTACAATACGACCTCATGACAGGTATGCAACCATATGAATATGCTTTCATTATGGTTATTTTCATGTACTTGTTGTCTACACTGTAAAAAAAACTTAACTCATTATTTTGAGTTATCTTTTTGCATGGGTTTTTTTTAGTTTAACTAACTTATTTCGATAAGTTGAGGACAAGAAAACTTAAAATTTCTTGTTGTCTGGACAATCTAGTTAAAAAAATAAGTTGAAATAACTAAATTGCTAAAATATTTTTTACAGTGTAACATGTGTGCCCTGTTTAGATAACCTACCGTGCCACTTTACTGCTGCATTTGGCGCTGGCTTCTGCACAACGATAGTGGCTTCTCCAGTAGATGTGGTAAAGACCCGCTTCATGAACTCGTCTACAGGCCAGTACCGTAGTGCACTTTACTGTGCCCTCACTATGCTAACCAAAGAGGGACCAAAAGCTTTCTATAAGGGGTAAGAAAAATCATGCCGTAAACTTATCATGATGTGTTATTTACATAGAAAAATGCACATTCTTATTTTCAGTACCATGAATGTGACATCTTCATCTTCCCCAACAGCTTCGTGCCATCCTTCCTGCGCCTGGGATCCTGGAACATTGTGATGTTCGTCTCCTATGAGCAAATCAAGAGATGTATGACTAAAATGCAGCACTCATCGGAGTCACCTTTCTGAATGGACATTGTCAGTATCTTCTGATTTTGATTGAACAGAGAGAGCAGAGAACAGAGGGATTAACGGTTAAGTCTTATCACTGAGAAAATGCTGTAACTTTTTAAGGCCAAAGGTCAAGCTCATCAAAAATGAAAGATGAGTCACCAAAAATCATGAGATGCATGGCTGATTAAGCAAAATGTGCATAATTCTCAGTTTTAGTGTCATGGTACACTGAGAGAGGTGGTATTAGATTTCACTGTTAATGTATGTGCTTTTAAAATGTCATGAAAACGGGTCCATAGCTTTAATGAATGAATGAATATTTATACTATGAATTGTAAACTGTACATTATTGGAAAATAAAGGTTTTTTTTATGATATACCTATTTCTTTTGATAAAAGGTCTAAACTGTTTTAAGTATCAAACCAGGAACATACAACTCATTTAGATCACATGCATTTGACTCCCCTGAACTCAAGAGTCCTTTAATCAGGTTGAATGATCAAATCAACAGAGAGCACATCACAAATGGCTTTCACATGAAAAAGGATCAGAAAGTGTTTTCAAACTGCTTTTCCGAGCTCTCGTGCTGTCCTATAAAAGACAAGACAAACAAAATCATTAGAACGGAGCTGTGAAGTTCACTTCAGGGAAAGAGGAAGTGCATTTCCCCAATTAACAATCAGAAGACAAATGCAAATCTGTGAAGTGGGTGACAAAGAAGGAAGACAAGGATGTGTGACAGAAGAGATGCCTGATGCTCTCTGAAGACTGCTGTGTGACCCTTGAATTGGCCTGAGATCAGGCCTGATAGTCACACAATAATAAGCAACAGTGTGCAGTTAATGAAGCACGTGTCACTGCAGGTTTTAACCCATGTCTCAGGTGAACACAATTATTTTATTTTGCGTTGAATTTGAACTTTCTCCAACATAGTTCAGCGATAACATACCTCCATGAAACTTAACCAGCAACTTTGTCTTCAATGATGGTGGGAGGGAGTTCAGTAGCTATGTAGTAAAGTAGGCTATGTAGTTGAGATGCTTTTGGTTATAGGCTATTTGAGGGGAAAACTCAGCTATGAGGATATTAAGATGAATTCTTTACATGAAACTGATAAATGAAACTAACTTGATACCAAATAATACCAATCTATGTGAAAAAGCAAATCCAGGAGAATTGTCTTAAAAAAAAGGGAGAACTGAAAGTCCTCTTATGAATGACATATGTGCAACTACATCACATAATGATTCAGAATTACTCAAATGGGAAGTCTGGGGCTAGTTGTCACACTTTTACTCTTAGGGAATATTTCTCAGGATAAATTTAGTTTTGCAAGTCAATTTCATGTGTATAAGCACATACTTTAAAGTATTGGCATGTTATCACTGGACTAAGTTTACAACTTCGAAACTCAAAACAATTAATATAACACCAAAATCTATTACACAAACATTTGACACATTTAAACTAGAGCAAACAGACAACTGCATAATAGTATTTTAACTCGGCAGTTCAGTTAGCTACCGAGATAAAGCCCTTGTGACAACAAACCATGGTGTAAGTGAACGTTTAGCAGAATTTACCTGGTTTTTAAAAACATTGCTCATATTTCGTATGCAGATAAACTTCTTCAAATAACACATACGTTTCTAGTTTAATAACCTAAAAACAATGAAAGATGAACGTTAGAAATAGTTGTTTATCAGCAAAGTCAGAAGAGGCGTTACTTATGCCCCGAATGACGCGACACGTGTGTCACGTGACTTCCTCGAAGGAGTTGAAAAGGGTCGCTGCGGCGTGCGGAACAGGGCAGAGCACCTGTGGGTTTTAACTGTTTGCTTTCCGAAGGAGCAATTTTTTTCTCCCCAGTAAACACTTTTATTCATAGACACTTTATTCATTTTTACAAGGTGAGAATTTTTAACTTACATGCTACGAATGAACTGTCTCCTCTACTAGTGAAAGTATGTTCTCTTTATTTGAAGTGATGCTGAGCTGTAACGTTATGTAATATGGAGTTTTGTCTTTCAGACTTTGGAGTATGTTTTTTATTTGTACGGGTTATAAACGTTTCTTTATGGAAGAACACGGCAACAAAATTCAAGTTGAAAGTAATTTCAACCAAAGAGATGCTTTTAGAGAATCTTGAAGTTCTCATCCAAACCGGTAAGTTTTCCAAAAGCTCTTATTCTTTTGTTTTAACCAATATAGTTGAAATCGTTGATTTAATATCGCGTAACCATTATATAATCTCGCACTTTGTGCGTATCCGCAATTCCTTTGTTGAAGTTCCTTTGTGTGTTAGAAAGTCAACAAAACCCCCACGCAGATGCAAACAGGAAGATGACGTCAGCTTATAGATTAGCATGTCAGAAAGAACATGATGTTCCTGTCTGTTAACCCTTAGTGAGAAATGTCTTAAGCACAGGTGTTGTCCCTCTCCAAATGGCCTAAAAAATAAGTTAATTAATAGAAAAAGTGTCCCAACGAAAGTGGCTTAAGTTTGCATAATAACCCTTATTAAAAAGAAAATAATCATGTGTCTTCCTTATCCAGGTTAGGGTGGAGTCCACCTATCTTGTGTTCACTTCATTGGTTTTCAACACATTCCGTTTCATCTTTACATTCCTGACTTCAATTAAACATGGTTGGATTCAGAGCTGGTGATGTGCCTCCTACAGCCACCGTGAAGTTTATTGGTGCGGGAACCGCAGCCTGCATTGCAGACCTTTTCACATTTCCGCTGGACACCGCAAAAGTTAGACTTCAGGTGAGTCTTAGTTGTGTGGAACGTGTGTCTTTGTTGTGTGTTTAAATGACACAACTTTGCTCGAGTGACAGCTGAGCCAGCGGTTGAGTCTGGAGACAACCGACACGTGTGACGACTCAATCCAGGTCAATTTGCAGAAACTAACTAATCTTTCCTTTCAGGTGGATGGTTTAAAGTCACACACGTACTGACGTCAGCTCTATTTCTTTTGACTCTTTTTACACTAGCAACGTAAGCAGGTCCAGGCCTTGATGATTGTCCTTGCTGCCCCAGGATCACTGTGGACCCTTTTAACCTGAAGATGCTGCTTCCCTCCCCTGTGATTCTGTAAAGTTTCTCCATCCACCTTTTGTTCTGTACAGATTCAAGGGGAGACCAAAGGTCCTGCGAACACAGGCCATGGTCCAGTGCAATATCGTGGAGTGTTTGGCACGATCAGCACCATGGTGCGTGTTGAGGGGCCACGCAGTCTCTACAACGGGTTGGTTGCGGGACTGCAGCGTCAGATGAGCTTTGCCTCTGTACGCATTGGCCTCTATGATTCAGTCAAGCAGTTCTACACCAAAGGCTCAGATCGTACGTTCATTTCATGTGCTCGACGCTTGTATGCAGAAATAATTGGAAACTTCTTTTTTTATATATATATATATATTTTATGCAAGACCTTTCATATTAACCCCATTTCAATGCATTTTCCTTTATCAGACATCGGGATTGGCAGTAGGTTGATGGCCGGCTGTACGACTGGAGCCATGGCAGTGGCTTTGGCCCAACCCACAGATGTGGTGAAGGTACGGTTTCAGGCTCAGATCAGCGCCGGGGCCAATAAACGTTACCATGGCACTATGGATGCATATCGGATCATTGCAAAGGAAGAAGGGTTTCGTGGTTTGTGGAAAGGTGGGTGTGGGCCCACTCAAAGTCAATGTGTGTCTTTATTTTATTTTTTACTTTTTTTAAACCTAATAAAAATGACTAAATATTAAAACAACTTGTTATACATTTTTATATACATGTTACATTCTTTATATAAATTTAACTAAAAAAGTAGTCAACTACATTTGTATTTGTTAAATTTAAATAAGTAATTTCAATAAACATGTATTTAATAGTTTATTAATTGCCTTTTATAAATATTATACATTTTAAGTTACTACAACATTTGTTATCTTAATGCATAGTTTATAATCCATTATTATAATTTTACTACTAATAATGTATTAATAACTTAATTATTATTTTATTAATAATATAACTACGTTTTTATTTGTTTTTAATTGTAATTATTTAATTTATTATGTAATACTTCTATAAATTATTATAATTACCACTAATAATACTACTTAAATCTATCAATTATTTTAATGCAGTTTTATATTCCTAATAAAACCATAAAATAACTTATGAATTTTGCAGTTTAAATTTCTGTTACGTTATAACTTTTTAAACTTTATTTATAATAATAAATAATTGATGTACTTAAAGTGCATAAATTATATTGTATTATGCAATTAATTGTACATCTGTTAACTTGTTCTCTCCTTTCTAATTTATACTACCCTTTCTATAATTTTAAAGGAACTGGCCCAAACATCACCCGCAATGCCATTGTAAACTGCACTGAGCTGGTGACCTATGACCTCATCAAAGATGCACTTATAAAATCATTGCTGATGACTGGTAAGATGAGGCAGCAAAAAAGTATTGCAAACTTAAGTTAAACTATGACAGAAATATTTATAGCTGCTCTTCACAGATGATCTTCCCTGCCACTTCACCTCTGCATTTGGAGCTGGTTTCTGCACCACAGTTATCGCTTCTCCTGTTGATGTTGTGAAGACAAGATACATGAACTCCGCCCAGGGCCAGTACAGCAGTGCCCTCAACTGTGCTGTAGCCATGCTTGCTAAAGAAGGACCAAAGGCTTTTTACAAGGGGTTGGTTTTCTTGACCAACTACAGCTTTACTGTAATGATTGGAGGATGAATGTAGAATTGACATCTGTTTTCTCTTTTAGATTCATGCCATCGTTTCTGAGGCTGGGCTCCTGGAACGTGGTTATGTTTGTCACCTATGAACAGCTGAAACGGGCCCTGATGGTAGCTCGCCATAACTGGGTCACTCCTCTTTAAGAGCGTAGCATAGAATAGAATGCTGTTAGTTGAGCTTTGCTGATGTGGTTCTAACGTTCTCTTGACTTTAGATTTTCTGTGTGCATTGTTTACATGTCTATTAAACTTGATCTTTGGCTTTTACATGGTTCTTTTTCAGAATATGTGAAATAAAATTAGGCTATTAAAAAAAACACCGGTTTAAATCTGTTTTCTTTAATCTTCAGTATCAACATTTCTAATGACTAACTGGACTTAAGTCTGTATTTGTTTTGATGAAAGGGCTTGTTTTAGAAGTTGTTTCTTTTCAGCCGAGAGCTTCTCTGGGAAATGTGTAACGAAGCGCATGATCAGGTCGCCTCTCTTGGATGGGCTGTTGGCTAGTGGCATTCCCTCCCCGGTCACAACCTTGGTGTACTGAGGGCTGTAGTACAAAGACATTAAAATGAAACTATCTTAAATATGAAAACTGTTCAGAAGTTCTGCTGAGTAACATAAACATGTGCATCTTAAAAGAGAAAGAAATGTTTTACTCACTGCACAATGTTATTAATGGGGATGTTGAGAAGTCTGCCGTCTAGTGTCTCAACTTCTACTGAGAAGCCAGTCAAAGCCTGTAAAGTTACCATATATTCAAAGACATGTTAGATTTATGAAACTTAAATTGACATTTAGAGGAACTATTACATTTTTTAACATGTTGGTCAAATTGAGCCCACATTGCATGAAAACTAGACAGAAAGCCTCTCTGGTCATGATCTATTAGAGTGTGAAAACATGTATATTTAAATCTGCTGAAGTGCTATGCTAAAACATGTTTCTCACCTTCTCAAGAGAAATATTTGCAGTGTAGTACAGATCATCATTTTGGCGGACAAAGTGCGGGTGTTGCTTTTGGCGTATGATGAACACAATATCTGCTGGGATGTTGTTTGGTCCCTGTGGAGAAAAAGATTAAATTCTGTGATGACCAAGATCTATTTACAACCACGCCAAAACAAAATTGTTATAAGAACATGTTCTGTCATGCCTGGTCTCCCTCTTTTGGAAACGTGATCCTTGTCCCTTCGTTCCATCCAGCTTTTACAGTGAAGGTTAAAATTTTGTCTCTGATGCTGGATGTGTGTCCATCCTCATTCATGACCTGTATCAAACATGTCTCTTTGCTGAAATGAATTTCTCATGAGTTCATATGATTTTACCTTTACCCTTGTCTGCAGAACTTACCCTACGGGATATCTTAATTTTTTTAGTGCATCCATAATAAAGGTCCTCCAATGCAAGATGAAGGTCTCTCTCTATTGGTGGATCCTGTAACTTTTCTTTTTGTCCACGCAAGCTCTGAAAAGCTGTGTTGACCTCACTGCCATCATTAGTGAAGAAATCTATAGAGGATGAGTAAGCAGATATTACCAATCAGAGCTTGGGTTCTTTAAAACACCATGGCATTATGAACATTGATTGAACCAGGCTGTCTTTTGAAATGTCAATTAAATTCATACAGATGAAAAAAAAAATCATATAAAAATTACCTGCAAAAGGATTGTCTCCTCCGAAAAACTGTCGGAATGTTTCATCTGCATTTCCATGGTAGACATATCCTGATGACCAGGCGCCATTCGCTCCCAGCTCAGATGGGATTCCTCCTTTTAAACCCTCCTCTCCAAACTTATCATAAGTGGCCTTTTTACAAGCTGCATTGCATGAGAAAGGCCATCACCAACTTACCAGGAAACAACAAATTGAGGGCTGAACTGTGTACTGTTTTCCTTACACAATACAGTGACAGGAGCATAGTATGGAATAGTGATGCTATGTAACCGATCAAGTATATATTTGAAAAATTAATAACATTTACATGACACCTTCAAGCCGGGTTTTAAATGTGAAAAAGTTCAGAGAACAAAAATGCAAATAAATAACCAAATTATTACAATATTTATTTATAAATAAATTATATAATGGATATAATTACATTTACAGTTTTTGACATTATCGTTTTATTCCGTTTTTTTAAAGACTGGTCTGTAAACATGAAATTAATGATGGTTATTGTATATTTTTATTAGTTTCTCTCGGGTAGAAAAAGATACAGTATATATAATTAGGAATGTGAACATCATATTTAGGAGTTCTTGGCATCAAAATATTTGAAAAACCCTGCCTTAAAGAATACGTCCCAGCAAAAGCAGAACATTCCCCACACGTAGTGTATGGTTCCATTTTGGTTATGTTTGGGAACCAAATCTGTATTTTTTTTTATTTTTTTTAAATGACAAACAAACATTGAGGTGTTTATGGAATACACGACGTTCTCTAAAGGTTTTTTTTTTTTTTAGGTTGTATTCTTATCAATAGCCTATAAACTAGCCTGCCAGAACTTTCTGGCAACCAAAAACTTAAAATACAGATAGGATAACTTACACGTCACAAAATAGTTTTAATGTAATAAAAACCTTTAATAACGTTATGTCGAATATTCAAGTGCTGTTGCAAGATGTTTTTTTGTATTTTGTGGATGTATGAGTCTGTCTAGTGAACTCACGGTCGCTCAGCACATCAAACGCCTCCGCGAGCAATGTGAAGCGCTCGGCGGCGCGCGCGTGGCTGCTGCTGCGCGGATGATGCTTCAGCGCGAGCCGCCGATACCTGATTATACCGGAATAAAAAACAATCTGCTGCTAGCAAATGATTCGTCAAAATGAACGTAAACCACATTGCTGTCTAGTTTATTTTTTTTTAATTTAATTTATATATATATTTACAACTACTTAGAAATGAAACAAAACGTAACTCACGCCTTCTTTATGTCAGCATCAGTGGCGTTGCGGTTTATTTCCAAAATAGCGTAATAGTCTCTGCCCATCGCCTAACTGTTTATCTAACTTTCCTAATGTATCTAATATTTACACTTTAAACGTATCAGGGCACAAATGCAAACCGGGATTTAGTCAGTAGGTATGAACATTAGTTTACTGTTGTCTAAGGAGGTTGTTATGGAAACAGAGAACGGAATTCTGGGAAATGCGTTGTTGTACCGAATTCCCGACTTTCGTTGTGCCGACATTTACGAGTGGGTTAATAATTTGGTAGGGGGTCGAAATTCGGCACAACACCGTCTTTCATTTAACAGCTGCTGAATTATTTAATCCCAGATATTAAAAATATTCTGCTAGGCCTACTGTCATCAACATTACAGCAGTCACATTGAGGATGAATTTCAACTCTCCTCATACTCCAGTGCATTCACATCAACTTTTAAAGACAGCTCAAGACAAAAATGACTATATGGAAAACAATCATGAGATAGTTTATTCATTACAGCACACACCAGGTAGAAAATCTCTGTCATGGAAAAACACACTTTATTTCGTTTGAAAAACATTTGAAAAGAATACATTAATTATTAATTTTTGCAATAAGCCCCTCAAGCTCAGGTCTTTGTTTGAACCGGGCTTGATAATCTGCTTCCTTGTGCTGAAAACACACACACACACACAACAACACAAATGAAGCCCATAACAGTTGATAATAGTTTCATAAATGCAGCCAGACAATAATATAAGAGCATTATCAATGTCAATGATTATGAAGTGTAATGTTCTGACCTGCTTTACACAGAGTTGCACTCCCTCAGGCTGGTTCTTCAGAAGAACTTCCGCAAGTATGGGAAAAAGTGTTGCCTTCATTTCACTGATCTAAACGCACATTACCAATAAATCAGTTATAGGCTACAGGACACCTATCATAATTACATGCAATCATAAAATTAGATCATTTATTCATACAACCAACCACATGTTGCATTCACCTGAACTACACGCTCATGGGTTTTCAGGACACCATCTACATACATCTTTGTGCCTTGCTCCTGCATCACCATGACCTCTGTGCTTTTCGTAGGCAGGGCAAAGCTTTAAAACACAAATAAGAGAGAATTCTTTTCACTGTTACCTTAGAATAATTCATAGAATGTTAAATGATGTATTGTTAATCATGACAGATTTTATATTAAAAACAACATGATTTTGAGAATGGCCTATGTCTTGGTTTGTGTGCGAAGTGATTTTAAAACATAACAGTATAATATAATAAAATCTCTCTCTCTTTCCCACCATTCATCGACTCTGATGTCCAAGTGACTGCAGAGATTGTGGATGTACTGGGAATAATGTTCCACTAGAGTCATGTCATAACCGGAAACACACACATTAAGCACGCCAAACTCCGTGGCTGTCGCTGCTTTGATCTGCTTTGCCTGAATTTTGTCCTTCTTCTTCTTTGGCTGAAGGAAAATAATTTAGCATATTCTATTAACTGGCAGTGAAAACTTTTTATACTGATGATGTACAAAACCAGGTCTTACCAATGCTTTTGGAAGAAGATGTCTGTATCTTCCAATACCATGTGTGGGCATTGATCTATACTGTCTGTTAGTCAGCAAAACACCTGGTTAGACACATTCAAAAACAATTACATTTGAACACTGGTGTATAATAAAAAGTTGAATAAAATGCTTATGATGATTATTTTTTTTATGGTCTATGATTACTCTTTTCAAAAATATTTTCCATTTATCAATCAATTTATGAATCTAAATAATCCATTATATCTTTTGATGTCATACACTCATATTCATCTATTCTATTCAGACATTTATTTCACCTCCGCTCTGAAAATGTACGTCTACATTTTGTTGCCACTTCTCCAAAAGTTGAGACATACTATTTTATCCCCTTCCGTCTGCGAAGTCTAAAAATCTGTCTTATATCAAATGTCGCATGAGTTCGTTTTCGTACTTGGAATTAAAGTACTGCGTCACAAGTCTTATGGAGTCCTATCATAAGGACAAGTCATGATGAAAATGGCTTATTTGGCTCTTTCAGCTTTTAGAGTGTTAAAACCCACAATGTTTAGTTAGTTACTCTTGCAGAATGTAATACCATGAGTCCAGAGATGATTCTTATTAGAAAGGATATTTTTGACATGATTAATGTGTACCCATTCCTTATCTGATCTGAACATATATAAAATCTCAGACTGGCTTATTGTCTTTACCACTAAAAGCTGATTATTACTTACAAATGTATTGAACCATTCATTGTTTTAATTATTCATTTTATTCAAATCATTTTTATCCATGACTGCATCAAACACATATACATAAATACAAATTAAATGGAGAACAACTGATTTATTGCTCTTACCCAAAGGCATCTGTGTAGTTAACACTTGACTTCTGTAACATTAAGAGAAAAGTCAATGATCAGTTTTAATAATATACCACTCTCTCTCTCTCTCTCTATATATATCTGTGTGTGTGTGTGTGTGTGCCTTACTGGACAGATGATGCTGCACACAACAGCGCCCGTGTGTTCCGAAGAAGAAAAACCTGATGCAGAAGAATGACACAAACCAGAAACGAAAGAAAAAGTATGTTTGGAAAATACTGAAATCATTCATGCAATGTATGTACAGTAGTATGTACAGAATGTAATGTACAGAACCAGAGACAATTTCAGTTCAGCTCTTCCTCTACGACCTTGGCATGTCAACAACATACATTACTGCAACAAACTGACAATTAAGATGTCATTATCTAAATACCACACCTTATTCAGGAAAGTGTTCATTGTTTCACGTTGATATATTAATCCAGTAATAACGTTTTAAAACAAGCAGTCAAACGCGTAAAATATCAAGCAGATAAGCGCATGTACTGCGCGCGATCTTCTTCACGAATTCCAGCAGGATGTATGGACGCTCGTTCGGCGCATTGCTGCCACAGTGCCACCTGCTGGAGAGAAAGCGCCACACGTGGGACTAGTTCTTCTTCTTCTGATTTTTAATGGCGGTTGGCAAACAACATTTTAGTGTGCATTCCCGCCACCTTCTGAAATGGAGTGTGGATTAAAATAGGCTACAATCATAAAATAACTAAATAAAACAATTTATAATAATACATTATTATCCCCGTCGTTATAAATACAATTTTATTAATAACTAAACTCAAGCCCATTTTTTCCCAAAAAACGAAATATTGCTCTAATGCCCTGAATTCAGTTGTAATATTTCCTTCATTTCCAATCTATTTTTTTTCTCTACTAAGCCTATCTTTCAAAATCATCCTTTCCTGCTTACTAGGACAAATAATAATTACATGTTCTATTGACTTTATACTATTACACTGCTCACACAACCCAGTTTCATGTTTCCCTATTATTTTAAGCGTACTATTTAATCCAGTATGCCCAATTCTCATTTAAAAATAATAAATGTCCTCTTTTATTTTATTTATATTATTTTCTCTCATTCCCCCTACCTTCTTCTGGATACTGTAGAACATTCTCGCTGTTATTTCCATATTCAACTCCTCCTGCCACTTCTTTTTAATTTCTGCTTTGATTATGACATAACTTCCACCTTACTGTAATTTACTGCCATATTTACCTCTGTTTTTTTTTTGTTTGTTTTTTGTGGATTTTTTCCAATTCCTATTTGTCTGACAATTAATTTCCATCGACTCATATATGGACTGGAATCCAGATAAATTTCACTATCACCCCTACTATATTGATTCTGTAAATAGTTTGGGCTATTTCCAACACAATGTCCTGTCTTGCTTCTGACTTCATGTTTTTGAAACTGGTTACCGCACTCTGACCATATTAACACTTTGACTTATTATTTTCTACCCACTCAAGGGCTAAAAGAATGGCCAACAATTCTCCTGTGAACACTGACAAATTATCACTACTCTTTTATTTAACATAAAATTTAATTCTGGAATAATGTGTGGGGATTGATGGTTGACCCTGGTTTTGTCATGTCACATGCAGTTAAAAGGTTAAAATCAGAATGATTTATGTAGTTTAGCATTCAGAAGTTATCATTAGGCTTAGAAAACAAAATAAAATTTTAATTTGAAAATAATAATAATAATAAAAATATTACTTTGAAAGGCAGCATTCACAAAACTGTTCTATACCAAGGTTCTACACTATTGAAATAATCATAAATAACCACTGGCACAGAAAGTAAGCATTACTGTAATATACCCCCATTTAAATATCATTGTATAAAGTATTAGAATATGTATTTCTGGAAGAGTATCCCTGTTGTTCACAGTTCAAGGGTTAACGGAATGCGATGATGCAGTGGGAATGTGACGTGGCGCCGGTGGCGCTTGCAGATCTCAATCTAACTTGTTTGGAGTCCCGCCTTGTTTCTACAGACAACATTCCGAATTCCGCTCGTTTGCTCAATCACTATTGCATTTTCTACAAGTAAAGAAAATACGTTTAAAATATTTGTTCACATTTGAATATTGATGCGAATGAAGCTTGCTTAATTTTTATTTAATTATGAAACAACGTCGCTGGAAATGCAATGCTCAAATGATCTAAATGATATATTAAATGATATTGATATTGAGATCATATTTGAATACTTGACCTAATTTAGTATACTACTATGTCATCATCAATTTGACAGAGCCTTGTGTTGTGACGCATGCTATTGTATTCTCTCTAACTCTATAGGCTGAGCTCAGCTGTCAATCACGTCTCTGTGAGTATCATGGTAGGTTGCGGCGCAGAACGGGGCCTGAATAGGCGGCTGAGAGTCTCAAACTGAACCGAATTACCGCTTTATTTTCTTGTTTAGAGCAATCTGAAAGTGATAGGAACACATTAACACCCACAGTAGGCCCAGCAGAACCGGCAGCATGTCTGCAGCAGGAGATTTCGGGAACCCGCTCCGCAAATTCAAGCTGGTGTTTCTGGGAGAACAGAGCGGTGAGTTCCGAACCGAACCGATCATACTGGTCCTGTCTCTCTTTCTTTATGTGTGTGTTTTTGAGTTTGTATTCTAGATAGATATCTAAATGGAAATGTATAAATACATGTATGTGTTTTGGAATATGTCTTAGTTATATGCTCACAAATCCAGTAAAACACGTAAAAGTACAACATGTATAAAAGTGATTACTATAAATGTAGCCTAACGTTAACCACATCAGCCAAAACAGTTTTGTGAGGGTTTGGTTTTGGGGGTTGAAGTCTTGAATAAAACCTACAACGTTCATGAGATGACATCATTAATTTCGGCTGTCTTGTCTTGACCTGCATTTCATATTCATTTCTCAGTATATTTTTGTCTGTCTCCCGTGTAAACATGATATTCTCATGGTTTGCTGACATGATGGGATTTTTTGGATCTTTTAGCTATTGAACACTCATATTTTCAAGCTTTGGAGAACTGCCATGTGTTCATAATATATAAACACCAGCATTGCCTAAAGTCTCAGTATGAAGGTCCATTCCCTGCTCCCAGAATTCAACAGCAGCTGACCTGCTGTTGAATTCTGGGAGCAGTGATTTTTTTTTTTTTTTAAGCATGGTGCTTTGTAAGTTCTGCATAAACAAGGGTCATGTGACTATTTTTTTTAAGCATTAGTAAGACTATACCTGTGTATGATAGTTTGGCCTTTTCTTGGATTTCAAAACAATTGAGTAGGAAAATAAACCGCAAATGTTCAACTATTTGCATATATTTACATAGACCTGCATGTCTACCTATGCATGGGTTCATTTCATTCACTGTTTTTAGATTAAAATATTGCAATTGCCCTGCATGTTTCATCTGATCTGATTTAGAAATGTAGCTATGTGCACAGGTTTATGCATTCATGCACTTAAATGAAGACCTTTGCTTCAGTTAGTGATTTTATTTTATTTTTTAAGTTATGCTTTTGGAATGACTTTGTGAAATCTAATGTTTGCATGTCAGTGTCACCTGATAGATGGACACACATGAAATAGATTTAATTGTGTAATTGGTTGGATCTTTTCCGTCTGCATTCAAGGAAAATGTATTGGCAATGAAAGTGATGCATAAATGCCCTTTGTGATGTTGTGACCTTTATGCCAGCTTTTGTTCAGAGATACAGGTGAAACTCGAAAAATTAGAATATTGTGCAAAAGTTAATGTATTTCAGTCATTCAAATTAAAAGGTGAAACCTATATATTTAGTGTGTGTATATATATATATATATATATATATATATATATATAACACACATATATATATATATATATATATATATATATATACATATACACTCACCGGCCACTTTATTAGGTACCCCATGCTAGTAACGGGTTGGACCCGCTTTTGCCTTCAGAACTGCCTCAATTCTTCGTGGCATAGATTCAACAAGATGCTGGAAGCATTCCTCAGGGAGTTTGGTCCATATTGACATGATGGCATCACACAGTTGCCGCAGATTTGTCGGCTGCACATCCATGATGCGAATCTCCCGTTCCACCACATCCCAAAGATGCTCTATTGGATTGAGATCTGGTGACTGTGGAGGCCATTTGAGTACAGCGAACTCATTGTCATGTTCAAGAAACCAGTCTGAGATGATTCCAGCTTTATGACATGGCGCATTATCCTGCTGAAAGTAGCCATCAGAAGTTGGGTACATTGTGGTCATAAAGGGATGGACATGGTCAGCAACAATACTCAGGTAGGCTGTGGCGTTGCAACGATGCTCAATTGGTACCAAGGGGCCCAAAGAGTGCCAAGAAAATATTCCCCACACCATGACACCACCACCACCAGCCTGAACCGTTGATACAAGGCAGGATGGATCATGCTTTCATGTTGTAGACGCCAAATTCTGACCCTACCATCCGAATGTCGCAGCAGAAATCGAGACTCATCAGACCAGGCAACGTTTTTCCAATCTTCTATTGTCCAATTTCGATGAGCTTGTGCAAATTGTAGCCTCAGTTTCCTGTTCTTAGCTGAAAGGAGTGGCACCCGGTGTGGTCTTCTGCTGCTGTAGCCCATCTGCCTCAAAGTTCGACGTACTGTGCGTTCAGAGATGCTCTTCTGCCCACCTTGGTTGTAACGGGTGGTTATTTGAGTCACTGTTGCCCTTCTATCAGCTCGAACCAGTCTGGCCATTCTCCTCTGACCTCTGGCATCAACAAGGCATTTCCGCCCACAGAACTGCCGCTCACTGGATGTTTTTTCTTTTTCGGACCATTCTCTGTAAACCCTAGAGATGGTTGTGCGTGAAAATCCCAGTAGATTAGCAGTTTCTGAAATACTCAGACCAGCCCTTCTGGCACCAACAATCATGCCACGTTCAAAGTCACTCAAATCACCTTTCTTCCCCATACTGATGCTCGGTTTGAACTGCAGGAGATTGTCTTGACCATGTCTACATGCCTAAATGCACTGAGTTGCCGCCATGTGATTGGCTGCTTAGAAATTAAGTGTTAAGGAGCAGTTGGACAGGTGTACCTAATAAAGTGGCCGGTGAGTGTACATATACATACATACATACATACATACATACATACATATGCATGATTATACTTTTCAGAGGCCTGAGATTTCTGTATTTAAAATCCTTTTTTTAATTCATTTTATGTAATATTTAACATTTCTGAGATTTTGAATTTGGGGTTTTCATAAGCTTTAAGCCATTATCATCAAAATTATAACTTTTGCACGATATTCTAAATTTTCGAGTTTCTCCTGTATGTAATGTCATATGTAATGTTTTGATAGTAACCATTTAATTTTTCATTTGGTTTTGCAGTGGGAAAGACATCACTGATTACCAGATTTATGTATGACAGTTTCGATAATACCTACCAGGTAAGTGAATCTTTTCTGACTCATTGGTTAAATGTCTGTGATCAGTTGCATGGATAAGTGTTCTTTTCCTTAGTTTAGTTTTGTTGCTTTTCATTTTCAGGCAACAATAGGAATCGATTTCTTGTCAAAAACAATGTATCTCGAGGACAGAACAGTAAGTAAAAAAAAATTCTTCTACCAATAAATGCACGTCTCAGTCATTGGTTTAAATGAATGAAATGCATGAAAATATAAATGCTGTAAAATTATTTTATCAGTGTTTAAATGACTCAAACGTCTGGGATGCTTTTGATTCATGAATGAGGGCTTTGATTGGATTTTTTTAATAGGTTACATTGGTCAATACTCTTTATTGCTGTACAGTGTGTCGTTTTTAAAAACATTGCAGGTGAATTTATTGTAGTTAATATAATGATTTGAATGTAAATGCAATTTCTTTAATTGTTGTAAGAACCATATTGTTATATGGAAATTCTTATTATAATATTTAATGTCTACAACTCAGATTTTTCTTTCCATATTGTGCAGCCCTAATATTTTTATTTGCTTTGTTGAATGTTGATTCGAACATATAGTGAGATGATGTTGTCTGTAAGTGCCCAATATAAACCACCATGAGGATGTCCAGTGCCTCTCTCCACCTGGTGTGTCTATTGCTTCAGCTCCTCTCTCACTTGCTCTCTCTCTCTAGTTATTTGTTTACCTTTGTGTGTTTCTTTCTGTGAAGAATTGTTCTTCTTGATTGGATTTGAGTGGCTATGTTTCACTCTGAAGATCTGCAGTCCTGATAACATAACCCATACCATAACCCTATGGCCATTTAATTCCATTTAATAATTTATTTCAACTTAATTTGTACATTTTTAGATTCCGTTGTTGTTTTTTTTTACCCTCAATTTAAAATTTTCTGGACTTTGATTGATTGGTTACATGAAATGTAATCAAAAAGCATGTCTAATTGATTAAAATCATGAAGCTTGACTTCAGAAACAATTAAGTAGTACTTAGTTAAAATAGATTTTAGTTAACTTTTTCTGGATTCTATTTGAATGGTTTAATTAAATTGTATTAATCAAAAAGTATTAATCCTTTTTTTAACAAATTGTGTTTTGTTTTCTGCATTTATGATTTAATACAAATTTATTATCAAAAACATTGGTAATCAAATGAAGTCATAAAACATTTATTTAATCTTTTAAAAATGTTTAATGTTTTAATTTAAGTTTTAAATGAATAATTTTGTTGTTATTATTATTAGTCTTTATGCGGTGTAACATTCACTGACACTAGTCCATATCGCAATTTGACAGCACTACTTTTGATACAGTTGTGGTCAGAATTAATGGCACCCCTGCTAATATGATCAAAAATGGCTGTAAAAAAAAAGATCTGCATTGTTTATCCTTTTGATCTTTCATTAAAAAAAATTGCAATAATATAACCTTTCATTGAAGTAAAATAATTGAAAATGCGGGGGAAATCACATTATGAAATAAAAAATTTTCTCCAAAACACACTGACCACAAATATTGGCACCCTTTTATTAAATACTTTTTGCAATCTCCTTTTGCTAAGATAACAGCTCTGAGTCTTCTCCTATAATGCCGGATGGGTTTGGAGAACACCTGACAAGACATCAGAAACCATTCCTCCATATGAATCTCTCCAGATACTGCTGATTCATTTTGTGCTCAGTTACCCAATTTGTGTGTTAATTTTTGGATGTTCGTTTTGGATCGTTGTCCTGATGAAAGATCCAACCACGGCCCATTATAAGATTTCTAGCAGAAGGTGTCAGGTTTAGATTTTTATCTGTTGATATTTGCTAGAATCCATAATACCATGTTTCTGAACAAGATGTCCAGGACCTCCAGCAAAACAATAGTCCCACAACATAAAAGATCAAGCAGTGTATTTAACCGTTGGCATGGGTTACTTTTTATCCCTGTTTGCACCAAACACATCTGGTGGTTTTGCTGCCAAAAAGCTTTTTTTTTTTAGTTTCATCTGACCATAGAATCCAGTCCCTTTTGAAGTTCCAGTCGTGTCTGACAACTGAATTTGCTGGAGTTTATTTGTGGAGGAGTGAGGAGGATTTTTCTTGAAACCCTCCCAAACAACATGTGGTGAGATAGAGGTTGTTTGATTAAAAGAAAAAATTTTTTTTTAGGCTTTCTGACCCCCAAGACTCAACTAATCTCTGCAATTCTCCATCTGTGATCCTTGAAGAGTCTTTGGCCACTCAAACTTTCCTCCTCACCATGCATTAAGACAATATTAGACACACGTCCTCTTCCTGGCAGATTCGTAACATCTTTAATTGATTGTAACTTAATTATTGCCCTGATTGTCAAAATGGGGCTTTTTAATTCTTTAGCTCTTCAACAATCTTTTGATGCACATCAGAACTATATTCTTTGAATTTACTCATTGTGATGGATGATTAAGGGAATTTGGCCTTTGTGCTTCCTCATATTTAAACCCCTGTGAAACAAGAAGTCATATCTAGACAATCTTAATGTCCAGAGTCATGTTCCTGGTGTTCTAAAAAAAAGCTAAATATTAATAGGAATATACTTCATAGATATTTTACTCGAAAAAATTCTAGGGGTGCCAATAATCGTGGCCAACGTGTTCTGGAGAAAAACTGTTTTTTCATAAATGTTTAATAAATTCCATGTGGCATTCTCATTGTGTAAATCATAGGGCCCTATAAATCTACTAACGTGAGTCCACCTAAAGACCTTAAGCCGTTCCCTAACCCGAATCCTGAGCTTGAGAAATCTTTTCGATCCACTTTGCTTTTTCTTATTTCTTACATTTCATTCCACGCTTTATTTTTTTTTTAAACCTTTTTTTCCCCCTTTGAACTTTTAATTTCTCCTCTTTTTTTCCTTTACTCCCCTCTTTTTCTTTTTTTTCTTTTTTTTCTCCATTCACACAGATCAGGCTGCAGCTTTGGGACACAGCAGGACAGGAGCGTTTCCGTAGCCTCATTCCCAGTTACATCAGAGACTCTGCTGCTGCTGTTGTAGTTTACGACATCACAAGTAGGTATCTGAGACCCTCTCCACGTCCAGTTCCCCTCCTCTTACCTCTTCCTCTTCCCCTTT
Organism: Semotilus atromaculatus; assembly: GCA_031834385.1. NCBI lineage: Eukaryota > Metazoa > Chordata > Actinopteri > Cypriniformes > Leuciscidae > Semotilus > Semotilus atromaculatus. The sequence continues at coordinate 8,883,486 of JAULUF010000003.1, forward strand.
CTCCCCCTCTCTCTCTCTCTCTCTCTCTCTCTCTCTCTCTGCTGGAACTCTGGTGCTAAAATATTTGGTCAGGTGCGGCTGCAGCTGTGGGACACAGCAGGACAGGAGCGCTTCCGCAGTCTGATTCCCAGCTACATCCGGGACTCTACGGTTGCCGTGGTAGTCTTTGACATCACAAGTGAGTGTGGATCCTCGGCAGGAGAACTTAAGGAAGAGGAAAGATGTCTGTCATCTCAACGCAGTCTCTTTTTTTGTTTTGTTTCACATCCTTTGAGTTTTCTGTGATTTCATTCTTTTTGTCTTCTTTCTTGTTTGTAACTTGTTTTTTGCTTTGCAATTCAGTGCTTAAAATGGGTAGACACCTTTGTTTTGGACTACATGCATACCTTTGCAATTAAAGGATAACATGCCATTGTTTTATTAGCAGTTAAAGTGTAGTGCACTTAAAGTAAAGTTTTGACAGTTGCGGCTAAAAGTTAATTTTAAGTTCCTAACATTAAGTTCCTACGAATAACATTCACACAAAAGAATGATACTTTTTTTATTTACAACAGTACATTTTTATATTCGCCAGATATATTTATATTTTTCATTAAATGTTAAATGTTTTCTTTTTTGGTTCATATAATAAAATAATTGTAATTATAACAAAGAGAATATGCATTCATTCACCATTTTACAGACTATAATGTAGATGAAAGATGATTTGTCTTTTTTTTCCTGCAGACCGAGTTCCTGTGACGCATTCATGAGCACAGAGTCGCTTCCAGCTTTAGAACTTCCTTTCTTTCTTTCCTCTTATTTTATCCTTGTGTTTTTTTCTACCTACCTGCAAGTTTTGTCTCCCTGTCTGTGATCCTGTGATTTCCCCCATAGACCACTTAAAGCTCATCTTAAGTATTAACCCAGTGTCTCTGAAATCCCCTCGACAGATGTCAACTCGTTCCAGCAGACCACCAAATGGATCGATGATGTCCGAACAGAAAGGGGAAGTGATGTCATAATCATGCTGGTGGGGAACAAAACAGATCTTGCAGATAAACGGTTTGTTTAAATAGTTGCCACATTTTAGGAACATTATGATGTAGTTTGTATAATTATTTTATTTTGCACAACTATATTAAGCAGCATAACACCTTCCAACTGATATTATTATTATACAGGTGATACTCGAAAAATTTGAATATCGTGCAAAAGTTCATGTATTTCAGTAATTCAAATTAAAAGGTGAAACTAATATATTTAGTATATATAACTATATACATATGCATGATTATACTTTTCAGATGGCCTACATTTCTGTATTTAAAATCCTTTAAAAAAAAATGTATTTCATGTAATATTCAAATTTTCTGAGATTTTGAATTTGGGGGTTTCATAAACTAAGCCATAATCATCCAAATTATAACTTTAGCATGATATTTTTTGAGTTTCACCTGTAAATATAAAAATAAATAAATAAACAATCCAGCATATTAGAATGATTTCTGAAGGATCATGTGTATGGAAGGATCAAATAAATGCACAAACTAAAACTTAATGCTTAATGGCTAAATATCTGTCGATTAGTCAGTCTGGCTGTTTTATCAAGTGTTAAAGAAATCTATGGGCAATTAGTAATGATTCCATGTGTTTTTGTGCTCGTTTCAGGCAAGTTTCTATCGAGGAAGGAGAAAGGAAAGCCAAAGAACTGAATGTAATGTTTATTGAAACTAGTGCTAAAGCCGGATACAACGTCAAACAGGTGAGTGTGACTGAGATTGGATTAGAATCAGAAATTGAAATACGTGCTTTAATGATTGAGAATCAAACTCTGAATCACAAACTTTATTAAATGATATTTGCATGATTATTCAAAAAGAGCATTACTGAACAATTCCTCTCACAGCAGTGTCTTCAGAAGCATCTAGATAAAATATCCAACTTTTCTGAATGCAAACCATCTCAAACACACCCACACACTGCCTGTTTTTCCTGATCTCTGTGTTGTGCTTGTCTCTTCCAGCTTTTCCGGCGTGTAGCAGCAGCTCTTCCTGGTATGGAGAGCACACAAGACAAGAGCAGAGAGGACAGTATCCTACACCAATATATGCATATTTATGTGATTGCGCTTTTCGCATTTGCTTTAGTACTTTACTGTCCATCTGAATAAGTGTTGCCGTGTTAATCCGCACAAAACACACCGCAAAAGCATCATGTTTTTCCTTAATTCCTTTTTCCTTCAGTGATCGACATAAAATTGGAAAAGCCGCCAGAGCAGCCGGTCAACGAAGGCGGATGTTCATGCTGAGGCTTCAGTCGACATTTCTGTGCCGTGTCTCTTATCGTCGTTCTTTCAAACGCTCTTAGTTGCACTCACAGCATCTCTCTGGATATTCTGCAGAAGCGGAGGACGTAGAACACTACCCATCACCCTCGTCACCACTCACCCACTCAAATGACTTCGGAAGCACAAGTGGATGTGTATGATGTTGCTTTTCTATTAATTGTTTCTGTTAATCGTACACCTTTTGTGTTTTTTTTTGTTGTGTTTTTTCACTCTCAAAACGCTTTATAAAGTGTTTTTTTTTCTTTTTTTTCGTGTTTCGTTTTATGTGAAATAATACTTATATTACTGTAATCATGATATGAATAGGAGCAAAACGAGATAAATAAATGAAAACTATTTGGAGAAGGATATCAAGATTTGAATATGCGATGATTCTTTAAATGTCGTTGTGTAATAACGGTGCAGAGATGGGCGAATGGTTTACCGAGTGTCTAGATTTCATCATTTGTGGCTACAGCGCGTTGAATCTGTGACGATGTTGATGTCTCTTCTTCTGAAGGAGGAGAGGAAAGTGTAAAAACAAATGTTTTTTGAGGAACAAGTGCTGCTTTAGCCCTGTTGCTCCTTGAGCATTGTGCTTTTTTCTGCTTAGATGTCATTTTATTTGATTTACTTCCATCTTATTTTGAGCATTAGAAAGCCAATAGCTTAGTCAAAGAGAGATACAGTTATTGTAAAGAAATATGTATATTAAGGGAAGTATCAGATCCGATTTAACAGATAATATGCAGCCGCTGCCTTCGATGGCTTGTTTTATTGGGCTTCCACTGGTTTGCTTTTTCTTTTTTGTTAGCGTTGTAAAGTTTGATTTATTTTAATAATGACACGCTAGATGTGGTTTGTTTTCTTTTTGATTTGTTGAATCAATCATGAACCCTAATATTTATTTGTAATGTCTTTTGTTTGGTTTTTAAACACTGTTTGGTTTTTCATAATTCATAGACAGAGACGTTAAGATATTCTGGCTCAAAGCAGCTGCCACATTTGTTTTTAAATGTACAGTGATATTTTGTCCTCGGACTGATCTAAACGTTTCTAAGATTGTTAATTTTGTGTATTTTTTGGGGGGGTTGTTTTCTTTAAACTGTCTCATACATTTCAGATGGATTTTAACTAGTTTCGTCTGGCAGTGCTGTTTGACGCCAATACTCATTATTTGCACTGCTAAAACTGATCAGCATCTTTGAGACATCCCTAATAAAATCTTTATTTAGCAACAATATCTTTTTTTTTAGTTTTGATTGACGGGAAATGTATAACTCTGTTTGTAAATCAAGTTGGTAAATGTGCAGAGCAGATAATTAAAAATATAGTAAGATGTGCTTTTATTTGGATCTGTGCAGGAATTGCACTTTGATTGCAAACACAGAAAATGAAATTCCTGATGTTTTGTATGTCTGTTCATAAGTGTGTTGCCCAACAATATCAAGTTGATAACTTTCTACATTTGCATAGTACATTACTGCATACACAGGCCAGATGCAAATGCTGCTCTGTCCCTCACTAATGGTCAGTCATGGGAACTGACTCCATTATGCAGCCTTCGTCGTTGAGGTATCTGTTCAGTGGTCGAAGAGTGATGGTAATGCCATCTCATTGTACCCAGTTTTTGAAAATGCTCATTATTGCGGTCATAGAGTGAACCTTTCGCTGATTGTTTACAGTTTAACGGAAGTTACTCCCAAATTCGCGCTAAGCGTCATGGGGCGTAGGAAAAATGTGGATAATTCTTGTAAAGGCAATTATAGAAGATTCTTATGTAGAGAGGAATCAACTGTCTGACAGTCACTCCCAAACCTCATGCTTTATTGACATCATAAATTCAGGGTTCCAGTGATACAAATAGGAGATGTTGTATCTTGATAAAATAACAGATAGGCTATAAGTCATGGACAAAATTTAACAAGTTTGCAAATCTCTACGTGTAGCCTACATTATACACAAAGCAGAATCATAGCAGCAAGAAAATACAATCATTTCGTTATGTGCAGAATTTTATAGATATGTTATAAATATCTGTTGATATTTCACCAATCAGAGAAAACCAACTCTGTTCTGATCAATTTGTGCAGCTAAACTATTAAAGGTAGGCCAACACTGTGTAACGTTTTTCTTATAACCATATTCATCCGCACAGTCTTGCAGAGCCGAAGCACAACCAAAAATGTTCTGCAAAATGCATGCAAGTTTTTCTAATCGCTAAAGGGCCAAAAGTTACAAATAGTGTAGCCTAGCTACCTTTAAATAAAGCAAACTCCTAATCCCTCTTTTACACATTTCATTGACCTCAGGCTCTTAATGCCCACTGAGTTTAGAACAGCTGCAGCTTGCATATTATTTATATGCAGGAACAGGAGCATTTGCTATAGCTGAGTTTTATGGACGACTCTTCCAGTCTATTCTTTCATCCCGCTGGACTTCCAGTGATCATCCTGCTATCCGACTGGCACTGGCCCTCAGCAGAACCAGAAGGGCATCCATAGAAGTGAACGCATTGCTGCACCCGCAGCCATTCCAGCCAGGAGTCCCAAAGCAATCTGCTCTCCGAAATTCTCTTCAGTGTTTCTGTGCACCCAGACATGCTGAGTTCCTACAAGGAAGCACATCAGGTTTAGGGGTATAAGCTACGTCCGTTTAAATGTGCGTTTATTGGAACTTAACTTGACATTTTTAAACAGGCAATAAATCTAGTTTTACATTTAAGACTCAGAAAAAAATATGGTTCTACTTAAAGGTCTATTTAAACTAGTTAAAATACACTATCATTGAAAAATAAGTCTAAAGCATTATTGATCTCAGTTATTGTTGCTTTCAACATTTCCTAATACATTATTAAAATATCAGTTGTATTTTTAAGTTACTTTTAAAAGTAATTACAATATTGTTTTACTCCCATAAATAAGTATTAATTGTGTTACTTTTATTTTTTCGGTAAAAAGAGATTATTCTGCAATGAATGTATTGCTCATTGTTAGTTAAAATTAGCTGTTGCATTAACTAATGTTAACTAATGGAACCTTATTGTAAAGTGTTAACAAAATATCTAAAATGAATAAGAAATATTTAATATTCTGCACAAATTCTAAAGTACATTTTTCAATTTTATTATCAGTTATATTAGAAACTGATAATAAAAACATTCAATACAAATATTGTAATTAAATAATTAAATATTTTAAATAGTGGTCTCAGACTTTTGGACAAATGTCTTTTCAATTTTCCATGCTTGTTCAGCACTTTGAGTTATAAAGTATTTGTTAAGTGCTTTATTAATAAAGGAAATGAAGGAATGAACAATATATTTACAATAATACTACTGATAATACTAATGTATTATTTCAGTTTAAAACAAAAAACAAAAATAGCAATAACCCTATCTCTGTGCTCTCTGACGAATAAGGGACGTGCTTGTATAATTACCTCCACAACCTGTACCTGGCATGATGTAAACTGCATTATGACTGTCAATCGGAACGGTCTGGTAAGTGTCGTCATAGGGATTGTATGTGAAAACCTGTGAGAGTGAAAAGAAATGCGAATTGAATAAAATATTAAAGCAAAAAACGAAAATCATCCTGCATGTAAAAAAATAACACTTACTGGATTTCTTTTCGCCTCCATGAGTGTGAGTTTCCAGGCCCTGAAAAGTGACCGAATGGAAATACATTAGAAGGCAAAACAGGTGGGGCTTCATCTGTTGTGGGAGGGGCTACGTGAAAGTGTTAAAGGTCAAGACTTACAGTGCCTCATCTTCACTGTTGGCACACAGGATCAGCATAGCACCATCCCTCAGATAAACAACCAGCAGATTCTCTCTGGGGTGACTCTCAGGTGGACATACGCCTGCTCACAAAGTCACTGTTATAAGACCATTCAAGTATTTTCATAACATGCACTTTCTACATGATAAGTTTCTTCATACCTGCACACTCCAGACCAGACTTCACATTCACACAGGTGCTCTTTAGATTCGCTTTGGTCTCGTAGTCTCTTCTGGATTCAGATGTGTAAAAAACAAAGCTCCCATCTATCCACAGGTCACACCAGTTCAGCTTCCAGCGTTTGAGGATTGAAGCTGTGAACGTTTTTAACAAAATAATAATTTTTACAAAATGCAATATTATGGAGCATCTGTCTCCATTTCCATAGTTGTGTATAGGACAGACAAACTACTCTCTACAGCTTCATGCTATCTTTCAACTTTAAGGCTCTTTATTGGCATTGATGGTTCCATGAAGAAACTTTAACATCCATTAAAACCTTTCTCCTCCACAAAAGGTTCTTAATAGTGGAAAAAGGTTCTTTAGATATTTTTAACATTTTCTTCACACTAAGTATTTTTTTTTTAACCTGAATGGTTATTTGGGGAATCAGAAATGGTTCTTCTGTTGTTATACTGCTGCTGCTGCTGCAAAAACAAAAAAAACTTTTGGAACTTTACTTTTTAATAGTGTAGGACTGGGAGTCAACTCCAATAATAATTGATTGTTCAATTCAGAGCCATTGGGAATCAAGAGTCGACTCCAAATTTCATAGTTTACTACACCATCCCAGATAGCCTTCAATGAATTAAACTGAATGAAATCAAAATATCCAATTCGCTGTAATGAACTGAAATGGGCACTACTAGCTGCCTTTTTATTTTAAGAATCAAGAAAATTAGCTAGCAATCTTGAAGGGTGAGAATATTTAATTCTGAAGTTGTTATTTTAAATGTAGAAGTTTTATGTTTTAAATGTATTAAATTTCTTTTTATGTATCATTTGGGGTTTCTCTAGGTGAGTATACAGAACAAACCTGGAGTCTAACTCAAAACTAACAGCTACTGCACTGTTCTGTAACACGGACCGTAAGAGGATTATTACTGCAAACAGTGTCAGGCTCTGAGTTTCATAACAGTTTTCATAACCTTCTTGAGCAGTCGTTTTATTTAATTATATATATATATATATATATGCTGTTAATCAGTAATCGCGATTAATCACATGTAAAAGTCAAAGTTTGTTTATATAATATATGTGTGTGTATTTGTGTGGGTGTGTATATATATATATATATATATATATATATATATACAAACACACACACACACAGTGTGTGTGTGTGTATGCGTGTGTGTATGTATACATGCAGTATACATACACACACGCATACACACACACACACACACACACATATAATGGACACACACATGTATTATTATGTAAACAAACTTATGTTAGATGCAATTAATCGCGATTAATCAATTTGACAGCACACACACACACACACACTACAGTGATATATATATAGGCCAATATATTGAAATATTGCACATCAGCAGAAATGTACAGTCAAAAAAGCACCCAACAGAGCTGCCAAAGTTGTGTTATATTTGTGCTGTTCAGTACACACATCCTAATATCTAGGCTTTTCCGATTTAGATCATTTAACTTTAATTTATAATAATTTAAATGTCGGGAAACCCTGTGGTCAAAAGCAACTGCACAAAATTTTCACACTAGGGTTGTTTTTTCCCCCACAATTATTATTGTTATTATTTTTTGATAAAAACTTAAACTACTTTCAGTTCTTAGAGCAGATTACTTAGGCTATATAATTTTTATAACGTATTACTTATATAAAGAAGACTTATATAAAAATACCTATATGAACAATCTTCCACTTACACTGTCTCCAGAGCCAGCCAGATTTGAGCAGAGCCATTGATCAGTCAACTGCCACAAGAGCAATAGCAGTATTCCTGCTTGTTTGACACGGCAGAGTTTGTGCTTTTGTTTGTGAGCGATGACAGTGACTGTAAGACGTCTCAGCAGTCAGAGGGGGTTTTACTGCTGGAATAGTTTGATGACTCTTTCTCTAATCCCTTAAACAGGCCAAAGTGAAGCTTCACTTGGCCAGTAATCTCAGATTACAGATTACACTGAGTTAGTACTGGTTGTCTGTGGAATATTCTCTCCCTTTCCTGTGTTACTCAATCTCTTCTTCATGGTTTTGTATTATATTAAGTCTTTATAGTTATTTTGTTAGCAGCTGTAGCAATAAGGTTCACATACAATTTTAAACCTGTTCACATTTAATGCAGGCTATGTACTCAAACACACTCATTTTAATCTTACTTTTGGACTAACAGACTAACCTTAAACCTAAAATGCACCTTATTGTATGATTGAGTTTTGATTTCATGTCATCCTTACAGGCACAGCAAATCATGTTCACTCACATACCTCAATCTCGCCTTTAGCTAAATTTAGCAAACATTGAGTAATTGAAGTAGCATATCAAGCCAATGATCTGTTTTTAAAACATCTAAACAACTGACCTATAAACAAATTCATCACTGAAGCTGTCAAATGGGCTACTTAGTCATCATTGCATGAGAGTGTCATTTTTTATAAATCAGGAATTACCCTTAATCTCTAGTAAACACTCCCAGCCATGCTAATTTTACAGGATTTTACAGTCAGACTCCTTAAACGTGTTTGCATTTTTACACACTGCTTGAACAGCTAGTAACACATTTAGTAGCAGTGTATTAGAAATTTATCGAAAATTATGGAATTTTCCATAATAAAATTAAAATTAATTTCATTTTAAAATAGGAATGATATTTAAATAATTTAAATAATTACAAATAATATTTACTAGAGTTATTTTGATAATAACAACTTTATTAATAATATTGTTATTATTTATTTATTTTTTAAACTAAAAAACACTATTATTTTATTTAGGATAATGAATTTGAGTTTGACATACGCCCACCACTAGATGGCCTGATCTCACCAACAACATGAAGCAGGGCCTCTCACACACCTGTGATTACTTTATGATGAAAAATTATAATAGAGAAAATATTTATCATCATCACTGCAATCATATGTAGAATGAAAGCGGCACAGAAAGAGTCTGTAAACAACCTGTCCACATCTGGAATTTATACACATTTATCAACACAGCCTCATATTCTAACGGAAACATGGCCTATATCACATCACATATCAACACACATTAATAAAACACACAACAGCACATACACACAGAAACATAATTGCGTTTTTCATGAACGCCTTCAGAACATGTTTTATTATTATGTTCTGTCACTGGAGGCCGCTGTTCTTCTTCATATTGCTCCACTAACAAGTTCTCACTAGAGTTTACTTCATTTCTCAGCTGTGTTTTTATGTGAGCGGTTCAACGGAGGAGTCTGGAAGCATTTCACGGCTCTTTTTTCTTTCTTTCCCATTTAAATAGAATATTCGGGACTGCATTGCTCCGTCCCGCAGATGTGTTTGGTTTTCGAGGGTGAATTTCCAACAGTTTTGTCCTGTATCCAGATCCAGACATGCAACCTCCTCCAAGAAAGGTGAGTAGAACTGTTCTTTAATTGATAAGATTTTTTTGCTGTCATGTCCGTATTAATTAACAGATTGACAGATGATAGGTAAATAGATAGATAGATAGATATATAGATAGATAGATAGACAGACAGATAATAAATAGATAGATAGATAGACAGACAGACAGACAGATAGATAGATAGATAGACAGATAATAAATAGATAGATAGACAGACAGACAGACAGACAGACAGACAGATAATTGATGATAGATAGATAGAAAGAAACACATGTTGTTTATGTTTACCCTGTCTCCATTGACTCGAGGATGCCAGACACATATTGGTGTGATCTGTGTCAGAGTTGCTTCTCCAGAGGTTGTCTTTGTGTGTGTGTTGCAGGTAAAAGTCACACAAGAGGTGAAACACACTCACACTGAGCAGCTGAACAGACTCCAGCTCAAACACCAGACAGACTTGGACTTCCTGGAGGATTTGAGGTGATTCACCTTTGATTAACCTTTACATTGCAAATGTCTATCAATCTATTTTCTGTCTATTTGTTGGTATGTTAGTGCTGAACTGTTTGACTGTGTGTGTGTGTGTGTGTCATCCTCAGGACTTACAGCCAGAAGAAAGCACTAATAGAGAAAGATTACTCACAGGTGAGTTGTGGCCACCATGTTCAATTACATGAGTTCATAATTCACATTACATTTAGTTTTGATAATGTATGGCGATTTGTGTTCTGAGATTTAAAAAAAACAAACATATTATAAAATCTCATTCAGCTAAGATTTTTTGGTCAGAATAATAAAAAAAATGTGTTTGCCTCTGATGTAAACTAGCACTGACGTTTTATGTGTGAATTTGTTTTTGTAGAGAAGCACATTTCGTGACTCAGTGGAAAAAACTGTGGTTGTTAATGATTTGCAGGTGGTCGTGTTTTTACCATTGCGTTCTGCTTTTCTTGTCTCTTTCTGTTACATTGCTGAGAAGATCTACATGATATCAGTTATGGGACACTGCATTATGATCTCTGATTTCTGCTGATCTCAACTTTATTTTTCTGAATGAGTATGATTGATTTAATATAATTGGGATTTACACGAGGAGGATGTCATTTTTTTCTTCGTTAAAAAAAGTTTTGACTTCATATATTCAAATTATACAACTTAGACTACAATTCACAAGTTTGGGGTCAGTAATATTTTAATAGTTTAATTCACCAAGGAAGTATTAAATTGATTGAAAGTGACAATAAATACGTGTATAATGCTAAAAAAGCTTTCTATTTCAAATAAAAGTTTTCAATTTTAAACTTTCTATTTATCAGAGAATCCTGATTTTTTTTAATCACTGTTTCCATAATAAATATTAAGCAGCACAATAATTATTATAAATGCTTCTTGAGCACCAAATCATCATGTTAGAATGATTACTGAAGGATCATGACACTGAAGACTGGAGTAATGATGCTGAAAATAAATGCAAATACATAACAGTCATTTTAAATTGTAATACTATTTCACAGTTTTTACCTGATTTTTATAAAATAAATGCAGTCTTAGTCAGCATAAGGGAGTTCTTTCAAATACATAAAAAAATATTACCGACCCTAAACTTTTAAACTGTAGTGTGTAGTGCATAAACAGATTTACACACAAAGTGTTTATATTTACAGCCTGACATGTTGATCATCTTCATCATGATACTATAAGATCTGTGTGATCATTTGGTGAATGGGAGCCCAGCTGTCTGAATGACGCTCTGTGTGTGTGTGTGTGTGTGTGTGCGCGCGTGTGTGCGTGAGAGATTCTTTACTGTTGGTTCTGAGGCTTGTGCACCTGCAGCATGCTGATTGGCTCATGAACACAGGAATCTCTCTCTTCCTCAGGGTCTCTTCCTGAGTGGACTCATCAGGGCTGGCAGCTCATAGGATTAGGTTGACAGTGCCAGCTTGTGGTCAGCTGAGGGCCAGGAAGTGAATCCTCTGTGTTTTAAGGGGATGCTGGTCACTCTCTGGCCTTTGTAGAACTTGTTATGATTCAGTCATTTCAGTTTGTTGAAGTTTAGCTATATTCTACTGTATCAGTAGTGGTGAAGTAATGAAAGGACCCTTGGTAGACAAATACTACCCTTTTGTAAAAACTGCCGTTTTCTTTTTGCTGATATTTTGCCATGTTTTTGTGACTTTTGAAGATCAGTCCAATACAGTGACATTTCCTTGACTTGAGGATGGAAAGTGAGTGGTAATTTCTCCTTTCTTCTGTTTCACAAGCAGCCAGTTATTCACTCACTTGTAAACCTACACATGGGCACAGTTTGTACCGCTGTCTGGCATTTAAGTATCAAGCAGACAGACAGAAATACCCACGTGGGTTTCCTCCATGTTTTCCACATTTGCACTAATCTGGAGTGACAGGATAAATGAATATTTCTCCTTTAAGGCGTCTTTGACTCTTGTATGTTTAAAAGGCACTTAAAGGGATAGTTCACCCAAAAATGAAAAGTTTGTGATCATGTAATGATTTTGTCATTACATACAGGTTTGGAACAATGATGACAAAATTTAAAAAATCGGTGAACTACCCTTTTAATATTCAGTAATCTTATCAACTTGACTGTATTGACACTACACTTAGTTTTGAGAACACTACACTGAGAACAAAACTGGAACTAAATTGAGCTGGACAATGTCAATTGTTTTCTGTAGATTTGCTTTATACAGTAGTTGAATCAAACAGGGACAACCTGTCACTCACATGACATCACAGCAATAGAAAACCATAACCATCCAATCAATTCCCGATGGACAAAATCAAGTCCCGCCCTACATCTTTTCTTGTTCGAAAAGCCGTTTCACTCGGATATACGTCACAATAGGAAAGAAAAGACTATCGCAACTTCTATTTCATGCAGATTTTAAGCTTGTTTCATAATTTGATGAACTTTGAACTATCATTGAACTGACTATATAATTATACTATTATCTTCTGTAGAGCGGCTTTTTAGTTGAATTGAGTTCGCTTCATGACTAATGAACTTTGTAACATTGACACTGTCATTGAACTAAATTGAATCAACACTGAACTAACCTGTGATTAAAAAAATTGCACTGCTGAAATTGTATTTGTCCATAATTGAAGAACTTTGCAACATTAATACTGTTATTTTCTTGTCCATTACTGTGAAGATGCCTTGAAAGAATCAGTATTGCAGTATAGCGCTAGATAAATAAAATGTTGCATGACTTTGTAGGCTCTGCAAAAGCTTGCCTCGCAGTACTTGAAGCGAGAGTGGAACGGAGCCCCATCAGAGGAGCTGAGAGACTCCAGGTAAAAGAAGAGATATTTTCAATCAGATTGATTTTCAACTGCATTGTCCATTTGTCTTCATCATTAAACAGATGTCTGTGAATATGCGTACAGAAATGTTTGGGCCGTGTGGAGGTCTTACTTGGAGGGTGTGACGAAAGTGAGCCAGTCTCGTATCAACGGGTGTGAGAACTATAGGAGCCAGATCTCAGATCCTGTGAAGACGTTCAGAGCTCAAAAGGACTTGCAGCTGAAGAGGGTAAACACATTAACAGATACACTGCACTAAAGCGGCAGAGTGGCCGTTTTTGAAAGTGTTTATTCATCTGTCCCTCTCAGTGCTGCGAACATCTGGCGAGAGCTCAGGCCGATCTGCAGGTCACCATCAGAGACCTGGAAAAGAGCAGGAAGGCCTACCAGGAGGCGGAACAAACAGCGCAGACTGTGAGAGAGAAAGCTGATATGGAGGCCAAGTACGTTCGCTGACCTGTCACATGTGAAGGAAGAGACATCAGCTGTCTACAGAACCGGGCATAGGGTTATCATGTTTTTCAGTTTTAAATGAAGATCCATCCTTTTTTGCTGTTTTTCCTCACCCTCGCTTCTTTTCCTCTGGTATTTTCCCTTCTTCCTGTTGGCTCATGCAACACAAGGTCAAAGCTCAGCCTGTTTCAGTCACGCTCCAGTTTGAAGAGGGCGAGTGTGAAGGTAATCTATGGATTAGCACAGTATATCAGTCCCATACTGGTTAGTGGTGGTCTATGGATATTTAATAGTGCATGCTCTTTTGTCCTATTTTTACATATGGATTCAATTTGACATCATCTAACACTCAATTAAAGTTATGTTGTAAAATTTCCTAATAAATCATGGTGACTGAGAGTCTAGTGTACATATGAACATTTCCTGTTGATTTCAGCTGAAAGCAAAGAAGAACGAATGGAAGTGCAAAGCCACGCAAGCAAGGAATGATTACTTGCTCACACTGTCAGCCACTAACGCTCATCAGGACCGCTATTATGAGACAGATCTGATCAGCTGCATCACGGTGAGGAGGGATGAATGTTGCTCAGTTTTTGGCCTATTCATTTTTTATTTAGCATAATCTTCTGTGTGTTTTTTATATATACACTGAACAAAATGATAAACGCAACACTTTTGTTTTTGCCCCCATTTTTCATGAGCTGAACTCAAAGATCTAAGACTTTTTCTATGTACACAAAAGGCCTATTTCTCTCAAATATTGTTCACAAATCTGTTAAGTATTACCTGGTGACCTCTAGTCATCTGTAATAATTGTGGAGGTTGTCTGTGATCTTAATCCCGTGCGAATCTGCCATGTCTGTAATTTGTAAAGTAAAAATTCCCCCGCAAATGACCTACCGTATTTCCTGTGATAATATTAGTTCCGTGCGAATCGGCATCTCTGTGATTTGGCGGGGTCATCCACGCCCATCACCTCATGTTGCAGCATGATAATGCACGGCCCCATGTTGCAAGGATCTGTACACAATGTACACTGAAAACATCCCAGTTCTTGCCTGGCCAGCATACTCCATGAACATGTCACCCATTGAGCACGTTTGGGATGCCCTGGATCGGCGTATACAACAGCGTGTTCCAGGTCCTGCCAATATCCAGCAACTTTACACAGCCATTGAAGAGGAGTGGACCAACATTCCACAGGCCACAATCAACAACCTGAACAACCCTATGCGAAGGAGATGTGTTAAATGGTGGTCACAACAGATTCATCCGTGAAGAGAACACCTCTCCAAAGTGCCAGACACCATCAAATGTGAGCATTTGCCCACTCAAGTCGGTTACGACGACAAACTGCAGTCTGGTCTAGACCCCGATGAGGACAACGAGCATGCAGATGAGCTTCCCTGAGACGGTTTCTGACAGTTCTGTGCAGAAATTCTTTGGTTATGCAAACCGATTGTTGCAGCAGATGTCCGGGTGGCTGTTCTCAGACAATCTTGGAGGTGAAGATAATGGATGTGGAGGTCCTGGGCTGGTGTGGTTACACGTGGTCTGCGGTTGTTAGGCCGGTTGGATGTACTGCCAAATTCTCTGAAACGCCTTTGGAGACGGCTTATGGTAGAGAAATGGTGGATGAATTATCTCGGCAAAGGAGAAGTGCTCACTAACACAGATTTAGACAGATTTGTGAACAATATTTGAGAGAAATAGAACTTTTGTGTACATGAGTGAACTGTGAGTTCAGCTCATGAAAAATGGGGGCAAAAACAAAAGTGTTGCGTTTATAATTTTGTTCAGTGTCTTATATATATGGCTTTACAACCTGCTGAATGCGGGTGGATTTCAGCACTGGCGTGTAACGCAGTCACTCCTACTAGCCACTTTGGCAGGTTGAATTTTATATAATTCTTATAATTAGCTATGTACAGTATATTCAATATATATATATATATATCTCAACCTAAAATTCAGCTGAAAGTAAAACTAATGTTCCTTGTTTTTGAGTCCAGGTTCTAGATGGCAGTTTCTGTGATCATGTACAGAGTTTTCTCATTTCACTGTGTCAGACGGAGCTTGAGACATCTCAAAGTATTCAGGACACTTTCCAGTGCTTGCTGGAGACATCCAGTGGGGTGAGTTACACACACACACACACACACACACACACACACACACACACACACACACACACACACACACACACACACACACACACACACACACACACACACACACACATTTGAGTATAAACTGGTACTGAAAAGCACACATGAACCACAGTGGCTGAATGTAGAGCAGGTAATATAATCTGCCATTAGAGGGTTATTGGATCAAATCCCAGCTCAAGCATTTAAAGCTGACCTTAAAGAGAAAAATGTACCTGCTTAACAGAGTTTGCCGTGGTTAAGGAATGAGATCTTTGTGTTATGTTAGAATGGAATGGCTTTTTTAAAGATGTATTGATGTTTCAAGTTAAAAAAACAGAATGATTGTCAATTATTATGAATGTGTAATTTGAAGAAAATCAGCTCATTTTCAACAGTGTGACTGCCTTCGGTATGTGTCATTAGGTCTTTTTTGGTCTTGTGTTGTTGTAATTCGATGATTCTTACAGTGTTTCCATTCAGTTTTGAGAGTCAGGTTTAATGTCTCTAGCTAGCATCAGGTTACAGCAACACACAGACACATACTGATCATGAATTACCTGTTCTGGTCTGTTGTTCCTCCTCTGTTAAATGTGATATTATTGTTAATGTGGCATTTTGACTTTAGTCTACATTTGTTGACATTAGTTTAATTGTCTCTGTGTGTGTGTGTGTGTGTGTGTGTGTTTGGCCCTCTGTAGGTGACACAGGATATCCACCAACAGATTTTCATTCAGGACAACCCAGTGTTTCAGAAAGCCGCCCCCTTCCAGTACCAGCCCTGTGAAAATGATTCGGTAAGTTGCATTCAACTAAATAAAATGCTAAAGATATGTTTTTAGATGTTCATTTCACACTCACTTAAAGTTAATAATTAAAAGCTCTAATAATTTAATAGCACTGTTAAATGTCATTCAAAATAAATATATTCATTTGTAATACTGTACATTACAAAGAGGAAAAGTGCTCTAATGAAGGCCGAACGTGTTCCTCCGTGACTGCGCAGCTGTTTTTCAGATGTGCAACAGCGCCCCCTGCTTCCCGCATGTCTTCTCGCCCCTCACCACCCCAGCATAGTGGTCCGTTTGTTCGCTAACCCTCTTTTTGTTTGCAAGTCTAACAAGCATTAGTCTGTTCCTAAAGAAAACATTAGAGATGCAGCCCTGAGCGCTGGTGGGGCGGAAAGATCAGGGAAAACTGGGCGTCAGTGCAGGCAGGAAGCAGCATGGTCTGTGAAAAGAGGGCATTGAGAAGTGAACCTGCCCTACCTCTTGCACCCCTAACAAACACCTCACATTCCCCCGTTCCTAAAATTACAAAAAAAAAAATGAAAAATAAAAAATAAGTACAAATGCATTTATTTTATTTACATAAAAAATAATGGTAATTTTTATCCCTTTCAGTGGATTTATAAATATGAGCATTTGCATGCTGTAGTGTAGATCCACGTATGCATGCATTTTGTCAAGAAGCTGTCGTGATATTTCGTTTCTGGTGAACAGGAGCTGCTCTGTAAAGCAGCATCTGGAAGGATCATTCTTCAAGAGCTTACATCACTTGAACATTTATTCTGTCAATATTTACAGACAGTCTCGTTAAGCAAAGATTTGTTCATCTGATTTTGGAGATTGATGTTGTTCCGAGTAATGCTGTGACTTTAGTGTACACGCGTGCACTGAGAAGTTATCAAGGTTTCATGTGCAGAAAACACTCTCTCTTTTCTCTCTTTTCTCTCTTCAGGTCATGGAACTGTTGAAGGAGAGTGGCACGGCTGAAGAACACAGTCTGAATAAGGAAGCACGGAAATGGGCCACACGTGTGGCCAGAGAACACAAGAACATCATTCTCACGCAGCGGGTGAGGGGTCACTGAAACAATATGATTGGGATTTGTGATATTAAAAATTATATATTTATTTCTATAATTTATGTATATATTTGTTTCTTTTTCATTTATATATTTAGGGTTGCACTAAAAAGTGTCCGATATGAAAATAAATATAAAACATTATTAATATATTTTATGAAAATAAATATAAAATATTTGGTCTAAATGGCCAATATTAAAATAAACACAAACAAATAAAAGATTGTTTTATTAAAATTAATAAATTAATAAAAGTAATTAGGTTATGTAATCTAAAATATTTGGTCTAAATGGCCAGTATAAAAAAAACCATATAAAATAATACAAGATTATTTTATTAAAATGAATACATTAATAAAATTAATTATGCTATTATCTAATCTAAAATCTGTCTAAATGTTGTCTAAATAAAACTAAAACAATAACTAAATGTACTAAAATATAAAATAAATAATTTTTTTTATAAAATCCATTTAGTCTAAATAAGTCCAAAATAACAACAATGTTCAATCAAATATTATAAAATAATAATGTAAAAACTGTTTTGTCTAAATAAATAAGAAACTAATACAATAAAAACTAAATTAAATTTTTTATATTTTTATTAAAAATAAAAACAATATCAATAGTGCTGCAAGTGCATTACAACATTGCAAAAATGTACAGTAAGATTTTTTTTTTAGACGCTGTCGGAGTATGAAGAGTCGCACCAACAGGACCAAAATAACATCGAGCTGGAACTGAAAATGGACGATGCAAGAGAATGCATCCGGAAATCAGAGGTGAAGAGTTGGTTTGTTTGTGTTTGTACAGTATAAAACTCCAGATCATAAGTTGTCTGTCACCTCTGGGAGAAACATAGTTTAAAATGAAAATATTTTCTCAGTGGCGTCACACTCCCTCTGCTGGTCGCTACTCGTTATTTTGGTTATTAAAAGAAGCTGCACATTTGGTCAATGGTATGAAACAGTACCGTTTATTGTATCAAGCGTTGATGGAATAGTTGTGCATAAACAATATGTAATAGAACAGGAAGTGGGTAGATATTGAGTCCACTGTTCCTGTAGACGGTGAAACAGAAGGCGGAGGTGCGCCTGAACCTCCTCAGAGACGTGGGTGTAGCTGTAGACGTCTGGCTGAAGAGCGCCATGAACCAAGTGTTGGAGGAACTGGAGAACGAGAGATGGGCGGCCCTCAATGCCCACGATGCTTCGTTCTCTGTAAGTCTCAATCGCTCACAGTCAAAGCCCGATTCACAGACCCCCAAACCTATTATAATCACGTTTTACAATATGTCTCCAGCACTCTGTAGACTTGGACAGAGAGGATGACGAGGACACGGAGACGCTGGACGACAGCAGTTCCAGTCCCTCCAGCACTCACAGGAACTACCCGCTCACCTGCTCTGTGCTGTACTCGTATCAGGTACATACTGTACCTCGTCTGACATTCACCAGGATTTCAGGGTTCTATTCATGCATTTGTGATGTCATTTCCTGTGCTTTACTTCCACAGGCATCCCAGCCTGATGAGCTCACCATCCAGGAACAGGAAATTCTGGAGCTTATTGATGATGGAGACATGGAGGACTGGGTCAAGGTACACGCACACCCACTCAACTACATCAGGGTTTTTTGTACTTTTCAATACATATGATTCCCTTGCCCTTCCCTAGGATATAAAGGCATATATTTTTTATTTATATATTGTCATATATACAGACTCATTTATACTGTGTGAGGAAAAATGTAATTTATTTAATTATTTACAAAATTATTATACATTATCTTTCAAAAATATTTGTTGTACTGAACACATTCAGTAAAGATGCATTAAAATCAAAAGAGATAGTAAAGACATTTATAATGTTGAAAAATATTTATATTTCAAATAAACTTAATAATAAGTTAATACATAATAATAATAATAAGCATATTAGAATGATTTCTGAAGGATCATGTGACGCTGAAGACTGGAGTAATGATGCTGAAAATGTAGCTTTGCATCACAGGAATAAATGACATTTTAAAATGCATTAAAATAGAAAGAATGTAACAATATTTCACAATATTTCTGTTTTTACAGTATTTTGATCAAATAATTGCAGCCTTTATGAGACTTCTTTCAGAAACAGTATGACATTGTATAGACTCTAAACATTTGTATAGCATCGTGTATATATAATAATTATAAATATAATTAGTATTTAGAAAAGTTTGAGAATTTGCTAAATAAAATGTTACAAACTATTTTAAATTAATTACATATTTTTAAACTTATATTTAGATATACACTTTTTTACTTTATAGAAATATATTTACAAGCTATATACATATTTAGATTTTATTTCATTATGTAAAAAAAAAAAAAAATTATGTCTCAAATTTTTCACAAGCATTCCTAGCATCCCCTTGTGGCCCTTAGTTTGAAAACACCTGAACTAGATGCCACTTTAATAATTATGTTGGCATTTATTGAACATATAATGACATTTATTTATTATAAAGCATATAGGTTTTTTTTTTTTAGGCAAGGAACCAAACAGGGCAGGTGGGATACGTGCCGGAGAAATACCTGCAGCTTCCGACCTCCAACTCTCTACTGAGCATGATCCAGTCTCTCTCCAGCACTGACGCCCAATCACACACTTCCAGCACTTCTGCAGAACAAGAGCCAGAAATCGAGACACTCACCCAGAGCAGCCCGAACAGTCCCGCCAGCGGTGAGGTCTGCTATAATACAAGTATAGTATTAAACCTTGCTAGTAGACAATTTTAACAAACATTTTCTGCCCTCTTCCGCTTTTGCACAGCAATAAATCTAGCCAGGGCTCTGTATGCCTATGAGGCTCAGACAGAGGACGAGTTGTCCTTCCCCGAGGGAGCTGTTATTTGCATTCTCAGCAAACACAACCAGGAAGATGATGGGTTCTGGGAGGGCGAGTTCAACGGCGCAGTGGGCGTCTTTCCTGCAGTATTAGTGGAGGATCTATGCGGACCGGAGGGTGCACAAACACACAAGAGCATGAACGTGCAGGTTTATACAAATACTACTGGGAAACAAAGGCCTCATTGAAAAAGTTTCTGTTCATGTTTATAGTAGGCCCATGTTGAATTTTTTTTTTGTAATAGCTTTTTATTACCACCAGGTGTCTCTGTCAGTTCTGGATCAAGCGGCTGCGTCTTCATCCTGTAGCAGTCCAGAGTCTATCTCACTTCCATCTTTGACCTGCACACTCCCTTTAAATGGCCATCAAACCCCAGAACCCCCCAAAATCTTGAGCCACAGTAAGACACTGAGCACCAAGGCAGACCCTAAAGCCTTATAGTAAACCCTTAAAAAAATAAAATAAATATATATATATATATATATAATCACTGAATGAACTTTTTTTTAAGTAGGCCTACCAGTGTTATTTTAGTATTATATTATATTATATTATATACTATTATACTATAATATTATAGTATTTAAATATTATTAATAAATTAATATTTTAGTATATTTTATATATTATTAATATATTGTATAATATAATAATATTCATATATTATTATATTTATTTTCATATATATTTTAGTTTTAGTAATTTATGTGCTTTTATATTTGTTGTTGTTGTGTGTGTTTTCTTAAAGTTTTTCTTCTAATATTTATGTTTTATTTTTTATTTCTGCTTTATTTTAAGTAACAAACAAATTTATGATTAAATGATTTCTAAAAAGTTTGTTTTAGTCAACAGTAGCAAAACTGATTATTATTATTATTATTAATAAACTAAAATCATTAAAAAAAATGGTTTCTTGAAATAAAATAAACATTAACAAAATATTCAAACTTAAACTTACTTTATTTCAGCTAGTTGCTGAAGTAACATTTCTAATTTTCATTTTAGTTCAATTTGATATACAAAAAAAAAAATTAAAAAGGGAAATACAAAAATAAAATATTCATAAAAACTATAACAGTATTTCAGTGATACTAAAACAAGACTGCTGAGGCTATTGTTCTGTTATTAGATTTATGCTCTTAGGAAATATCCGAATCCCAGTCATCTGTGTGGTCTCCTCCACAGGCCACGCCCACACCCCATCACCCAGATCCCCAGGAGAGGGCGGCTCAGGCACCCTGAGACCTGTGAGATGTGCACTCCTGAAGCTACATGCCAGTGATGGGCGCTTATGTGTGAAATCTGAAGGCTGTTTTTGTTATCTGCAGGTACGGGCCGCTCCTCCTCCACCCAAACAGCAGGCGCAGGGTCAGGTGCAGAAGAGAGAAGAGGTGGAGATCACACTGGTGTGAGCACATTTTACAAGACTTGAATTCGATCCCGTGCAGGGTGGACATTCAGGAACTTTTTTTAATGAAGATGTGGATGCACAAGCTGACCATTATCTAATGTGGTCCCACGCTTTCTTCTTCAGTTTTTTTTTAGGCTTTACTAGAGCTACAAAGAGACTTTAAAGGGAAAAGTGGCAATTTCAGTGTTGACATGTGAGAATTTATGTGTATGATTCTGTCCATAAACATATTTAGGATTAAATATTTTTAGGGGCATGTTACAGGTTTAGCTTAAACTTTGTCAGTATTTTACTTGTCTGGTCTGTCAGCCATTATTTGAATGAATATTGAGATATTTTTAGCTATTGTAAATTCCAGGAGGCTAAACTCAACCCGAGCACTTTAGATGTAGTTTATAATGCATTGCAGTATTTTGTTTTATTGTTGTTGTCATTTTTTTTTCTTTATAAGAGACATGTGGAGATGCTGTGAGACTTATGCATTTTAGTTTTGATGCATTCAAGTTAAGAGATAGTTCACCCAAAAATGAGACTTTTGGCGTCATTTATTCACTCTCAGCTTCTTCCAAACCTGTTTGACTATTTCTTCTGTGGAATTTAAAACGAGAAACAAATAGTTATCACGTGTTCATTCATAGACATGCTCCTGTACAGTGTGCACGGCTCAGAAGTGTGTTTGAAGGGGAATTGTGTAGTTAGCCTACTTGACCTCATTTTACGTGTGATATAGCCCATTAAAAGTCCCCAGCAAACACAGAACGTTCCCCTAACGTTAGTATTTGGGGAGTACCATCTTTTTCGGTTGAATGTTTTGCAACCATAAAATAACATTCCCAGAATGTTGCAGGGTACTTATTTTTAAATAGCCTAAAAACAACTTGTACAGAACGTTCCCTAACGGTTATGTTAGGTTATTATTTTGCAACCATAAAATAACGTTCCCAGAACATTGCAGAGTAGTTTTTAAATATCCTAAAAAATAACTATACAGGACGTTCCCTAATGTTTATTTTAGGTTATTATTTTGCAACCGTAAAATAACGTTCCCAGAATGTTGCAGGGTAGTTTTTTTAAATAATCTAAAAAAAGAACTATACAGAACGTTCCCTTACGGTTATTATTTTTATATCCATGTAAACTAACCCTTCCAATTAAAACGTTGCAGGTATTTTTGACTAATGACCTAGGCTATACAGAGCTCTGAAATGAATATAGCATTTGATCAAATGTAGAAATTAGATCAATCAAAGCACGTTTAAGATCTTTTCTCAAACAAGTCCCACATTTTCTTCGATCAGGGGTTTTTAATCTTTCAGATGTCAATAAATCTGACTCCTTAGGCAAAATATGATTAGTGTCATGCGACTCGAGAGACCCCCATTCTAAAATTTAATACTGTACTATAGTTTTTACTATAGTTCTGTTTAATGTATTTTTTTTTTAAATCATTTATGTTAACCAATTTCTTATTTAGTGATGTATAGTAGGAGTTTTCTAACTTTTAGATGTCACAGATCCCAAATATTCCCATGCGAGGGAAGGCCTTCCTAAAATTCAAAAGGCAGCTAAAGACCCAATTTATATTGTGTAAAAAGTTCAAATTTATTCATGTAGTTGAATCTTATTTTTACATTTGTTTTTCTGTAAACTTTTCATGTTTACAGAATGTTTCATGGACAGATTTTAAATTTGAAAACCCGTCTTAGATTTTGACCTGCTGCCATATGCAACAAAAGGTTCACATTTGACTCAATTTACTTTCATTCTGTTGGGTATTGTCACATGCGTTTAGAAAAAAATACTATATTCATGTTTGTTTGATTTTTATAATCAAATATAATTTCATACTGTAAAAAAACAACCAGGATAAAGGTGATTCCGTTACAGTAAAATTAAATAAAAAAACTCACCCTAGCATACAGCATTTAATGTCAACATACAAATAAAAAACACTGTAAACCTTGTAAATAATTGTGCGTCTATAAACACGAAAATGCCACAATCAGTTTCGTCACTTCATACTCGTCTTTTTTTCCTCTAGGGGTAAATAAGTTCACAGACGTTCTCCATCTACCAGAAATAAAACAGTTTCTCGGGCTTTATGAAAGGCCACTCAGTCGTTCACTGATTTCCCAAAGCTTTTTGGCCACCGCATCGTCTTTGGCTTTGGCACTGACTTCCTCCACAGCGCAGCATGAGAAATAACGTCCACTGAAATGCTCAATTCCTTCCTGAACGGCACAATGAAGAGTTGTTTGGGCTCCGGTGTTTGGGTCCAGGAACAGCAGTCTAGCCACTGGCTCAATGAACACTTTCTGCCAGAGACTCACATGGCGGGAGAGCTCGGTCTTTACAACACCTACAAAAGGGATCATGCGATATCAGTGAAATGACACAACTGACTCTGCTAGGTTATGTGCCAGTGACAACATGGCAGATGTAATATGTCATGTGCTTTTATGATGTAATACGCCAAACCTGTGTGACTTCTCAGTGGAACGCAAAAAGTGGAATTCACATGATGTACAAAGAAATGTAAAAAAATCATGCAGGTTTAGAACAACAGGAAGGTGGGTAAATAATGGCAGAGCATTAATTTTACTAAACTGTACATATCAAGTATGATTTTTACCTGGATGAACACTGTAGCAGGTGACGTTAGTGCCCTTCATTCTCTTGGCCAGTTCGTGAGTGAACAGGACGTTGCAGAGTTTGCTGTTGCAGTAGGCCTGGAAGAACTGCCAGCTGTATCTCCCTGACCCCAGGTCTTTGGTGGCGATAAGAGAATCAAAATCAATCTTGCCCCAGCGATGGGCCATGGAGGATAGAGTGATGACCCTAGCAGCAGGACTCTCCTTCAGACGGTCCAGCAGAAGACATGTGAGCAGGAAATGTCCAAGATGGTTGACTCCAAATTCTATGCCAAAACCATCCTCAGTTAGACCATCTGCAACAAGACCTGAACAGAAAAAGCCTTTGATTGCAGTGCCATGTTTTTCCTGATATTCAGATAAGTGGTCAAATAAGATGGCCAAACTTTTACCTTTGAACATTTTGAGTCAGTTTTGAGGGTTTGGCTTACCTGCATTATTGATGAGCACATCCAGTCTCGACTCAGATTTGAGGAAGGTCTCAGCAAAAGCTCGCACAGATTTGAGGCTTCCAAGATCAAGCTTCATGTACAGTATATCATTGCTTCCTGTGTCCTGAATAACAAATATAGGTTAATAAACACTCAAAACTCTTGAATCAGTGGTCTTAAGTGATGGTCCTCACCTTCTTGATGTCATTTATAGCTGCCTCAGCTTTCTTGTGGTTTCTGCAGGCTAGAATTACTCTTGCTCCACGACCAGCCAGATCCAGAGCCGTCGCTTTACCGATACCCGTATTCCCGCCTGAAACAAACCAAACAGCTCTCAGCGAAACAAAAATATATTCCAGGTTCACAGCAAAAAGAGAATAGTTTTTGTTTTGTTTTCTATTACAAATATATATATATATATATATATATATATATATATATATATATATATATACAAAAGTTTTTTATTACCGTAGAGATTTTTTTTATTATTGTTGTTTTAAAATAAACTCACTTATTCATGATAAACCTGACAAAAAAAAAAAAAAAGAAGTCATTCTGCTTCTCAAGTACGCAAATTGATAAAAACAATTTTGTTTAGATATTTGTAAGTTGCTGGAAAACAAGACAAAATAGGCTAACGTTATAGCCTACGAAAATATTTTTTCCCACTGTTTCCGACCACATTTAAAAGAGAAAGCCAAAGTAAAGACGACAAAAACGTAGTGGCTTACGTTACCACAATATGACAACATTTCACAATCCTCACCTGTAATAATGGCCGTTTTCCCCGTCATATCTGCGGTTCCTTTACATTTGGACTTCTTAAACAAAGTCTCCACCAAGAAGACATAAAGACCTGCGATGAGAGCAGCGGCGATGATGAGATGAAACATGATTGTGACCTGCAAGATTCTGGGCGATGTTTTTATGTAGGCTACTTCGCCCGGGCCAGAGCCTGATAAACCGGTCCGGGGTTTTCTCCCCATCCCCCCTCCATGGCTTTCACCGGACCGGTTTGCATGTGCTCAAGCAAACAATATAATACAGTAAAATGCCAAAAGATTTGAATGCCAGGCTGTTTATATCTGTAACGTTATATATTTCATAATGTTTGGTTAACGACTGGATACGATAATTTTTAAACAACAGCAGTGAAGCTGCCTTTACATTGATAAAGTTTCTTAGGTTGTATATGAGTTGTTTTATTGTCTTTGTAGGCCTATTATATTTTATTTTACAAAAAATTTTTGCAACAAATATCAAATAAACACCACGATTAAGTGAACACAATATATATATATATATATATAAAACACACACACTGAATAACATGTAATATTCTCATTTTCTGAGATTTTGAGGTTTTCATAAGCTGTAAGCCATAATCATCAAAATTATAACTTTTGAACGATATTCTAATTTTTCGAGTTTCACCTGTATATATAGGCTATATATATATATATATATATATATATATATATATATATATATATATATATATATATATGGTAAAATAACATTATTATTACTAAAAATGTGTAGCTGAGTACCACATTAAATTTGTAGTAGTTATTGGTAAAGTTTAAGAAAATGCTTGAATGTTGTTTGTTATCTTAATAAAGGTGACATCACCATTCAGCAGCAAACTATTATGAGTCACATTATTATGGAGGTAACTGGGTTCAAAGAAGAACTATTGACATCTCTTGACGTACTTTTGACACATGCAGTCCACAGGTGATAGTGCATGTTGTTCCTTTACTAAAGCAATCACATATTTTACCTGGGAGAGGTGACACATTCAACACACTAAAGGCCTCATCATCCCGAGACACGCCTTTTGTGTGTTACATCTTTACTCTGGTATGACAAAGTCACAGGATTTATGTAGTGGTAACTTCATCACATAAAATACAAGTGATATTGGGATATTGTACAAACAATTTGTAAAAACAATCAAAGAACATATTTATTAGAGGAATTAAACAGCCCCTTTGTTGCGTTCAGAGCATGTTATGAACCACAAGTCTTCTACACAAGCTTTGATAAGGTTTATCCAATACAGTCGACCACAGGTGCCACTAGACTGTGCAAGTGCGAATCTATACAGATGCAATAAAGCTGATGCTCTCATGCTAAACCAACGAGACTCTCGCTGACTTCCCAAAGCTTTTTGGCAGCTGCATCATCTCTGGCTTTAGCCGGAACGTTCTGCACTTCACAGCTAGAGAAGTAGCGTCCACTCAGGGGCTCAAGGCCCTCTTGAAGTGCACAATGAAGAGACGTCTGAGCTCCAGAATCCACATCCGTAAAGAAGAGCAGCAAAATTGGTGCCATGAACAGCCGCCACCATAGATTGCTGTGACGACCGATGTCGGTTTTAATGGCCCCTATAATAAATAAATCAGCGTTAACTGCATATGACCTATGATACTTTATCAAGAGCTGCTTTTCAGAGAATAAAGAACATCTACTGACCTGGATGAAGACTGTAGCAGGTGACATTTGTGCCTTTGAGTCTCTTGGCCAGCTCGTGTGTAAAGAGGTTATTGCAGAGTTTGCTGTGACTGTACAACTTCAGTAAGTCCAGTGCTGAATTTCCTAAACCCAAATCTTTATGAGTGTTGATGCAGTTGAAATCAATTTTCCCCCACCAATGGGCCATTGAAGACACGGTCACAACTCTGCTGGGTCCGCACTCTTTTAACCGTTCCAACAGCAGGATGGTTAACAGGAAGTGACCGAGGTGATTGACGCCAAAGATCCTTCCAAAGCCATCCTCAGTCTTGCCAGCAATTACAAGTCCTACAAACACAGAAAAAAAAGGCTTTTAAACCAGATGCAAATTTTGAATTAGTTGAAAATTCAAGAAAGTAATTGTAACAATGAATAAAATAAAATTGCATATATATGAGAGCTACCTGCATTGTTGATAAGTATGTCTAATCTGGATTCTATCTTGAGAAAATTTTCGGCAAAAGACCTCACAGACTTCAGACTGGCCAGATCCAAGTGCATATACACCACCTCTTTGTTTCCTGTTTCCTGTGTTCCAAATCATAGCACAACAATACAGCATTAAATGATGGCAATGAAATGTTAATTCAGCAAACTTATATAACAGAATCACAGATTTAATAAGAATAATACGTTTTATTTATAAAGCTCCTTTCCAAGCTCAAGGTCGCTGTACAAGACGATAACAAAAATACAGCATCAAGGATTAGTATGCATCGCATAGTACATATACGAATATACAGTAACAAAACAGCAGAACACTAAACAGAGGAGGGTTGGAACCATTGTAAGAAAAGAAAGGTTTTCATTGAGATTTGAATGAGGATATAATAGAAGTGTCATTGAGATTTGAATGAGGATATAATAGAAGTGAAGAGAATTCCAGAGTTTCTGAGCCACAGCACTGAATGATCTACCACCCATTGTTGAAAGACGAAAACGAGGTAAAGTAAGCAATTGGGAGCAAGTCCATGAAGACATTTAAAAGTTAACAAGATAATTTTATACTGAATGCGGACAGGAAGAGGTAGATTATAGAGCAAAGAGGTAATGTGATCAGATTTCTTGACTTTATTGATGACTCTGGCAGCAGAATTCTGAACATATTGTAGTCTAGTGATTGTTTTACCAGGCAGCCCAATTAAGAAGCGAGTTACAGTAGACGAGACGAGAGGTTATTGACGCCAACTGAAATTAGAGTTTCAGTATCTTTAGTGCTGAGAGCAGGTCGCAGTCGGGCAATATTGCGAAGGTGGTAGAATGCAGTCTTGGTAATAGAACTAATGAAATGTGGAATGTAAGAGACGAATCAAATGTTACACACAGATTTTTAACAATATGAGATGAAATTAATGTTGCCCCATCAATAGATAAACTCAGTTCTGTTGTGGCAAAAATTCGTATTAAAACATCATCACTGCGTAAGAGACACATTAGTAAAAAGAGAAGTATTTATTCTTGCAAGAATAGGTTCAGTCCAGTACACAGAAGTTATCCGTGCAAAGGAGTGACACATTTGAAGACAGACCAGAGCAATCTTTATACTGTTCTTTCCAAGGCTGTTTTCCCCCAGGCCTGCCTCCCCAGTAACTCTCCACAGACATTATCATTATCTTTGGTAAAAACCAAAAGGACCTGCGAAATTTTTTTGTGCAGGATGGTAGGGGAAGACTCATGAATATTAATTTCCTAACCGTCACTGGGGGTCTGATGACCTACCCCTAACCCCACCCCTAAACCTACCCGTCACTGGGGTCTGACGATGACCTAGCCCTAACCCCGCCCCTAAACCTACCCGTCACTGGGGTTAAGACCAATCAGGGAGGACTTCCCTAATGAATATTCATGAGTCTTCCCCTACCATCCTGCAAAAAAAAAATTCGCCTCCTGCCTCCCCAGGCATTATGAACGTACATAAATGGGAAAGTCCCTTTGCATTATCCATTGTAAGTAAATTAATAGAAACACATGACCTAGTAATCTACTACTGATCAATGTAAAATTAAAAATTTCCATAACAGTTCAGACTTTTTTCGGTGGTGGGATGGTGGACCAAAAACAATAACCTCCGTTTTATCATCATTAAATTTTAGGAAGTTGCTATGTAACCAGATTGTAATGTCCGCAATACAATAAGTCCAGAGGAAGAGCAGAGACGGAGCAAGCTGATATGTAAATTAGCTGAGACCATGACTATGGATAATGTGACCAAGAGATAACAAATAAATATTGAACAGAAGAGGTCCAAGAACAGAGCCTTGAGGGACACCTTCAGAGAGACAACACAGAGAAGATTTGAAGTTATGGACAGTAATAAAAAATAGTCTATCAGTGAGATGAGATATAAACCAAGATAAAGCACTACCCGTGATGCCGATAGCTGATAGCCGAGAGGTAAGTATGTGATGAGTTACAGTGTCAAAAGCTGCTGTTAAGTCAAGCATGATGAGAACAGTAAGACAACCAGAATCAGCAGATATTAGGAGGTCATTAGTCAATGCTGTTTCAGTGCTGTGGCCTGACGGAAAGCCAGATTGATAGGGATCAAGAAGATTGTTAGTAGCATAGAGATGAGCTTGTAACCGCGAGGCAACTACTTTTTCAAGCAGCTTAGAAACGAAAGGAAGATTAGATATAGGCCTGAAATTATTCATAGCAGAAGAATCTATCCCTGGTTCCTTTAAAATAGGAGTGACCGCATAGATCATAGATTTTATTTTATTTTCAAAAAAGTGGAGGAAGCAGTTGCAGAGGTCAATTGAGCCAGTAATAAGATACGTTGAAGGGTTAATATAAGTTGAAAATAATGTCTTCGGTCTACCTTTAGCAGTGTTTATTACGGAGGAGTAGTATGCTGTGTGGCATTAAGATCAGACTTGTATTTCAACTGGTGAGCACAGAAATCTTGATAATGCTCTTCCGGGCCACTTTTCCTATATCGGCGCTCGAGACGTCTTCCAATTTGTTTAACCAGTCAGAGCACAGGTGTATACCAGGCTGATGCATGAGATGAAGGTACCAGCTTAGTTATCATAGGGGCGTGATTGTCCAAGGCTTCAGAGACAGCAGAGTTGTAAGTTGAGAGAATAGCAGAAGGAAATCAGAGAGAAATCAGAGTAAGAAGACAGAGAATATGCAATAATGGAGTCTAAGAATGACAGAGGAACAGATTTAACATTGCGATAATTAAAGCTGCCGTCGGCAACTCTGGCTGATTGAGTGGACTTAGGCAAAATTGTGAATGTTTACAACTCTCATGCCCCTCCCCACTATCAACGAATACCCTCCCACCGAGTTCGTGCTCGTCAGTGCGCCATCACTCTTCGCTACTGCGCGAACTTCAGGCTTGTGCATGTGATTGACGTGTGCGTGCACGACTTGTGATTGACAGTTATATCTCACACCCCCCTGCGCTGATTGGACACAATGAACCGGGAGCGGGGGATTTTTGCAAAACAAATAACACACTCCAGGTGGAGTTAGAAGCTCAGGTTTTTTTCTAAAACCACTTTATTTATGTTGTTCTGTCGGAATATAGTGTCGAATTCGCTGAATATGATTAAAAAAAAGTTGCCGACGGCAGCTTTAATAGTCGTTTTGTGAAGAGGTTCAGGAAGAGGGAAATTAAATCTGTAATCAGCTTATGATCAGAAATACCAGTTTGTGAGCCAGAGACATTATTAATTCCTGAAGGAGGAAGATTAATTCCAAACAAGATCAAGCGTGTGACCATGGCAGTAAGAAGGAAAGTTGACATGTTGTACAAGACTGAAATTATCCAAAGTTAATATAAGTCACTGGCATTAGAACAGACAAATGGATATTGACTAAATGGATATTGAAATCACAGAGCAGGATAACATAAAAGGATACAGCATAGGCCAGAGTGAGTAGTTAATTGAGATCTGAGAAAAAAATCTGACAAGAGACTTAAGGACGACATATTTAATGTGTGACCAAGCACTTTAAAAGCCATGTATTCAAAAGTCACAAGATGAAATTCAGTCATGACAATTTTCAAAGCATCGCGCAAGACATCTGCTAGACCACCACCTCTACCACAGAGATGTGGCTTAGATAAATAAACAAAGGAGCATTTATTACACTACTGATATTACTGGATTTTTAAAAGGGGATGTTGATAATTTTTATGCAATTAGATTACATTAGGCAGTCATAACAAACTGCCTCGGTCAGAATGAAGATAGAAAGTAATCCTTTTTGTGCATGTTTTTTTTTTTTTTTTTTTACTTAATAAAAACTGTATTAACATAATAAGTCGACCTTAAGGAACATATGGAGACTTCAGATGCAAAAGCCTCTAAGTCCGTCTAAAGTTTTTGTTTAATATTAACATTTTTATCAGGCTCCTATATGGTTTCTACCCAAGTACCGGCATTTCTGAATGGGCTGAGGCTAGGATTTAGTGAGTTTGAAGTTAAAGTATTTGATGAACGTATGGCACTGAGCCTATGTGCAGAGAGCATTCACTCAATATTATTATCTCATTTTTGACAGAGGTGGCTTTTAGATGCTTTTGCATCGGAGGTCTTCATATATAGGCTATATATATATATATTTAAAATCAAGTAATATCAGTAGTTATATATATATTATATAATTTATATGGAAACATAAAAAAAAAAATACTTCTGGAACAAAGACCGCTGAAAAAGTGTCCTCAAATTGTTTGTAATTGGTCCAGAACGATCGATTTAAAAAAAATATATATATATATATATATATATATATATATTATATTCCTCATTGTATATTTTCAATTAAATAACTGTTACAGTATCTTAGTATGATTATCCGGGCATTTTATATGGTGCTCTCTAGAAACTGCTACTCAAGCATTATATAAACGATGTTGTCACGTGGTTCCAGTTTCTTTACTGAGTGCTGGTCAGATCCATATTATGTCTATGGTCAGATCAATAGCCGTTTGTGATAATCGAATAACGGTTTAACTGGAAGCACATGACAACGTCGTTTATATAATGGAGTAGCAGTTTCTAGAGAGCACCATATAAAACGCCCAGTTATATACCTCATATAATAATAATAATATATACCTCATATACTAATATTTTAATCATTATTTTCTTATTCTAGTCATGCGGGTTTGCATCTGCATATAAAATACCAATTAATAGATAAAAAAAAAATCAAATTAAATATAGTCTATGTCAAATATAATGTCAAATGAAACGAGACAAGTCCTGAGATTTAAACGCAGCTCAATACGATTCAATAGCAATAACGGCTAACGGAACTTTTATTTTTTATCTTAGTAGAAACGGTCCTTATCCCAGTTACATACAACGACAATACAGTTACAAACAGCTGACGTCCCTCTCACCCTCTGGATGTCTGTGACAGCAGCCTGAGCTCTGCTTTCATCCCTGCAGGCCAGAATCACACGAGCTCCTCTTCTCGCCAGATCCAGCGCGGTGGCTTTGCCGATACCCGTGTTTGCTCCTGGAAGTAAACCAGCTCAAATGTCAATCATTTCTGTCCAGTTGCTTATCACGAACTCCTGTGTGTAGAGTGTGAACCGTCAATGCACTAGCTCAGCTGTCACTTCTGCGTTGTGTAACACGACTAAAATGTGTTCACAAAATCTGTTTTAAAACTACCAATGATTAAAATAAAGACACGAAATCTAAAACCGAAACACGTACCAGTCACGACCACCGTCTTCCCGTGCAGTTTGGCTGTACTTTTACATTTTGGCAGTTTCAACACCGTCACGCACAGCAGCAGGTAAAACCCCACGAGTCCTCCGCAAATAAGCAGAAAGGTAAACATATTCAAAAGAACAGAGCAATAAGCCGCTATAGTTGCTTATGAAATAGCTCGGTTTCCTCTAGACTGGAACAGGAAGACGTGCTGCTGAAGCCAATCCCGCCCTCTTTCCCACATTACATAGTAACACTACTGTTCTGAGGCTCTTATTAACTTCACACTGAAATTGCATCTGAAAATTGAAGCTATTTGTTACACTGAGGAAAAATGTGAGTGTTCCTTGCCCATGCAAAACTCACTACCACACTGTCTGCTATGCAGTTTCCAAGTGGCTTCTGTTGCTAGGATTTTGAGAGAGAACCATGTCTTAATCTGTAATATAAACTAAATATTTCCCATGTTTTCCACATTTATTATCTTATTATTATTACACAGTATAAAATGGGTCTTCTTAAATGAAAATATATACAGTAGCTGCCTTTTATAGTTTAGAATGGGGCTCCCTCTCACAAGGATGGTTATATTTGGGTGTCCATTTGTATCTACGAGATTGAAAACCCCTCGTTTAAATCACTCCATTGTAAAATTATTAGATTCGCATAAAACGTACACTAGATGAAAATGTTAAGTCTGGCTGCTTAGAGCAAAGTAGCACATATTTTCTTAAACCAACCATATGATTTGCGTCGTGCACATACATGTTAGGCACTTAAATACTTTGCATTGGAGATTTTTCAAAACCCTTTAGTCTAAATACTTCGCATTGGAGATTTTTCAAAACCCTTTAGTCTAAATACTTTGCATTGGGAGATTTTTCAAAACCCTTTAGTCTAAATAAGCAATAGCAATGCTAACTTTAGAAAACTACTAATCTTACAGATGAGTGAACGAATTAGTAAGCATGACACATGAACACAAGCTGGTGGATTTCTAAAGCATGTTATTTAAAATCTGCTTTGTATTTACATAGTTTGACACAAGAACCTGTTGAAAACTAATTACAGAACACATTAAACAGACACATAAAGGACTGAACAGCAACCAAATGGTGCACGACCGAAATAATACAAACTGGAGCACTTTTGCACACTGAATTGTGTGGATCTCAGGCTATTCACATGAATACATACACATATGTACATGAGTCTCTCTCCACGTGTCAGGCTAAAGCAACACCAGGTCTGACTGCGCTCCAGCGGACATACATAAATAAAAGCATCCGTTTTTATGGGAAATAAAAGAAAATGCATGTTTGTATAAAAAGTATTGTTACTGGCACAAAATAGAACATGTTTTTTTAAATGTCTTTACATGTGAAAACTGCTCATTGGTTCTTAGAGCTTTGAGGATGATCAAAGTTTCCCTTTAAAAATGCAAGTCTTGCATTGAGACACAAAATGTGCAACCTGCCTAAAGAGTCTTGAAAAAAAAAAAACTCATCTCATGCAAATGTATAAACAATTAAATAATTAGGAAACCGTTCAAACTGTACAGGTCGGTGCTTGAGGGGTTACGTGACAAGGTTGTGTTGGAGCGAAGGAGGCGTGGCCTTGCTCGTGTGCTCCCCCTGTTGGCCAGGTGTGGGAGTGAGGCTGCAGGTGGTGAGCTCCTCTTTAAGCGGCTTGTTGGCGAACTCTGTGATGCTAAATATAAACTGCAGGCAGCCAAGTTTGACATGGCTTCCGTGATGGAGGAGCGCAGTGCCTTCCCATCCCGCACCATTGCCTCCGATCAAACTGGAGCCGCTGTTTTTACAGTTACAGGGAGTGACGGGAGCATCATGTGACTGGCAGCTCATAACTCTGCCCTCGGTTGCAGAGACCACAGCCATTGCAGACGACTCCTGCTCCTTTTTCCTGCAGCGTCCTGCAAAAACACTCAAGTTAATACTGATACTTACTACATTTTATTTAAAAGTTGGCATGAAATTGAAATTCACTCATTTATTTTAATTTCTTTCTGGTGAAATGCCTCACGGATAATGTTCTGCACTTTGGTGAGCAGGTTGCTGGATGGGCTCTGGCTCGTCTTCTCAGAGAAGTCACAGGAATATAATACGTTGTCGACGGTTGTCCCGTGTTCGCTGTAGTTCAGCAGTTCATACTGCTTTGTATTCTGGAGGAGAGAACAAATTGAATCACTCAAGAGATTCAAGAGACAAACCTTTGTCCTTATGTTAACAGTTTAAAATAGTATACCTCATCATAAAATATACAGGCATGTTTCCCTGAAACGTAGTTACAATGCCCGTAGTTTGTAAGGCACACATCCATATCAGCACCTGCAATGAGAAAAGACAGTTGTACGGAGCACCGTAGGATGATGCACTTCCTGCAGTCACAGGATGATAATCACCTGTCCCGATGTACAGACTCCTGTAGCACATACTGACAGCCGTTCCCTTTCCCGAGACTGAACAGAACGAAGCTCTCGCCTGTACCTCCTTGCTTTGGGCTGTGAACGGAAACATCAAGAGTTCACGCGCATCGAAAGAAAAAAAAAAACTTCAATAAGAGCATAATGAATACAATCTCATACCTTCATTGTGTTTCTTGTGAGCGGGTGACACGGATGAAGGAGAACTGCTCTGAACAGGAGAGGTTTTTAACTCAAAGAGCTGCTGAATCCGCTGCCAAGCCAAGAGTTTGATGAACTTCTCGTCCAATGAGCCAAGCTCAACTTCTGCAATACAAAAAAAGATTTCAGAATGATTACAAAATGCTGCTCTCTTTTGAATTTGGGTCCTTTTCTTTTCTTTTCTTTTCTTTTCTAGGACCATTTTCTCTCTGAATAAATAATCTAATTATTTATTTACTTTTTAATTCCAAAATTAATGGAAATAAAACTGAAATCACAATACAGTTTAGTGACAATACTAATTAATTAAATAAATATATGTGCAATGCGTTTCAAAGTGAAGTGTGGCAATGTGTTCTTTTACAAATACTACAACAGTGATATTTATTTTCTTTAATATTTCTATTTACTAGTTATAATACTTAATTTATATTGATATTTAATACTTTTTTTCAAAATTGAACAAGCTTACAAACAAGCACTGGAGCTTTACAAAAAATTATCAGGGGGATTTTTTCACAATGGCATTTTTCCCCAAATCATGATTTAGTCTATCAGAAGTTAAATTCAATGTTTTGTTAGAAGTGTAAGGGATTTAAAATTCTTAAAGTTACAGTATCTTCTTAATCTAACCTAAAGACCAAAATTGAAAGTTCCTCAAGAATCAACAGTCCTCTCTTAAACACACAAACCCACCTCCGCTGCCAGGCATGATGTCCTTTATTCGACCGGACAGCTCTGACATGTTAGGTTCTGTGCAAGAAAACATGTCCCCCCTGCCTGCCATCAAAGAGTCCAAGCCGACCTTTCCATCTGAGAAGAGAACGTAGCCATTCAATATTTTAAAGGGTTGCAAACCAGGTAATAATAAAGCACATAACTACACAAGTAAAAATTTACCACAGGACCGGGATGTAGATCTCTGACCTTTTGATGCAGGGTCTGAGGTGATTTTCTGCGGTTTAACAGCATGTACTCCTGTAGATACAGTAGAGGCTGAGAGTTTTGCTGCTGCTGCGTCTGAAGCTAATGGAGGTTTTTTATGGTCAGATGATGGAGTGCTGGGCTCAGATTTGACACAAGCAGGAGCAGAGACCTCTGTGCCACTACAGGGCTTTAAACTGGCATCCTCTGTCTTGATAATGGCTCCAGAGTTTGTAGGTTTGGGTGGAGCGGGTATGGGTAAACCAGGCATTTCATGGTCAGGTGTCTTTTCTTGGGTTCTAACAGGACACGGTGTTCCATTGGACTGAACCAATCGTTCGACAGGGCCATTTGTGGTCTTACAGTTCTGACACAGTCCATCAGTACATGAACTACAGGAAACTTTTGGCGCTACGCTCTGACTGTCCTGTGAGGCGGCTCTCTGGCAGGAATCTCTGAGTTTCAGATCAGTCTTTTCTGTGTGCTCTGAATCCCAAGGAGATGTTTGTCTGTTCCATAAATGCCTCATAATGCTGCACTGCAGTGAGATGACGTCTTTGAGCCACTACACCAAAGTATAAACAGAATAAGATCACTGGTTCAGAAACAATACTGAATCCAAAAGCAGCAGCAAACAGTGGGCGCCTAATACACACCTGACACTGTTCATCTTCACTGGCTAAGTGCTGCGGGACATAAGCGTCTGTAAGGCCGGTGCAGATAAGCTCCCCTTCACGGATCCCTGCCGGGGCCATCAGGGAGGGCGGGTTCTGATACTGTGACTTTATGGCATCTGGAACCTGCGAAAACCAATCGATATCTCGAATGAGTTTCAACAACATCTCTAGCGTCTATCACTGGTGTCATACAGTGAGTTTAAAGACTGATCACCTTCAGAGTCTTTTTGCTTTGAGCATAAGCTGACCGCCGTATAGGGGTGTGCTGCCGATGTATCCTCTGCAGGAAGTCAAGTTTGATGGCATGCTGGGATATGCGGTCCTGAAACTGGTCAAATAACTGGCAACGGTTGCTGAGGGTCAAGGTTCTCTGGCTCAGCTGTGAGGAGAGAAAGAGAATGAATGAGTGGAATGTTGGTAACTGTGTTTATTCAATTTAGGTTTATTCAAATTTAAAAGCTATTACAAGTCTTGATTTTTGTTTTATGCAAGCTTCCTTACAACCAGGTTCTGGATGTGGTTGGGACACATCCATCTGCCTGTAGGGAAGGCAGTGAGAGGCGGATCCAAACAGTCCATGTGAAACAAGAGAGGGCAAAAGTCACACTGGATCAGCGGAGCCATTCGGCAGCTCCTGTGAGAAAAAAAACCCGGAATAAAAGACAATTCATTTTTGCTTGATGTTAACATTAAGGGATTTTCTAATATGTCTCTAATGTCAATACAGTGTGATCAGGTGGGGTTTACACTACTGCTCAAAAGTTTGGGGTCAGTAATTTTATTTTAAAAAAATTATAATAATAAAAAATAAAATCAAAGTTTTTATTCAGCAAGGATGCATTAAATCGACACATTTATAATGTAACAAAAGATTTTTACTTCAAACAAATACTGTTCTTTCTATTCATAAAAGCACCCTGAAAAAAGATAACGAGAAATATTTATTGAGCATCAAATCAGATTTAACCCTCTGTTGCTCAATCTCAATTTTTTTTTGAGTATTAGTCTCAAATTTTTAACACAACTTGTTTAGATTTATGGCTTTGATTTTCTCACAGTTTTAGAGTAAAACATGTTTTTGAAAATATATATTTCATATAAAAATTTAACATTTTAATTTTTCATAACAATAAACATAAAATTCTGTAACTTTTTTTACATTCCTTTTTAAAAACTTTTCACTTCAGCAATAATCTGCCAAGTGTCATCTTTGAAAAGAGATCAAACTTAAGTCTGTGCACAACTGTCTCAAACTTAAGACAGTTGGAAATGTAATTTTCAGTTCTATGCTTAAAAAGTAAATAAATGGATTATAAATACAGGGAAAACATAATTTTTACCATAAAATCCCCTAAAAATACAAAATATTAAATAAAAAACATTTTGAACTAAAATATAGTACATTCATTTAATTGAAATTACACAAAAAAGGACCAGAGGGTTAATCAAATTAGAATGATTTCTGAAGGATCATGTGACACTGAAAACTGGAGCAAGGGTGGCTGAAAGTTCAGCTTTGCCATCACAGGAAAAAAATACTTTTTAAAATATACTTAAAAAAAATGCAGTCTTGGTGAGCATAAGAGAGTTTATACTGAAATTGACTGAAGAAAAATCTTCAAAAGGCAAGTATTTTATTGATTTCTCCTTTTGCTGATTATAGTATCAATTATTTTTCACATTAGATTTGCATTATCTGAAGAAAAACCCAGGGCTTGCAAGACAGCCAAAACACAGTATAATATGCAAATGACAGCACTGTCAGTTCGATTAGGAACATTGAACATTCTGTCAGCGCAAGTCAATGACATTTTACAACTTTAAATGCTTCATTTCTTAAAAAGTAGTACTATTAATAAAGATAAAAACAAAATATATAATAATAATACTAGATCTTGTACCTGCTGCATGTGTAACACACTTTCACCGGCAGTGGAACCAGTCCATGATTGTCCAGCTCATGCTGTGGCCGTTTAACGTTCTTGCCTGATAACTCGTCTTTTCGTCTTCTTTTGCTGGTGCCTGAGAAGAAGAGAATAGATGCATCACATCTTAGAATCACACATAATCTGTTGTTGACAATTTTACAGTGAGATCAGGATAGGGCTGCACAATATTGGAACAAAATTACATTGTGATACTTTTCTAGTTACATTTTTTATTTAAAGGGAATTACATTTTTTTATATCAGGAAC
The DNA here is from genome assembly GCA_031834385.1 of Semotilus atromaculatus. Taxonomy (NCBI): domain Eukaryota; kingdom Metazoa; phylum Chordata; class Actinopteri; order Cypriniformes; family Leuciscidae; genus Semotilus; species Semotilus atromaculatus. The sequence goes on from JAULUF010000003.1 coordinate 8,922,991, forward strand.
TCACCAGATAACTTAAATAGCAACTGTATATTTGGAAATAATGAATCATTCTAGAATGAGAGGGATGATTTTGTTTTGGGGTACATCTGCAAGAAAACACTATTTCAGTCTTTCTACTGAAATTATTTCAAAATAAATACTCAATATCAATATTTACATCTTAATTTCTTCATTTTCAAACAGTAACCCATTGACTTTTATTTTGATAGGTCGCCAGCAAATAAAAATATGTGCTGCCAGTTTCAGAGTGAAGCGATGAGTCGTGTTCGTTAAGACACACGCAGCTCATGACATCAGTCTCTCAGAACAGCTCGATTGACAGTAAAGGAGTCGAACCGTTCTAAAATGCCTAAACACTGTCTCATAAACTACACATGTAGTGCATTATTTATTTAATTAAATCACAGCCTGCAAGATTTGACAATCACACTAAGCCATATCGCAATACCGATTTTATTTTGAAACATCGTGCAGCCCTAGATCAGGATGTCCTGTACCTGGAAGTGCAGATGTGCAGGTGAGGTCATTTGGAAGCTGGAACTGCGTGGGGTTCCTCTGCATGGCAGCGGCAATTAGGAGGTCAAATGGTCTTTTGAGTGTGTTTGTGTTGGTATTCAAGAGCTCAGGCTCAGAACCCTGGGCCTCATCCTCCACGTCCAGGAGGTCTTCCTCCATGTCATTCTGCTCGGACGGTGTGGGTGTGTCAGTAGAAGAAGTGTTGGAGTTGGGGGTCACAGGTCGGCTGTTGGGTCGCCCCTCCAAGAGCCGTACCTGAGCAACGGCGGCCCGAAGCCCTGTGCCGCCCGACCCTATGGAGGGATCCAGACGTAATGTCCCACATTCCTGCTCAGGAGCCGGAGATGGCGTCTGCTTCACCAGCTGACGCTCCAACAGACCGTTGATTTGCTCCTTCTTCTGTTCCCTTTTCTAAAAAAAAAAATATATATTTTAAATAAAAAAATCCAAATCCAACATGCCTCTGACATTCTATCAGTATAGGTCAATGACATTTTAAAATTAAATAAAATGTTGCATTTCCTACAAGGTACAATAAACATTAAAATATAGGACAAAAAATAAAAAACAGTTTAGAATTTTCAATATGACTAACCCTAATAATAATATTAATTATAAATATTGTTTTTAAATATTATTTGTTATAATTACTATTAAACATTATTTCATTTCAATTGTAAAAGTAAAATTAAAAGAAATATTACTATTGCAATAATACTTAAACTGTAAAAAAAAAAAAAAAAAAAATCAAATTTATTTTACAGTAGCCTACAACAGTATAAATACTAATATTTATGTCGGTCTTCATTTATTTTCTTTCAAATGATAACAATTTGACAATTGTTGACAATAATTTATAAACTATTCTCATGCAAAAATTAGATGGATACAAAACGGTCAAATTTAAGACTTCGAACAACCTGAGTGGACACCAACCTTCTTGCGAACGCTGCAGCGATGACACATCCAGTCACCAGGGGGCAGCATTTCTCTGCTCATTGGCGGGTTACTGAGGAAATGTAAACAAAGTCAGGAGGTGAAACTACAGGTTTCATCTAACAGAGAAAACATTAACAGTTACGGTATGGACAGTCATTCAATACTACAATAAACGAGCATAGGATGGCAGACCAGCTTTATACTCCTGTCTACTCTGAGTGTGTCATTCAAATGAAGCAACAAAAAAAAACATCAAACATGATACTAAAACTTAGTATCATAACTTCGGCAGCTTCTAAAGCCAGGCCTACGTTAAACATGAATACAAGAGATATACCCAGCCTGCATAGAGATGCTACATCAATAGCTTACTCTGTAAGGAGTTTCTGTTTCTCTAATGCACTGCACAGTGCACACATGCAAACAGACTACGACTAAACGCTTCTGTTCTACAGATGGTTTAAAAGAAATCAGCCAAGAAATTTAGATTCTATATTACTTCAACAACTGGGTAAAACCATCAAACAAATAGAAACCTGTTTTAACTTTCTAATTTGCCACAGTAAATACACTTAAGACCCATTAAAAGATCCTGCTTGAAGACCAATCCCAGAATCTCTATTCGAGACTACACAAACGAAGGCCAGTGTGGCAGATTTCCTGGGGCCCGTGGGCCACACAGAACCAGAAGCATGTGTTTCTCCTCAAACACACATGGAATCATTTCAGCTCCCAAACACAAAGAATGAACAATGAGAAAATACGGAGGGGAAATCGAAATTCAAACATCCTTCTATCCAGCTGACCGACAGCAGCACAAAGTGAGTTTAAAGTTGCTATGAAATGGAAATAGCGACAGATCTTTTCTTCCATACCATGAATGTAATGGATTATCGAAAAAACAAAAACAATCGGTTGAGCGGAAAATTGGTTCTATGCATAGGCTGTTGATTGGATTTTGAGATTTGGGGTGCTGCACTCATAAGTGGAGGCAGATGAACGTGACTTTTTTTGCAGGGTTTAGGGGCGCTAAATGATTGCATGAGTCCTGCATACATCATCAGAGAGAAGTTTATCCTTTAAAATTCTTTTTAAAAAACAAGCACAGATGAATTGATCACAAGAAGACCTACAACATGCATTTAGAAAAAAATAATTCATTTTAATTTCATGTCGACTGTGGTAAACAACGGCTAATTATTATCACAGATCTTCAGCAGATCTGCAAGCATCTGACAAGATGATTAAGGAAAATCCATCTCAATCTCAATCAGATCTCTCCATAATGGAGATGTGATCCTGGGTGGCCTTCAATGCCCGTAGTTAATGATTATTTCTCAGCTCCCTACTCAAGAAACACCAGACAGCATATAAATAAACCACAGCCTCTATAATGTTCCATCTGAAGATGCAAGAAGAAACATCAGCCAAATCTGATGAACATCTAGTTGTCACAGCAAAAATGCAGCACAAATTACTTCTGCGCTCCAACTAAACCAGCATCACAGTCCTGGTCCTGGGCCCAATTTTGTCCCAGCTCCAGCATCACACACACCAGCACTGTAGATGGAAGGCAGCGGGGCAGTGATCACAACACAGCAGGTCCCCTCCTTCCCGGCAGCTGTCGCAGGTGTCGTGATTAGTGGCCCTGCCGGCTCTCCTGGTGCTCCTGTCCGGTTTCCTGGTCCTCTTCTCTCCATCCTCAGACTTGGGCGGCGCCAGTAGAGTCTGAATTTGCTGCAGGAGAAAAGCGAGAGGTTCAGAAACTCATTAGTTAAACATCTGCACGCGTCTTACATCACATCAGCCGCTCAAACCATTGTTGGGCCGTGACCGTGAGCGCGCGCACGTACGTACGTTCACGTGAAGGGAGCCTATGGATGACATTAGTGAGCAATTAGCGGCTACATTGAGAATACTAACCAGGCAGTAACGAGAGGAATAAACGGGTGTATGAGAGTGTGTTTGTCTTACTCTTACCTCCATCAGCCCGCCGGAGGTATCCAGATCGTACACGATCGTCGGGGTCTCCATTTTACCCCACATCAACACAGGCCAAGACTGTTTCTGACTCCCTTAGCCGCTACACCCCGACTCCTGTCAGTTGAGTAGCCTCTGACTTCTATCAAAATCGCCTCAGAAATCCCGCCCGTGTCTGTTATGGCTCCGCGCGGGCTCTCCGTTAATCGAGCAGGCGCGCGGAGGCCTCTATCCCCGGTGCTGTGCGAGACTCTGGCCCGGTATGAGAAGGAATAATAGAGACACAGAAATTATCATTAAGTCCATGATGCGAAGACGTCAAACATCAAGCCCCCCGAAGAACAACTCCTCCGAGGAACTGGCAGAGGCGAAAAACAGACGTTTTTCTCCCGGTGAAAGAGCGACTTAACGGCAGAGCGTCTCTGTTGTGATGAAGGAACGCTCGCGCTAACTGACGCACAAACCTGTGTGCGCATGCGTGGGCCAGTTAGTTGAGTTGGGAATCCAATTCGTTTAGAGAATCGGCTCGTTTTGGTGAACCGGTGCAGTAGAATCAATTCACTGGTTTGCTACTCTGATATCTATTATACATGTTTAATATTTATGTAATATTTAAATAAGTATTTTATAAAACATATTTTAAAATCTGTCGTGTATGACTTATTGCATTATTTATGGTCATATCACACACCTCACAATTTTATAACCAAAGTTTTCTCTTACAAGTGATAGTCATCCGAGAAATTTAAATTATTTTAAATTATTTAATTTAAGAAATAAAAAAAAAGAAATAATTTTTAAAAAAAATAATTTTCTCACCCAGAATGAGGCAAAGACAGCCTCAGTCACCACCATTAACTTGCATTTTCCTTCTTTACAATGAAAGTGAATGGTGACTAGGGCTGGACGATTTTGGCTAAAATCATAATCGCGATTAATCGAACAAGTCACCTCGATTACGATTATTTAACGATTATTTTAAAAAAAATTCTCATGTCACTGGCAAGACTTTTACTGTAAATATGTTTACGGTTATTTTTTCTAATGAAAGTGCATAATCCTATCTTTGTGATTCTAAAATAAGGAAACACACAGATAGCTATTAATGCTTATTTATTAAATATTTCAAACATTTGAATTAAACAAAGCATACAATGCTTGAAATAAAAACGTCTTATAAAAAACTTAATTTAAGTTTTAATGTAAAAATAAAGTTTCCTAAAAATGTAGAAAATAAAGAACTTTTAAAGTTATTTTTGTAAACAAAATAAATTATTGTAAATATTTCCATCTTAAAAGTAAAATAAAATAAAATATAACTTGTATAAAACTAAAAAACAAATAATTTTCATATCGTATAGCATTTGTAGTGGTAGACACCTGCTTTGGGGGCACTTGCTGGGCGTTTGTCAGTCTCTCTCTCTTTTTGAGCAATGCACATGTAATGTCTCAGCAGCGTCTACAGTTTGCTTATGAGCTGCGATTTCTCTCTCGAGAAACCACGCTTGTGCATTTTTTTTTCTCTGATTCAATCATAAACACGCTGGTGAACGATCCCGGCTTCAGCGTCATCATTACGACGACACGGCATTGATTACAGCTTTTGTTCACACAGCGCGCGTTTTCGGGACTGAACACGGCAATGTTACTAGGTCCCCAACCTGGCATCAATCCCGGCTCGTGTTTGCGTTCACACAGAAGGAAATTTCCCGACAATTTCCCTCCCGGGATCAACGCGCTGTGTGAAAGGAGCTCATGTTGCTTCAATTTCGCAGACTGACTGGACGGTGCGGAGTCACGTGACTTCACACGCGGTAATATGTTTTAAGGGGAAAGTACATTAACACGCAGTGGGCGGAAATATTCATAGGATTCAAAAACCGAAATAACCGACATGGTAAAATTACGTCGGTTATAGGCTCTGAATTTCGGTTTCGATTATTTTTCGATTAATCATCCAGCCCTAATGGTGACTAAATCTGCCATTCTGCCATTATTTTTTCAGAACAGAATAAATAAAGGCATGCATCTAAAATCAACATGAGGGTGAGAAAATTATGACAGAGGTTTAACTTTTGGGTGAACCATGTGTTGTTTACGTTAGAGTGTTTAACAAACGCTTTGCGAATCGGTTCGAACGGATCTTTAAAAAGAGCCGGTTCAAGACAGTGATTCGTTCGCGGTCAGGCATCATTACCGCACTACCCGTCAACAGTGGAGCCATCTTGCTCTTTTCCACCGTTTATAAAGCCTCTCCGTCGATGGGGTCATTGTGGGAATCTCCAGTATATATATTCTTTTGTGTAGGTGTGAGGAGCTTGTTCAGTGCCTCAACCAGTGAGGGTTAGAAAGCAGATGCTTTTATCAGGTTTGTTTACGTGTTCAAACTTCTTTGTATTGTGAGGGAATTCTCTGGCCTCTGATTGGACGGTTTCGTCGCCGGCGTAACATGAACCAATGCGCGTAACGGAAGAGATAAAACATTTTTTTTATGACTAGCTATAAAATCATCAGTGAGCACTAAACAATGGCGGGGAATTCATTCATTCATGGTTATATATGTTATTTAGATATATCATATATAAAATATTTAGATACGTTTATATTCATATTTATGTCCATATACAGGTATTCAAAATATATTATAATAGAACATATATTCTATAATTTTATATAGTAGTATATATATATAGATGCTGTTAAATAAATAACTTGTCTTGGTCAAATAAAAGTTTCATAGCTACTCACAATGAATAATAAACACAACATCATACTATAGTTTTGGACAGTTTATTTACAAAGTGTTCTGCAAATAAGCCCCCATGCAGCGACAGTGTGTTATACATAGAGAAATGGCTTTATCACCATCACTAGTGCAACTGAAGCACTGGATCATTCTCAAGACACTCTCCCACCTTCACACTCTCAGTCTTAGGTTTGCTGCATGTGGGAGAAAACAATTTCCATCTCTGTTGTTCCTCCATGTGAAAACAGTAACCTTCTTGGAGCACTCTCTGAAATGGTCCAACCTCAAGTTCTGAGCCTTGGGATGTTTTACCGGACAAATAAAAAAGTACAACACAAACCTCAGGCTCTTATGTGCTACAGAAATAACACCCTATTGTCCACCATAGTGCAGGCAGAAGTCTTAGAGAGAGAGAAAAAATACATTTACAGGAGCCCAGCAGAAAAAGAGGAGAGATGCCAAAAAAGACAGATGGATTTTACATACACACCTCGTAATGCCTTGCATCCTGAAAAGATAAACAAATAAGATTTCAGAAAAGTACAATGGTTTCTCTTTGTCTAATTGTCTTTATTCAGATACCCCTTAAATACAACTGGTGATCCAAGTTATATTTAAGACAAATAAAATGCATTTTTCAATAAACAATACAAAGCTTTAGAAGTCATATATCTGAGAATAGCTCACATCTTTAATTACCGTTCAAAAGTTTAGGGTCGGTAAGAATTTTGAAATATTTTTGAAAAATCAAAATATTTTGAAATATTTTTCTCTACATTTATTTGATCACAAATACAGTAAAACATCCATATTGTGAAATATTATTTATGATTTAAAAAACTCTTCTGTTTGAATATATATTTAAAATATAATTTATTCCCGTAATGGCAAAGCTGAATTTTCAGCATCATTACTCCAGTCACATGACGATCCTGCAGAAATTATTCTAATATGCTGATTTGCTGCTCAAGAAACATTATTATTATAAATGTTTTATTATTATTTTATTACATTTTAACTATGTAAAAAAAATTCCAATGTAACATTATTATTATCAATATTGAAAACAATTGTGCTGTTTAATATTTTTTTGAAATCCTTTTTAGGACTTTTTGTTAGGATTCTTTGACGAATATAAATAAATAAATAAAAAACATTTATTTGAAATAGAAAACTTTACATAAATGTAATTACTGATCAATTTAATGCATCCTTGCTGAAAAGAAAGTTTAATTTCTTAAAACAATGTTACACACCATGAACCTTTGAACTCAGACATGTTTATGTAAGTATAATGCAATAATGCACAAGCAAATTCAAGAGCTTCATTAGTATCCTTATTTGAATCAAAAGAAAGGAAAACATGAAACACAAAAATGATGAATGACGTTAACATAAAAAATGAGTCCCGTGAGAGTCATGAAACAATCCAATCAAGTAAAAGCAATATAATTTAACTAAACATTAATAATTACACAATCATTCAAATGGAATTTGGTCTGAACTTTTCACATTCAGAAGATAACAGTGAATGACATAATCCTGGACGCTATGATTAGGAGATGCATTTTGGTTAATGAGGTACACACCATCAGAATGTCTAATTAGAGAACATGTAGAGTGTAAACTCACACACACACACACACACACACACACACACACACACACACACACACACACACACACACACACACACACACACACACACACACACACGCACCATCTGCTGAGTTTTAGCTATGACCCATGGCTTCAAGCCTAAATGTTTTTTTTACATCTAAAATGAATGTTTTCATGTTTGTAAAGGGACCCAGAGTAATTCCTACTACACTGAATTTTATTTATTCTTACCCTTTCATGTGCATATTATGAATTTACAGCTGCATTTTTTTTACTTCTTTGAAAATGTTAAAATGTTATTAGAAAAAAATTGAAATGTATTACTGTAAGAGTCCCCAAGAAAATTTTTGTTTTTGCAACATTAAGCTCATTAAATCATGAATATAGTTATAGTTATGATATATCTGGTCCTAAATTCTTAAGTAGCGCCATTACATGGTACTGATACTGCTACATTATAAATACTGGCCTTTACAATAAAATGATATGTCTCTGTTTGCTGTTTAGCCATATAACTGTTCAGATTCCTTTTATTTGTTCTGTGGATCAGGTCAAAGTAATAGATGACATGTGGAATGATGGAATGGCAAGGTTGATCAGGACAGGACGATGGTGTTGTGAGATCCCACGTCTCTGAGGTTCATGGCATCCATACTTACTCCCGTCTCATACACGGGGTTGTCAAACGCAGATTCTTCAGTCATGTTGTCGTACGGTGGAGAAGACGAGCCAGGGAGCTGGAGGGTCTTGCTTTGAGCTCTGCAGAAACACAACCTTATTAGTGAAAAAACAAACCCCCAAACAATAAATGTCATTTTCTCTGCCCTTGGAACTTACACTGAAATGCAGAGGAAAAAGACCAAGAGGAGCATCAGCACGACTGCAACAGGAATCAGTACTGCGATGGCAATGTTGACGCCCTCCACATCAAACTCTGAATCGGCAGCTGTAACGTGGACATTTTACAGAACATTTAAAAAAAATAATAATCCCCTGGTTTCACAGACAAGGCTTAAAACCAAGTCCCAGACTAAAAATGCATGTTTTAGCTGAAAACAACTTGCACTGATATATCTTAAAAAAACTGTCAGTGCTATTGTTTTGTCTCATGCACATCAGTAATGTTTTTTTCTTTCTAAAGCACATATAAAAGCTACTTAAATGCCTAATTGAACTAAAGCCTAATCCTTGCTTAATCTAAGCCCTGTTTGTAGTGTTTTGATAATACTAAAATAGTATCACCGTTCAGCCTGTGTTCCTCGATGTTTCTCGAAGAAGCTGAAAAACACCAGAAACAACTTCTGATACAAACAATCTCATGTAAGATGTGTGTCATGAGGACTTTAAGAGTGCAGTTCCTACCTCTGCACATAGGAGGCGCACCGCTCCACTGAGAGGGATGTCCCGGCATGCAGTGGATAGTGGCTTCACCCTGAAGGACATAACCTTCACGACAGGTGAAGCTCAGCGTCTCTCCTGCCTGGAAAAAAGCTTTCTCTGAACTCTGAATGGCCGTGGAGGGAGCGCCGGGGTTACTGCAGGGTTCATATCTCTCAGCTAAAGAAAAAACACAGATCATCTGCTGGAATGTATTGTACATGCTGGAACGCAGTAATCCTGAAATCCACTAGATGGCAGTAGAGTGTAAGAACTGAAGTCAGAACAGATCAGTTTAGGCTGCATTTCTTGTTATGCTGCTGCTGACCGATACTCACGGACACATTTGGGCAGTTTTTCACTCCACTTTGGGTCTGCGGTTTCTCTGCTGTAGCAAGTGAGCACTCTAGGGCCAGAAAGTGAGTATCCTTTGTTGCATATGTACTCCACAGACGAGCCCACAGCGTAACGAGAGCCGGTCACCAGTCTGCGGCTGTTGTCCACTAGTCCCGGATCCTCACATGACATAACTAGGCAAATATCACAAATAAAAACACATAGGATAAAATGAAAAATCACGAAACAAAAGTGTGAACATTTCCAAAACAGAAAAACAAAGAATTATGAAGATAAGCGAATAAGAAAACTAGTTAGAAAAGAGTAGCTATTGTAACTGAAATGTTTTGTGCAAAACCATTTTTATTGCTTTTAATAATAATAATGTATTATAAATAAAAATAAACATGAATTCGATATATATATATATATATATATATATATATATATATATATAATTATAATTTTAAATTATATCTCACTGGTTAAATTTTTTTTATAATATTAAAAAAATATATAATATTTTTTTTATTAATCTTTTTTAAATAAGGGATATGCATATGTTGTGGCCCATTCTACTGTGATGCACATTGTTATATCGAGGAATTTTTAATGGGAATTATTTAAAATAGAATAAAAATTGCTCTTATTGCAGTTTTTCATTGTTTCTTCTTGGAAATTTGATTATGACCAAATATTTTCAACCAACAAATCACCAATTGCTAAACCCACAAAGGTACCTGCCAGTTAAAGGTTATCAGTCATTTCAGGCCCAAAAAAGGCCGAAACATAAATAATCACATTCACATAATCTTTCTAGCGGATCGTTAGGAAAGATTAGGTGAATGTGATCATTTATGTTTCGGCCTTTTTTGGGCCTGAAATGACTAACTGACTGCATCTACTGATAGGGTGCTCACTGCTTAGCTATTATATGTAGTAACCTTAATTCACCAGAAGGTGGCAACAGACCTGGCTTTTGCAGTCATTAACACCATTTTAATTAAGTTTTCCCTGAGTGACTTGAGCAGTAATGATCTGGTGTGACCTTTAAGTGTGACGTTAGCTCTTACTTTTTTCACAGAGGGGAACGTCTCCACTCCATGTTAGATCCCACTGGCACATCAGGATCTCTGAGCCCTGCAGATGGAAGCCTGGGTAACACTGGTAGGTAATAACGGTTCCATGGGACAGGTCAGGATGAGATGTGCTCTTCCAGCCATTAAGGATTTCTGGCAGCTCTGCGCATGTGTCGTTACGTGGCACTTCTAGTATTTGGTTTGTAGAAGGAGAAAAGAGGCATGATTTTTATATTTTTACCATTCAGTTTTACATGTTAATGAAACTGCTGTGAGAAAACAGTTTCCCATGTCAGTCCTTGCCAGTAATGGCCAGTGCCAAGCAGGTTGGCGCCTCTATTTTTCAGACACTGGGGGACCATCGCTTTCCAATCATGATTCATTTAGGAGAATACAAGCTCTAGACGAACAGACGTATTCATTTTGCATTACTGTAACTGCAACTAATATACACTTACCAAAGAAATGCACTACAAAGCCATTGTTGTATCCGTAGACATTGGAGGCTGGATCAGATTGAAACTGGATGGTCACGTCAGCCATAGAGGTGTAGAGTCTGAATCGAGGGAGGAAACCACTGTACTGGCCCAAGATGTTGGCTGTGAGGTCATCACCATCATAAAAGGTCAGCAGGTCATTCCTTCCCAGATGAAGACTAATAAAACAACACAAATGCACAGCATTAATGTAGCACAGGTCTGATCATTCTTAGCGCATTGTTTTGACAAACTCCCACCATAATTTTACATTAACATAATTAATTAATATAATTTTATAGTAATAATATAATATAAAATCATAATTTCATCTGTTCAATAACCTACAGTTGCAAAACTTCATCTGATTGTTTAAAGTGATTAAAGTGAATGCTAAATAATGCTAATCATACAGCAAAAGGACAGTAAATAATTTTTTGGTAAACTATCCTTTTAATTAAGAAGAATGCTGCCATCCTAACATAAGAAGCTGTCACTTGACCAGACACATTTTTCCCCAGATGGTTTGTTGACGTCATTCTGCAATTCATCTTCATTCCTGAACTAACATGAGTAATGCAAGGGAAAAACAAATTACACAGCCTAGGCAGATTTTTACACAACAGTATCCTCGCTGAGAATCAATCATGTTTTCCATTCTGTCATGCTAAATGGCAATAAAGGCCAATGTTTAGATTCCTCCATCTATCGGGAGGCCGCATTTACCTCTTCAGTGGGGAAGTGACATTTCGCAAAGAAATTAGATTTATTTAGTGTAATGTTGGAAAGCAGAGAGGCAGAACCCTCAGGGCCGTCACACAGCTGTCAGCCCTTCGGGTTCTGTTGTTTGGGAAGGTCACAGATGAGCTGTGTTAATATTCACAGCCTGAAGGAAAAACCAATGGTACAATGCAGAGTTATAAATTAAGAAGGATATACACATCCTGATGATCAGCTCAGAGATGGACTGAGATGTTTTTTCCCCCTTCCAACAAACAGGCTCATTGTTAAGACTATTCACCCATGTCTGTGTGTGTGTGTGTGTGTGTGTGTTTGTGTGTGTGTGTTTGTTAGAGAGTAAGTGTGTAAGTTGCTGTTGAGCAGAAGCCAGTAAATCTGAGCTAATGATGCATGTTGGGACACAGAGACTCCACTAGTGTGGTTCAGAGATAGTGTGTCACTCTCAGCCTCAGGAACACTTGATGACTGGTTGACCATTGGTCTCTTTGGAAGTACAAAGGGGAGGATATCAGAACAATCGAAAAGTTAATTTTACTTCTTAATATTATAAATAAAATTGAGTTGGTTGGTTTTGAAATTCCACAGTCTTTCCAAATCAGGGGCCTCTGCCAAATCTCTTTTATCATCCTGACAAAGCAATCTCTTGAGATCAAGCCAAACCCACCAATCACAATCAACTTCCTCTATCCCAATACATCCTAAAACCTAACCATGCCTTCCCAAACCTACCTATACTGCCACAAATAAGTCCACAAAACCAACCTATATCACTCTAAGCCTTCCTATACCACCAAAAACCAATTCATACCACCCTAATACCTACTCGTACCATCACAAAAACCACCAATAACTCCACAAAACCAACTAATTTCACTACAAACCTATAGAGTGGAATAGTCGGGTTTCAGAAGTAAAAACTGATTTTGAAGACAGACCAACTTCGAGCTACGAGGTTGTTAATCTATGTTATTTGCTTCTGCTGAAGCCGTCTGCCCATATTATTTCAGCTTATTTGTAAAATAGTCGTGTTTAACAGTGGAATTCCTGGTGAAAAACTACATTGCATGATGCTGTACAGAAAATTACACCAATCAGTCGAAAAAAGCAACAAGTGCTAAAAGATCTTGTTAGCTCCACCCAATCCCATTCGAGTCGATCTCTCTATGCTCTCAAAATACTTAAATGTTTATATATATATATATATATATATGCATATTTTGCAATAAACTTACAATTTATTGTTTTTACATATAATCATAATCAAGATTTGTAAATTAATATTTAGCTTCTCCATTGTTTTTAATTTGATGCTGTTTGCAATGCTTCATTGTAGTTCTTTCCCTCACTAAAGGCAGTAAATACACTGTGTTTTTGTCCGATTTTCAAATACTTTTTCTTGTTTCAAATCAAAGTTCGTAGTGTTGTGATTAACTTCTTAGCTGATTGTCTTAGTTCATGGCTTATAACTAACTTTGTTAAAACAAAGATCCCTATGGGAAAAATGAATGAAAAAATACTTCCAGAACCAGTGCAGATGAAAAAGGGGGTATATACCACCCAAAACCATTTCACACCACCCCACAACCTACCCATATACCTCCAAACCTACCTACACCACTAAAAATAATCCATCCTACCCCCACTCATACACCACAAACCTCAACCGAGAGCTGCCTAAAACCCAACCATATTACTTCAAACTTACCAATACCTTAAAAATACTATACAATCCTAATACTCACCCACACAACCCTAAACTGCACCAAAACCCAAACAATTCCATCCTAAAACCCAACAATATCACTTCAAACTTACCGATACTTTGCAAAAAAACAATCCATGCTATCCTAATACCCACCCACACAACTCCAAACTCCCAAAACCCGCCAATATCTGTGGTTTTCTGTTAAAGCTCTATTAAAAATGATTGCCTTGATGTTGTCTATGCTACTTTTGAAAGATGTAAAGTGCACATCCCATAATCAGTGACTGAGATATTGAAGAAGCTCCACTGTCTTAGCATGTGCAGGTTTGATCCCTGTCCAGGTGTTCAGCCTGGCACCTGTATGCTGCTGGCCCATTAGTGCTCTGTGTTAATGAGTCCGTGGGTAGCCTCCATGTCTCTGCTAAATCAATTAATCATCTGTCATTACACACACTGTTCCTCTGTAATTGGAAGGTGGTGAACTGTACCAAATGCTAATAGAGAAGTGAAAGCATTCTCAGTAGAGGAAAAAAGCCACACACACAAAGCCAGCCCTAAGACATAACCATAACCAGACATAACCCTATAGGTTCAGATACTCACACCAGGACATCCAGCATAAATCTCTTGTCCTCTTCCACATGTAGACCCCAGATACAATCCTGACCTTTGTCGTACGCTTCAGGCCAGTTGGGAGAAAGCACCACACCTGCCGAATCTGTTATTTCTCCACTGCACACCGCTGTAAAACATAAATGATGCATTGAAGTCCTCCTGAGAAGTTAGTATTTGCAAAATAAGAATTCATAATAATGACATCAGATGCGTTAAAATCGCTTTGGTTGGAGCAAAATGTACCTTCATAAAATTCAACAAGATTTTCTAACTCTACATCTACAAAATGATGAAAAAAAAGTGCATTGGGTGTGTTTTTACTATTTTAATTGATTCGTTTTTGTTGTTGTTAATGGAACCATTATACATTCTATCGTATTTGTACAATGCAATGGATTTGTACAATGCAACTTAGTCTTATTGTAAATGAAAAGTAAAAATAATTTATTTGAACAAATGTACCATTAATGCAGACGCTGCATCTATTGCATGATGCATCTATCCCCAACTGGGAAACATGGAATTTTCTAATCATTATTAAGACTTTGTGGTGACGTTCATGTGTGTTCAGCACGTAAATATATGATCTTTCCGACATGGCTTGAATGCACCACAAGTTTTTATTTTACTCATTTTTAAAATGAATTCAAGTTTTAAATCATTTTATTTTGATTTAAAGGGATACTCCACCAAAAATGAAAATTCTGTAATCATTTACTCCCACTCATGTCGTTTCAAACCTGTATGACTTTCTTGAATTCTTCGCAAAACAAAAGAAGATCCAAACAACATTTCAGTCCTTTGACTTTTATCGTAAGAAAAAAAAAAAAAGAAAAAAAAAACTGGGACATTCTCAAGAAAGCAAGTCGTAAAGTTTTTAAACAACTGAGTAAATACATTTAAATTTTTTAGGTAAACTATCCCTTTAGGACCTAAATCAATTTTGATTTCATATTGGCTTTAAATGGCATGTAAAAACAATCAGAGAAGAAATTTACTTAAAGTGAAAATCCAGCTTTTAATATTGTTTATATGTCTATGTGGTGTTTTTAAAATGCTTCAAGACAAATCATGTTCAAATTCATCAGTCAGCACCATTGCTAAGTATTTTCTCCTTAAAACTGCAGTGAACCAAAGACACAGTTTGAAATTGCTGGTGTTTCTGATGTCACAAACTACCTTGTAACCAATCATGTCAACGAGTGGATCTCTGAGCTGGTGTGAGTGAGTGGAGGCGGGACTAATTTGCATATACATAGAACCGCGTATACTAAATGTACTGTATATGGTGTAGAGTTCAAGCTATTTTTTGGTATGAAGATTTTTTTTTTTCAAGGAAAAAACATTTAAATATGTAATTTTGGTGATCAAAGATTACTTTTAAGGGCTAGTGGTTGACTAGTGGATTAGACTAAAGATTAGACTGTTGTTCAATCGGATATGTCATCACAGGCATTAAATCACCTCGGCATGCTGGCTCCGTCTCATTCCATTGTGGATTTTCATAATTTACACATTCCAAAATAACAGCGCCCTGCTCCAGAGTGTAACCCGGCTCACAGGTGAACTCCGCCACAGAACCAACTCCAAACGCAGGATCACTTGTGGAGAAATTCCCATACTTCACAAACGGCTCGTAACAGCTGCCCTGAGCAAACGCTGAAAAAAAAAAACTTTAATACATATCAGTCTCTTTATATATAATTAACGCAACAATACAACAGTGTTCATCATTTTGTTTATCTCACAGAGAGTAAAACATGTATGTTTACATTTATGCAATTGGTAGAGCTTTTATCCAAAGTGACTTAAATTGCAATCAAGGTACACATTTTTTCAGTTCTTTCACTCCCTAGCAATCTAGTATAGTGTTATTTCAGTGGGATGTTCGTTATCTTTAGTCCTTGATGGTTAACATGTAACTCTATAAATATACCCAGAAATCTGTTGTTTCTTGGTTACATCTTTTGCTTTTACATCTGGCCCTCTCTTCTTTCGCTGTAACAAGTTTGTTCAGATGTTAGAGATCAGAACTAATGAGGGTTCAGAAGAGAACAAGCTTTATTGTTAAATGACTGGAACACATGAACGACTCATGTCGATACAGGAGGATACTTGTACCTTCATATCGGATGGCAGTGCCAGTGCATGTGCCCATCTCATCACTGGTGAATTCCACAAACAGATGTCTGTCGGTGCTGGTGACCCCCTCAATGGGCAGATACTCCACTGCATACGAGTCATACAGGGGCAGAGAGTCAATGTTACTCCCATCCTTTATGAGGAGCCTAAAAACAAACAAAAGGAAGTCTGCATCACTAAAGAGTAAATGTGTGAACAGATTTTTTTTATATAAAAATGAATGATATCATATTGATCATTTGAAACTTTGATGAATGGGCCTGATGATATTTGAACATTTTCTGCTTGTATGCTTGTATAATTTACTTACTACCATTCAAAAGTTTGAATGAAGTCATATACTCACCAAGGCTAAATTTATCTGATCTAAAATTCAGTTAAAACAGTAATATTGTGAAATATTATAGAATTTAGGTTGAGTGATTTCTATTTTAATATACTTTAAAATGTAATTTATTCCTGAGATGGTTAAGCTGGATTTTCAGCGTCATTACTCCAATCGTCAGTGTCACATGATCCTTCAGAAATCATTCTGATATGCTGATTTGGTGCTCAAGAAACATTTATTATTATCAATGTTGGAAACCGTTGTGCTGCATAATATCTTTGTGGAAAATGAAATCATGACACATTTTTTCACATTCTAACTTGAATAGAAAGTTCAAAAGAACCGCATTTAATTGAAACAAATCTTGTAAATGTATTTACTGTCACATTTGATCAATTTAATGCGTCCTTGCTGAATAAAAAGATTATTTCCTTTCAACCAAACCCCAACCTTTTGAATGGAAGGGTATATAAATCTGGCATATAAACTTGCAACAGCCAACTAAAATAAAACGTTTCACATTTTTAGAATAAAATAAATAATTTTAATTAAAGAGTTTTGTCCAAATAAGGATATTACTTTAAAATAAATTTTGGGGAATATTTAGTAAAAAATATTTTAAGTAGAAATACAAAAAGCACACATGCCTGTCATCGTCCTCAGCCAGTGCCACTTTCTCAAAGTGAACGTGGATCCGATGGCCCTCGGGGGCCTCCAGTACCCAGTGACACGTCAGATTGTTGCTGTAGTTTCCAGGAAACCCCGGAGAGACAATACGGCCCTGAGTGGCATTTCTCATCGTCCCCCCACAAGCAACTAGGCATGAAAGACAAAAAGAAAGAGAGAGAGAAACTGCTGGGAATTTGCTGCATTCAGTTCCCTTCATTTTCATGGCACAGATTTCCAACAGACTGCCAAAAATGTATGAGACTAATAAAAAGGAACAACATGGGTGCATTTAAGTGAAATAAAACACAAGTCCTAATTTTATGAATATAATGTAAAGCAATTATGAAGTAATGTGGAGCAATTTTGAGGCAGTAATGTTAGTCTGTCCTCTCATACCTTGACACCTGGGATCTCTGCCACTCCAGTAGGGGGTGGTGGCATTTCGGCACGTGAGGGAGGTGGGGCCCTGGAGCTGATAGCCATTCAGACAGGAGAAATAGGCCACGCCCCCAACCTGAAGACCACTGACCGATACTTCACCATTATCAGGGGCCATCGGGGATGCACAACTCAGAGCAAAGGCTGAAGAGAGAGAGAGAGAGAGAGAGAGAGAGACAGTAATGCATGGCAGATGACTGTCAGCTCAGAGCCAAAAAAAAAAAATTCAATAGATCATTTTTTAAAATAAACACAAAGTATATAATAACAAAAAGCAAATTAAGTTGGAGTAGATCTAAACTTTTTCTCTCTATTTATATAATGATTCTCTCTCTCTACACACACACACACACACACACACACAGACATATACATACTGAAAATAAAATTTATACATCACGTGAGGCAAATTTATCATTAATTCAATTTAATTGGATTGAAAACTGAAAACTTTAAATGAATGGCATTTTTAACTAAAGCTTAGTGCATTTAAGATACACATACTGTATCATCACTATGTGTGTAATACGGTTATTGTAATACTTTTATAAATTGATAGTTTTATTCAGCAAGGACATTAAATTGATAGAGTGACGGTAAAGACATTTACAGCTTTACAAAAGATTTCTATTCTTCCGTTTCCACAAAAATATTAAGTAGAACGACTTTTTTACACATTGATAATAAGAAATGTTTTTTGAGCAGCAAATCAGCATATTAGTATGATTAGATTAGATTTATGATTTCATATTAGTGACACTGAAGACTGGAGTAATGATGCTGAAAATTCAGCTTTGCCATCACAGGAATTAACTACATTTCTGACAATGATTTTACCAAGTGCTGCCCATATACTTTTAGCTGAAGGTGGCTGAATATGTTTGCTAGAAATGGGCAGACAGAGAAAAACATTGTCACAATGTGAGTAGCAGTTCTGTGACCTCTAATTCAGTACAATATTTGACCTAAAATTGGGTTAAAACATCCCACCATTTTTTAGAGTGACATTTAATGGCAATTTTATCTGAAGCAACATACAGTGCATTAAAGATACACATTTCATGACTATGCAGGGAATTGAACCTTTGATCTTAGCTCTGCTAGTGCAATTGAGCTGCAGGAACAGAGTTCAGCAAACGAACAGAAAGTAATGCTTAAATCTGACCCAGACTTCCTTCATCTGCCACTAAACCGTTCAGGTGCTGGTTAAATGTTCGGAAGCAACATTTAATGTCCAGCCGATCTCGCCAGCTGTGAATAACAGGCCCTGCTGTATATGTTTCCATGGCGATTAATGTTTCATAATGCCCAGTTGTTTAGTTATTATTAATAATGACTCAGTTCAAGCACAGCAGGGAAGATTCGTTACTTAGGGGTTACGACCAACAGATGCCAGGGCTTTATCTAACACTAATCCAATCTGTCAACGGAAAGAGAGCCACTGACAGACGTTTTTATACAAAGGAAAGGGAATTAAAATCGCAGAACAAAAGCGTTCAGGTCGGTCTAAAAAAAGAAACATAATGGATCATGATTTAAATAAGTACAAAAGTATATCACCAAATATATATTTTTTTTTTGCTTGAAAAGAAGAATATTTTGTGGAAGTAAATTGAGTCTGAAGATCAAATAAATAGAATATAAAATAATATAAATACATTAAAAAATAATATATTTTCTTATACATTAGCTTAAAAATAACAAATATCAATTAGTTCAAGCATATAATAATATCTGAACATCACTAATATCTTAAACAAGCCTAATTTGCACAGTAACAGTGAAAGTCTGCAGTGAAAATAAGTACAATGACTTTCAACAGCAAGCACGCTGGATAGATTAGTATATTTTTGCATTGAAATACCGCATGCTGTAATGGTGCAACTGTTTAGTAAATTCACCCCTTAATTGCTTCATTCTGCTAGATATTGTGTGTAAAATACTGGCCAAAGAGCATCACATCACGGGGAGGTCATCATATGCTGAGTGGTCCATTAATTTAACCGCTTTTGCGAGTGCATCAGTGCTCTTCATGGCCTCTGCATCTCTCTGCCTTTATTGAGCCCCTGACCATTTGAACAGAGCATTTAACCCCAGCGCATAAATATCAATAGAGCACAGTGATGCATTATAGCTCTCTCTCATTTATTCTCTCTCTGGGAGAAACGCTATTGATCTCGGTTTAGCAGCAGGAGCGGAGTTCACATGCGCTTTTAAATGCATTTATACTCAACAGGCTTTTGGCCAGCAACTCCATCAGTGGTTCCTGCCAAACCCAGAGGATGCTGGGATTTCGAAAGATATCTTTAATCTGGGCATCAAAATGACTTTGAAAATGGTTTGATCTTAGATATAGTTTATTATAGTCTGGGGTCAATATTTTTTTAATTTTTTTTAAAGAAATTAATACTTTTATTCAGCAACGACACAAGGATTATTATTAGCTATAGTGTTAAAAAGTACATAAGACCTGTCTTTTCTAGTATCTCTAGCCAGGCTGCTTCCATGAAAGCTGTCTCGCTGGCAGTGATGTCTCCGAGTCCTGCCCATATAACAATACTGTCTCTCTGAATGATCTACCTGCCTGAAAATAAATGTCTAGTGTGCATTAGGACATTTCTTTGCCCATACACACACACACACACACACACACACACACTTACACTTCAACGTGTTTACACTGAGTACCACCATCAGTATCAAACCCCTGAAGGACTCCAGCCTTAGAGATGCATTTTGTTCCTGCGGCTTATTTCCACGACATTATATAAACCAATCAGTACAAATATTTGTTTATTGGTCTGTACACAAACCTATTGCAAATTAATTTTATCTCTTAATATTAAGGCAAATTATTAACACTATTAGCGCAAAAATGAGGAGGGTATCACAACAGTGAAATTACCTCTATACCGCAGAAGTAATAAGCCAGGCCGAGCGGGCCATTCACTGCTGAACCGGACTGAGATCTGGTTACTGGAGCTCCGTATCACCAGACCCCTGGATAACACTGAGTTGTTGGCCAGGATGGAGGTCACAGGTCCACCCAGATCCTCCAGAACCGCCTCCATCCCATCATCCAAACTCACGTTCAGCACCTGCAGATCAGAATGTAGGCCTTGATATTACAGACTTGCATGATTGCATCTGTAAATATACTTTCTAGAATCAGCTCAACTGATATTGTGTCTAGATGCACTTCAGTGGGTCCAGAATTTGAAAGTGAAATGGAGGTTCCTCTGATTGGTTTTGTTGCATGTGTCTCTGAGATAAGCATATTGACCAGCGACGTGTGCAGCTCTGTCCAGTTGTATCAGAGCTAATACTTATACTGATACAGATACACACACTGATATGTATTTACAAACTGTTGTGAGAGCAACACAGGAGCTACACAGGTGAAACAGTTTTCTTACTACATTACAGACATTAATTCACTTAATGAGTATTTGTATTGAAGATATATTTGGAGCAATATAGGCTATCCGGGGAAAAACAAATGCATTTACTTCCCTCTGCAGTTTGTTCGAAAAAGGAGCCATAATTTTAAATATCAAAAGAACAGATGGGCTAAACAGAAATGAATTATTTGAAAAGGTTATTAAAGGAATTTTCAATAACTTTTCACATAGGCGTACCTTTAAAGGTCATTTACTCACCCTCAAGTTGTTCCAAACGTGTATGAATTTCTTTCTTCTGCTGAACACAAAAGAAAATATATTTTGAAGAATATGGGTAACCAAACAGTTGATGGGCCACATTGACTTCCAAAGTATGGGACAAAAATACTATGGAAGTCAATGGGGCCCATTAACTGTTTGGTTACAGACATTCTTCAAAATATTATTTTGTGTTCAGCAGAAAAAATGAATTCAGACAGGTTTGGAACAACTTGAGGGTGAGTAAATGATGAAAGATTTTTCATTGTGGGGTGAACTATCCCTTTAAGTATAGCCTATTCAATTAAAATACTAAAGCAAACATGTTTTATCCATTAATTAAAAAATGATTCGGACCACACTGGTAATGCTGAATGGTTTTTATTTACTGAAAAGAATTTACTTTTATAGTAAAAATAAAAGATTCGTTCGTTCGGTAAGTGGAGCAGTCGCCTACACTGGCGCACCGTATTGTTTTGATTCACTAAAAAGAAAGTAGTCATTCGTTCTGGAATACATAGACCCTCAACTTCTGTGTACAAATTAAGCCACATAAACGATCATCTGACAGTGGATGAAGGAGCTGATACATTTTCTGTAACAAATTTGCTTATGAATACATGTATGATAAATTTAGCTTCATACTGGATTTCCAAAGCCTCTGCATTTAGCTTTCCTTTGTGATGTGTCTCGCACACCGAGAGATAGCCTAACCGTCCCTGATATGCTTGCTTTATGTCTCCCTACCTTTTATGACACCTTTCGGAGGTGGAATTATTAGCTGACAGCAATCTCTCCAACTGCGACCTTGACTAAAAAACTCATTTCAGATGTGGTGGCTAGCCTCTGAAACCCTCCTCAGGTTCAAGTGACACCGTTCTGTGAATATTAGCTAATTTGCTCTTCCATAATTTGAGTTTCTTAAACTCAAAACTCAACTGAACAAGTACAAAGGCCATCATTTCCATAAACTGGGTCTAAAAGTGTGTCATCAGATGATCGGTTGAGGCTTCCTGACCCATGAGCTGGTATAGAGTTATCAGAGCAGTGAACATGGAATAATATGAGCGCTGTCATGGTCAATAGGTCGACACGCAATTAAAATAAAATGGTGTTGAGAATCTTAATAGTTTGTGGCCTTTCACAGGACCTTTGTGGACTCCAGGAGACCGGTTTGTGGAAAGTTAATGAGGGTCTAGCCGACAGAGCTCTGGACCCTGGAGAGACGGCAGTGTGAATACAAGGTACCTCCAATTACAGCTCAACTAAAGGCCAATTGGGTTTCATTGGGTTTTGTCTGCGTTGACCGGCGCCTTTTTCGGTTTTGTCGGGTCGTGGAATGTCTAAAAAGTGACCTGTAATCTGGTGATTATCAAATCAAAACCATAATGGTTTATGGAGAAAAAGAAACACAAACTAAGCTATAAATGTCACAAAATTCAAAGCAGTATCACAGGACACATGGAACAGATGTAAAATGCACCTCTGTTTAAATGTTTTATTTATTTAACTCCATTAACCGTTCTTTCACATGTATTCTTCTGATGAAGGCAGAAACCCTGCTCTGACAATAGATACTGACAGGATTTTATACACTACTATTCAGAGACAGCGCACAACCTCAAATACAGCACAACACTATAGCTACCAGTGTAATCCAATCCCTGAAAGTTGGTTTACTTTTCCAACCTCTTTGGATTCCCAAAAGAATAACTCTTATGAGTATTTTTTTTGAGTGAATCAAAACCATACACCTAACCAGTGTAGTTCCAACAGTTCTTGAATGAATGCTGCTTTTTTCCAGTAAATTAAACACATAAATGGCTTGCTACTAATGTTGTTCATCAGAGTCACTCAGTTAATTACTGGTTGCTCATATGGAAGCTTGTGGTTAATGATACACATGAGTTCTGCGAGTAGTACTTTACTAAATTCAATAAAAAAACATTAATCATTCATTAATTTATTTGTATATTGTTGCATAATGGTTAAAGGGTTAGTAGTTCATCCAAAAATTCTGTCATTAATTACTCACCCTCATGTCGTTCCAAACATTTAACTACTTTCGCTCATCTTCACAACACAAGTAAAGATCTTTTTGATGAAATCTGAGAGCTTTCTGTCCCTCCATTGACAGCTACGCAACTACCACTTTGATGCTTCAAAAAGTTCATAAAGAGATCGTAAATCTAATCCATATGAATTGAGCGGTTTAGTCCAACATTTCTGAAGAGACACGATCGCTTTATATGATGAACAGATTGAATTTAGGCTTTTATTCACCGAAGTAAACCGAAGCTCAAGCATGTTCGCTTGACATGTGAAAACCATTCAAGTTCATTCTTGTGTTACGCAGCACGTTTAAGCTTCTGCAAGAACCACTGAGGTTTGTTCTTGCGCGTCAAACAGGTTTGGTTGAGCTATTTATGTTCGCTGATCAATGTTTAAATGTGAATAAAAGCCTAAATTAATCTAAATAATATAAAGCGATTGAGTCTCTTCAGAAAATTTGGACTAGACCACTCAATTCATATGAATTGGTTTTACGATCTCTCTATGAACTTTTTGAAGCGTCAAGGGTGAGGGTGAGTTATTATTGACAGAAATGAAATTTTTGGGTGAACTATCCCTTTAAGTCCAATTAGATTAAATCATGCCACATCCAAACAGTTTGTGAGAAAATACTTGTTTTAAATGTGTTTCTTTCTGCAATTATTTAATCATTTGTCAATGGAATCTTTTTAGCCAAGTATGGTATAATGCATTTCCCCTCTTCTGGGGTTAGAACCCACAGACTTTTGGTTAGCTGTCCAGATCTTTAACCATAGGCTATACCATCCATTTGAACAAAGGCCAATGCTTTCTATCACACTATAGCATCAGAACACCTGCAGTTATAGACATTCTAACCTCTAAACAGTCACTATCCAAAGCATATTTCTAAAACTCAGAATCTGCAGAGAAATACATCAATATTCAAACAAACATGCGGCCAGTGCGCCTTTAGCATCCCCCTCAGAGCATGCACATTTCAAAACCATTGGCTTTAAATTGGCCACCTGGAGAATGAAAAATGTCATGAAAGGGTAAAAAAAATTTTAAACTTGTTTTTGCAGGAAATCAAAAAGCAAACTCGATCAGCTGATGAAACATCACATCTAAAATGTCAAAAAAGTAAGGATGATTCAGTACAGCACAGATCCTCTACAATGTAAAAAAAAAAGAAGTTGGATTAACTTAAAAAATTAAGTTACCTGGTTGCCTTAAAATTTTGAGTTCATTGAAATTAAAAATTTGAGTTAATACAACAAAGGAGATTGGTTTAATAAATAGAAACTCAAAATATTATGTTATCTGAACTACATTAATTAAGTTGATTTGACAAAATATAAAAAGTTGTGATAACAAATCATCAAAATTAATTTTTACAGTGTAGTTACTTACAGAAAACCAACATAGCCGCTGTACTGTAGGGCCTTTTAAGAGGTAAATTGTTTCACACGACAGAGCAGCTGCGCTGCAGTCAAACACACTGATACACGAATATGACTATCCTCCTGGAACTCCATACGGAAACTTTCACAACTTCAGACTAGGGGCCTTTATTAATGCCTGAGAGAGTTGGCAGCATCTGTCTGCGTGTCTCTAAAACTTTTACGTGCGATGTTCTGTCTCCTCACAATCAGTTTTTAAATGCGCTTCTCTCTGTTCTGATCAATCCAAAATTAGAGGTCTGAGAAATTTCAGTGCAGGCGATCGAACCGTATCGAGTTGGCAGGCTGACAGGAATGATAAGTTCCACCTGATTGCATGAAACGCAGTGTCTGTGGTGCTTCATTTGCTCAAAATGAACGGTTTGTTCTTTCTTAGCTTGAGTAATGAAGTAAGACATTTTCTAAATCCTCTTTAACTAGTGCTTTCTTCCAAGAACCATTTAGAAGAGCACATGGTTTTCCTCTGGTGTTCATGATAAAAGTTTAACAAGGATATCATCCTGCGATTTATATGCGGGTACACTTAATGTCTTAATTATACCCCTCAACTAAGAGGTCACATATATCATTTAGTTTTATTTCTTTTATTAAATAATTGAACTGCTATTTTTCTTTTTCTTTTCAATTTTATTGTAATTATATTTTTGGCACACAATCAAGCACTGTCTGTCTTATCTATAGCAATTTGTTTGCGATTTTATTGCAGTGCCCTGTTTTCAGTTGTCAGGCCACTCAAACCATCCTTGCAATTTAAGAAGTCAAATATTTATTTCATAACCAAGTAGATATGCAGAATGCACTGAAGAGAAATATCTTGTCATATACCGAGCCGACTTTTTAGTTTCCGTGTGTACACTTATGAAATTTCAATGTTAAGTGTAAAGCAGATGGAAATGACACTCTGTTGCCCTTGAGAGACAAAGATGTGTGAGAGAGACACTTCTCCTAATCTGCATATGATAAAAGCTTTGGTTGAAAAAGTACTGACCTGAATCTCAACACCATAACCCAGATATACAGTAACCAGGCAGGTGCAATGCATGTGGGAATCAAATGAGACATCCAGAGGGAGCTCTATATAACCCTCAGCTTCTGTGAAGTTCATATCGCAGTGAGCTTGAAAAAGAAAGACACAGCGAGAGAAAGAGCATAATTTTAAACAATCGCCCCTTTTACAGCTGTCCTTCAGTAGCTCTGATGCTGTGCATTGTTGTAGAGATCTATCTATCTATTTTTTCATATCCATCCATCCATATATATCCATCCATCAATCTATATCCATCCGTCCATATACATATCCATCCATCCATCTTTCCATCCATATTTATGCATCCATCCATCCATCTATCCATCTGTCCATATATATCCCTCCATCTATCAGTCCATCCATATATATGCATCCATCCATACATCCATATATATATATATGCATCCATCTATCCATCCATCTGTCCATATATATCCATCCATCCACCCATCCGTCCATATATATGCATCCGTCCATCCATATTCATCCATCTATATCCATCCATCCGTCCATCTATATTCATCCATCCATCATCTATACTGTATATATCCATCCATCTTTCCGTCCATATATATGCATCCATCCATCCATCCATCCATCCATCTGTCCATATGCATCCATCCATCCACATACATCCATCCATTTGTCCATATCCATATTCATTCATATCCATCCATCCATATATATATGCAGCCATCTATCCATCCATCATACATACATCTATATCCATCCATCCGTCCATCATCTATATTGTATATATCCATCCATCTATCCATCCATATATATCCATCCATACATCCATCCATCCATATCCATCCGTCCGTCCATTTATCCATCCATCCATATACATCCGCAGATATACATCTATCCGTCCACATATATGCATCCATCTATCCATATATCCATCCATCCACATATATCCATCCATCCATCCATCCATCCATCCATCCATCATAAATGTACCTGAATATGTCTCAGAGGAGTACTCTGATGTGATTTCCCCTTCTGGGCTTTGTGGTTCTTTCTTAAGTGGAGTTGACAGAGACAGTGGTGGCAAAGTAGTTTCCTTGTCAAAGGCTTTCCTTGTTGTTGTGATGAGAGTTGTTATTTGACTGGTGCTTGTGGGAGGAATGGTGGGGTTTGTGAGAGGTTGAGAGGTGACTGCTATCTTCTCTGATGTTCTACTACGGCTTTTGCTGGGTCTTCTTTGTTCCACAGATGTTGCCGTAGTCATGGTCAATGTGGTCGCAAGGTCAGAGAAGATTGTTGAATCCTCCTGAGGCACCAGAAGTGAATGTTCAGTGTTAGATGTAGAGGTAGAGACTGTTGGCACCGTGTGTGGTGCCTCTTTAAAAAACTGCTGATCTCCCTCGAAGCTCTTGGTCAGCAGAGCTGAGTGGAGTTTAAGCAGTCTTAGGTTGGGGAGGATTGGTACTGCATCTGTTGTGAGCTGCTGGATGTCAGTTGCTGGCTCCTGTTTACTGGTGAAAGGGTCAAACTCTTTCTCTGATTCTGACTCTCCTCCTCTCCGTGTTTGTATGGTTCCATCTTCTGCAAAAAAATCCAACCAGATAAGAAATTAGGTCCAGACAAATTTAGCCTCTAAGTCAGGTCTTTTTAAACTGGTCTCCACAGACCCCCAAGTTCCCTTTTCGGAGATTAGATAAAATATTTGTTTTGTAGACTATATATATTTATTATTTTATATATATATATATATATATTTTTTTTGTGTGTGTGTGCTTATTCTCCAATTATTTCAGGATGACAGCTGAATGCTTGATGCTCTTCAGATGCTTTATAAGTATTTGTACATAAAGTTGTGACTCTATTTGAATATTCTATTTTTGAGCATATTAAGGCAATGCTTCCCTGCAAAGTAATTATTTTACTAGAGTGACACAAGAGGTTCAATATTACTGTGATCTTCAGTGCTGAAGAACAGCAGCATCTTTCAGGGAAAAGAAAGTGTAAGGCAATTACAGAACATCTTTCATCTCAAGATTAACGCACCTCACTAGACAGAAGAGCTCTCAGAAGGGTTCAGAGAGAGAGAGAGAGAGAGAGAGAGAGAGAGAGAGCTGTATAATGACAGCCAGCACTTCAGGCCTAAAAATCTCAACAAATGTTTATTATCAGAAACAAACTGTAATTAGAAACACAGTCCTCATTCACCACTGAGAGGAAGTGAGTCATTTAAATGTCATTCAGACACAAAGATTCTTAAAAGCATGTCTAATAAAAAGATAAAAAGTCCAGTTTGATCAAAAACAGTCATTATGGGAATGTCAGGGACTGCTGTTGATCGATCTTTGGTTATTAAATGCATCATGCCATTCAAAGTGCATGTGCTCCCTCAGATTTTTGAGCCAAGTGGATTTTAAACTTCTAAAATCCAAACAAAATTGTTGCATGATTGTTAAAAAAAGAAAGCAAAAAAGAAAATAAATGACCTTTATAAAGATCATTGACTCAAAATGGAGAACTTGAATGACCTATTTTCTGTGGAATATGAAAATTAGTTATTATTAAAATGTCAAATCTGTTATTTTCCATACATTGAAAATGCTCGGTTGACACTGGCTGGAATCTAGGAGATTATATAGGTCAAATATATAAGTAAAAAATATATATAGGAGAGTTGTGACACTTTTTCAGCCAGTGAATATTTCTCAGGGTATATGTTTATTGTTGAAAGTCACTTTCTGTATAGGAACGTACCTTAAAGTCTTGGCTACAAAAAAGAAGCTATTGAGGATTTCCTATCACTGCAAATGTTGCCATCTTTCTGCTTGTCTTGTTGAGATATTTATAATATTTCAGGTGTGAAGGAAATCCTTTTGTTTTCCTGTTACCCATCAAAAAAAAATTATAATCTGCTTGTGCGACATCGCTGTGCTGAAAACAACATCTGGAGTTGTGTTTTTTCTGTCAAGAAGTGCTTCCATTATTGAGACGTGTGAGGGAAAAGCTGAACTGAACTGCTGTCGGATCATCTGTCTCTTTATAGTCATTCCTACTGGATTACAGAAACTCTCCACTGGGACGTTAACAATGTCTGGCTTGAGGAAAATTCAAACATAGATTTGCAGATTTACTTATACAAACACGCAAGTGCACTAATACCCTGATTCAGCTTCTTATAATTGTGTTTTCACTAAATAAGTCTTAGTTTTTTACGACGCCGTTTTCAACTTAAAACTGAAAACTTTTTTATGTGTTTTGAGGGCCTGAAAACGCAAACTTTTAAAAACGGGTTTCAAAGTACAAGTTTTCGAAACCTATACCATTAGTCTCCGTATAAACTACACGCAAATTTTTGAAAACTGAAGGTGACACCATCAACTACTGGCCTGGCATTCATAAAACAATGGTTTTTAATCATTTTCGTGAATCCATGTGAATGTGGATAGTTTTTAGCTGTTAGCTGTACGCAAAAAACACACAAAAAATGTTTAGATTTTTAATACATCGCTGTCGTGTAAAGTTTAAACATACCCTTAAAGAGAAAGTTCACCAAAAATGTCAACTTCTGTCATCATTTATTCACCCTCATGTCATTCCCAACTCATGAGTTTTATTTTCAACCCTAGCTCTCAAATCTCAAAATCTTACTTTTTATGTTCCACATGAAGAAAGAAAATCATGTGGGATTTGGAACAACACGAAGGTGAGTAAATGAGGACAGATTTTTATTTTTAAAATGCTTTGTGGCAACCAGAGACAATCATCACTGATTATTTTCATAGAACCTCCTATACATCTCATGAACGGCTTCAAAACAAAGTCCTAAGCAGATTGTGAACCCCAGAAGAAACCCCAGAATCCCTCTGAGACCTTCTGTTATTCCTGCGTTCAAACAGCATGAGATCGCGAGTGTATGTTTTACTCCCTAATTGGGGAACTAGATGACAGTGTGTTCTAACAGGATATAGCTTGGCGACAATGAAGACAGTAAGAGATAAAAAGAACATCACTGACACAGGATTTGTAGACGGGTTCTGAAGACCAGCTCACAGTTAAACTCTCAGCAGGAACTACAGCTCTGCTTTATTATTGAATGTAATCAGCCTGTATAGTGAGGTGCCAGTGATCATTGGTGGAAGTCTGAATGAAGATAATCAGTTGTGGATTGTAATCATTTTGTTGGTGGAAAATGTTGTTATAGAGGCCAGAAAGCTGAAATCTCCATTGGGCGCATCTTGAGATGTTTCTTTGTCTTATTGGTTTCTTTACTTGTTTAAATCTTTATCCATTATCACAAACCAAGTCTGGACCCGCTTAAAGTAACTACGACTAGTAAACCATGGCTTAAGCTTTAACCAGGTTTATTCAGAAGGATATAGCATGAGCCATTTAGTAAATATTGTAAAAACACCATCTGCCATTCTTCATTGACAGCCATTAAAGTCATGAAATATAACAAGTGTATGTAAAAATATTTTATATTTTATAATAAAATAAAATGTAAATATTAGATGAAAAAAATGTGCCTACTTTCAACTAACTGAAATAAAATCAGTTATTTAAATTAAAACTAGATAGAAATATTTAAAACAATAAAAACGAAACTATAAAAATGATATAAAAGCACAACAAAACTATAACATTTAAATGTAAACATAAAAACATATTGTATTGTGTTCTCCGAGAACATAAATCCCACAATAAATCTGGGTGCATAACCTGTTTAGAGGCCAAATGCATCATTTAATCCTCAATTCACTTTCCTGATATAATGAACACGTTTGAAGTGTTAAAACAGCGGTAAATCAAGCACTGACCTCACAATCTCTCTCCTATTAAGAACACACAGAGCACATGTCACTCCAGAGTGAATCCCATTCATCAAGATGACACTTTCTGTAATGGAAGTGTGATCAGATCATTCCAGTGGCAATAAACAGCTGCTTCGCAAAGCCACACAATATCAGACAATCCAGTCAGATTAAACCAGAGGCTGTAGATAGACATTAATCTCTTACCACCTTTAAAGGCACAAAACACCCTACATATTGATCTTCTCCTCAAGATGATACATGCACTAAGATCTATTTTAGATTACCCCCTCCCCTAAATGGCACTTTTTCACAAAAACAAATCAAAGTGTTGTTGGCCGCTTTACATGTCAATCAAGCTTCCTGTTTTGACATAAGCCTAAAGTCAGGCTATGCTACTCTCTGAAGCATCCAGCATGTTTTTTCCTGCCTGTGAGAATCCCGCACTGAGATATAGAGAGCGGTGAGGTGTTTAAATAGTCTGAAATTGCTTTTATTCGCTTTGGCAGGCAAGTGTCAGAGTGCAGCATGCTGCGAGTCAACATGTCTAAAAACATAAACGTGCAAAACAAAAGGTGCCTTATTCCTGCCCAACGGACAAACGCAATATTAAAGCCGACACTGATGGATGAAACTCTCGGTTCTTAAAAGATAGAGAATGTTTGCAATTTGTTTTAGTCCCAGGATACAGACAGTGACCCTGAGATTTGAAATGGACCTTTACAGATGAGAAATCATGCAGTTATTCCTATCTCCACTCTTTCATCAAACCTTAGTGCACCTTTAACTAAACTATCTAAACTATCTCAGCCGTAGCAGTTTCTGAATTCATTCTGTTGAATGTACTAATTTGTGTAATAAGACTGTAATTGGTGTAACTATTTCTGTAGTGGACAGTGCTTCGCACAAGCTCCCCTGCACCAAACTTGACCTTCCATTTACAGTTGGGAGTAATATCGAATGAACTTTTACATTTTTAGAAAGTCTTATCAAAATTGTTTGTCAAAAATGTTAAGACATTTAAAATTTGTATATAATCCTTGAATGAAGTAAAGCTATTCTTTTTGATAAATTAATACATTAAAGGAGCCATATGTAAGATTGTGGCCAAAACTGGAATTGCAATCACTTTCAAATGACTGTAGAGCGGTGTATCCCCTCCCCCTCCCCCCTGACTCGAGGTTGCCAGATAGGCTGCAGGATCCAACATTTTTTTATCCGACACGTTTGTATCTGCAGCTGTGGGAACTAGAGCAGAGCTGGCAACCCGGATGCCGCAACACTACTGACTTCGTGATTGGTAGATCAGTGGAGGGTGGAGCATCAGACCAAAACACAACATGACAACATCAACATCAGTTGAGGGCTGCAACTTCACTTTTTAAATGACAATATCCTGGCCGGACTACTGTTGTCAGTGATATAAGTATTTGAAATGAACATGATTTCTTAATGTCTAGTGACATATCAGGGCCATTTTATGATTAATTGAAATAAATTTCTTACATACAGCTCCTTTAAAATATGTATTTAACTTGCTGAATTAAGTATGCAATTTAATGAGATGTGACAAGCATAATACTGTTTAAAACATTAATTGCTGCTTACTGCATACAGTTTCACTATTAAAAAGACACACATACACACATCGATACATGCATGCACGCATTTATATATACACTTGCATTCCAAATAGCCCTCATATCACTGTTATATAAGATCCATAAACTTCATTAAATTAAATAGCACTGGGCGGAGAACTTTTCAAGTTTAAATTCTATAATAAACCACTTTTGGGCAGCAGCGATCGAGAGTGAAAGTTGACTTACTGTGCTCAGCGACAAACAAAGTAAAGTGTACTTGTGTAGGTGTCAGTGAACAGCATGTATCATTTACTGAGCTCATATATTAGCAGCTCTTCTCTGACACACAGCTTAGCTGGGCGGAAAAAGTGTCGTTATACCTGAAAGCTCATGGTTTAATTGTTGGCAGCTTGTGGAATGTATTAAAGCGTGGACGTTCAGACAGCTTTCCTCCCACATGGAGGAGAGGTCGCTGCATTTCTGTCTTGCTGAAACCTGTTAAAAATGGGCCGTTTTCTGGACCTGAAAATGAAGGCTGATACATCATGTTTGTTAATAATATTGTCTCACTTATACTGCTGTCTGTACTCTGTACTATGTCTTAAGATGATTGACACTTGTCAAAGGAAACTGATATAAGATACACAGGGTATGAACTTGTACATATGAAATTAACCAAATCACGATATGGTAATACTATTATTCATATATATGAATTGGAAAATTATTCAATCCCCATTGCAAATCAGGTTTATTGGCAGAATTTACAGACGTTCAGCTGTTTGCAATGAACAAATCAAACCGAAGTAATTGAAATAGCTCAACACAACAAATGTTTCAAGTGGTTTCCCCAAATTCAACTGAAAATGCAACTTTTAATGAATTCTGCAGTTCCAAAAATTGTCTACCCCCTCATGGCAAGCATCTTTAGTACTTAGTAGAACACCTGCTGTTATGATCTGCTGCAAATTAGATGTATAACCAGCACCAGCTTCTTGCAGTGTTTCTGAGGAATCTTTGCCCATTCCTCATGAGCAATGGCATCCAGTTCAGCATTTTTCTTGGGTTTGCGTGTTCAACCGCCGCCTTCAAATCCTACCAGAGATTTTCTATGGGGTTTTCTGGGGTTCAAGTCAGGTGACTGTGATGGCCACTGTAGAATCTTCCAGGACGACTTCTGCAACCTTGGTGGAATTTAAGGTATACTTGTGATCATTGTCCTGTTGGAAGGTCCAATGACGCCCAAGCTTCAGCTTCCTTACTGACGGCATGACGTTTTCTCCTAGGATTTCTAAAATCTAAATTAATTCATCTTGCCTTCCACACGCTGCAGGTTTCCAGTGCCAGAGGATGCAATGCAGCCGCAGAGCATCACTGAGCCCCACCACGCTTAAGTGTAGACAGTGTGTTCCTTTCAACATATGCTTCATTTTGAGACAGCAGAAGTCATTGAAAGTTGAATTTTCTGTTGAATTTGGGGAAACCACTTGAAACAGTTGTTGTGTTGAGCTATTTGATTTGTTCATTGCAAACAGCTGAAAGTCTGTACATTTTGCCAATAAACCTGATTTGCAATGGGGTTTGAATACTTTTTATTACAACTGTGTGTGTGTTTATATTTATATTGTATTTTATGTATTTTTTCTCTCCTTTATGTTGGTATATTATGTTATCTCAAGTGTTTGAAGACATGAAAGACACAGACCATTCCAAATTACAAAAGTGAACTGAACTTCTACAAATATCCCTTGCTGATTGTGTATAGGGAACAGTGAACAATAAGGACCCTGAGGATTGGAACACAGAGCTGCAGACAAACTTCTAGGGCTTATTGACAACAAATAACTTATTTCATCAAAGAGATAAACAACAAAACCCTTTCCTCTCTTCTAAGGCATATCTGCTCTCTCTGGATTTCATCTAAGCAGAGTTTGAATTAAGCATTGCATCCGTTCAAATCAAATCTAGTTCTATGATTAGTACAGCATCACTGCATGTATGATATCAAAAGAATATTCACCAAGATGAAAAGCTCTGTGTTTTCAACTGCACCAGACTCCTGCAGGTTTTGTGGGCTGATTTTTCAGGAGACTTTCCCATGACAGTTTACTCAGAAGGAGGGAGGGAACATGCCCAAGAAAATAATAATGATATTTTTTGGCCATCCACCTCCAGAGGAATTCTGTAAATCCAGAGGAACGTCGTTATAAGATCAGAAATAGTCTGCACACTATAAATAATGGATTGGTTTTTTATTCACCTCTCCCTTTCTGTATCTCTCTCCCCATTTACCTTTCTCTCTTTTTGTCCTCTTATGATGTAAACCATCACTTACCCACTGTTTTTGCAGTGAGATT
Organism: Semotilus atromaculatus; assembly: GCA_031834385.1. Lineage (NCBI taxonomy): Eukaryota > Metazoa > Chordata > Actinopteri > Cypriniformes > Leuciscidae > Semotilus > Semotilus atromaculatus. Next base: position 8,957,596 of record JAULUF010000003.1, read on the forward strand.
AAACCGCAAAGCATTGTGGGTAATAAAACAAAAGATAATCACCACCAACATTATAGCAAAGAAAGATTATATATTACAAATTGTATGAAACAGTATTAAAAGATATATGTAATACACAATATATATATATATATATATATATATATATAGAGAGAGAGAGAGAGAGAGAGAGAGATGTAAGTATAGTTTTTTAAGGTGATATGAGGTTAAGAAGAAATATTTTTACTGATTTTAAATATGTTATACATTCATACTTATGCAAAAGTAGGAGACCGGAAATGAAAATTCATGCAAATTTTGCTGTGATACAAAGTTCAAGTTTGAAAAAAATGTGTATATTCATGGCCAATAGAAGATTGATACATCTCAGAGTAACTGAGTAAGAATTCCAAGACCACAAACTTTAAAGCTGCAGGTTTGTAGCATTGCAGGAAAGTGGAGTAGATTGTTTATCTTTTGGTTTATTATTATTTGTTATATGTTGAATTTATGTTTTTTTAAAAAGGACATATCCTGTCTATTGCTGTGTATTTTGTATGCTCGGCACCCCTTTAAATGGACTTTCCTTATACAAACACAATATCTGAATCAATATTTACTTATTTATCCATAACAGCTCACGTATAGCTTAAAATTACTCTAAACTAAATTCAAGGTTTCTTGTGATCAACAGTGTCACTACAAGTGGAAAGAAGAGTTACACAGAAGATCTTTATTTATCTTTCTAACACAGAGACATATGTGAAATGCTATTCAGATTGTGAAATGAAATCTCACAGGCAGTCTCACTATAAGACACTTTCATTCTGCACCAAACTCTTCAGAAAACACTTGATCAAAGTGACAGGAGAGAGAGAGAGAAAAAGAGAAAGCATAATTCATGCTATTTGAAAGAACAAAGGCCTGCGAGGAAATGACAGCTTGTCAGAAAAAAATAAAGCCACGGAAGAGAAGAGACAACAAGACGAGGCATAAAAGCAAACAAACAGAGGTAAAGTAAACAGACTTTGGTTTATCTGTGCGCTCACATATGCCTTTTTTATTTCTTACATTTCTGGGAGTAAATTATCATGCAGTCTGTCGGCTGGAATAAGGAGAGATGGATATGTACAGTGATTATGAACAGTGTTTATATATATATATATATATATATATACACTCACCTAAAGGATTATTAGGAACACCATACTAATACTGTGTTTGACCCTCTTTCGCCTTCAGAACTGCCTTAATTCTACATGACATTGATTCAACAAGGTGCTGAAAGCATTCTTTAGAAATGTTGGCCCATATTGATAGGATAGCATCTTGCAGTTGATGGAGATTTGTTGGATGCACATCCAGGGCACGAAGCTCCCGTTCCACCACATCCCAAAGATGCTTTATTGGGTTGAGATCTGGTGACTGTGGGGGCCATTTTAGTACAATGAACTCATTGTCATGTTCAAGAAACCAATTTGAAATGATTCGAGCTTTGTGACATGGTGCATTATCCTGCTGGAAGTAGCCATCAGAGGAAGGGTACATGGTGGCCATAAAGGGATGGACATGGTCAGAAACAATGGTCAGCTAGGCCGTGGCACTGAGGGGCCTAAGGTGTGCCAAGAAAACATCCCCCACACCATTACACCACCACCACCAGCCTGCACAGTGGGAACAAGGCATGATGGATTGATGTTCTCATTCTGTTTACGCCAAATTCTGACTCTACCATCTGAATGTCTCAACAGAAATCAAGACTCATCAGACCAGGCAACTTTTTTCCAGTCTTCAACTGTCCAATTTTGGTGAGCTCTTGCAAATTGTAGCCTCTTTTTCCTATTTGTAGTGGAGATGAGTGGTACCCGGTGGGGTCTTCTGCTGTTGTAGCCCATCCGCCTCAAGGTTGTGCGTGTTGTGGCTTCACAAATGCTTTGCTGCATACCTCGGTTGTAACGAGTGGTTATTTCAGTCAAAGTTGCTCTTCTATCAGCTTGAATCAGTCGGCCCGTTCTCCTCTGACCTCTAGCATCAACAAGGCATTTTCGCCCACAGGACTGCCGCATACTGGATGTTTTTCCCTTTTCACCACCATTCTTTGTAAACCCTAGAAATGGTTGTGCGTGAAAATCCCAGTAACTGAGCAGATTGTGAAATACTCAGACCGGCCCATCTGGCACCAACAACCATGGCACGCTCAAAATTGCTTAAATCACCTTTCTTTCCCATTCTGACATTCAGTTTGGAGTTCAGGAGATTGTCTTGACCAGGACCACACCCCTAAATGCATTGAAGCAACTGCCATGTGATTGGTTGATTAGATAATTGCATTAATGAGAAATTGAACAGGTGTTCCTAATAATCCTTTAGGTGAGTGTATATATATATATATATATATATATATCAGTGGCGGCTGCTGGTCTTTCAAAGAGGGGAAGCTCATTTTCGGCCTATATCATAAAAATTTTCCATTTATTTATACGAATACCAAGAAATAGGTTGCAGCAGTTTGTCTTTCGACTACACTTGCAAAATCTGTAAATAGCTCGAATAGCTTCACCGTCAGCGACTTTTTATCGTACAAAATCGCTGTCAACCAAAAGGAGATGCAGTCTTTCGACAGACCCTCCAATCATCACACAGAAGCCCGGAGTCCAGGCCAGTATTTTTACGCATTTTTAGTCAATAGAATATTAACACAATAGTACATATTTGACCATTAATTTTTTGACATAGGTGAAGCTGAGCTTCCCTTGCAGTCTTAAAGAAATCCCCACTGGTCTATATACAGAAGCAACTTGCTTTTTGCAAAAACAACTTGTTTTTCATGGTACTCATGAGCTGAACAAGTGTTTTTCATGCTTGAAAGCATCTTTATTTCACTTCGAATCCATCTGACCTTGAAACAAAGAAATTATTCTCGATTTTCCGTTCAAGGAGTGTTATGAAATGTATTTTCTCAGTGCTACACGCAGATTAAGTCCAGACATTCCGAGAGATCTTCAGAGGTCTGTGGTTGCTTGTGAAACAATCCATGGTGTTAAGAAGTCAGTTTCATACAGCGCACGTCTCACTGCTCTTTTGCCCCTGTGTCTGTGTGTTTTTCCAGTCAGAGCAGAGCAATATCTCTCACCCTGTTACATATTCATACACTTAAAAAGTCCTCTGTGTTGACCTAGACAGACAGCCTGGGAAAACCATTCATTACTCATCATTCATTGCATAAATTGAAAATATCCAGTGGGACGTATCTAAAAGTTGTTTCCATGGTAATTTGCTGGAGAAGGGGCACCCACCGGGAGCTTCGAAATAAACCGTGCAAAACTTGAGAAGTTAACAAGACACAAGGGGAATACAGTCTACACCATTAGCATCACGCCTTTCTCTCTCTTCCTCTCTTTCTGTCAATCCATGACTTGTTGTCTCAGATGTTTCTCGTAAAAATTCCTTAGGATAAATAAATTAAATAGTTTGCATAGAGAATATAAAATGGATATGAATCACTCAGAGCACTTGGTTTAAACGTTCAGATTTTTGATTGCAGCACATTTTGAGATTTTCTTTCGGTTTCTTCTGTAACACATGAAGTTTTCCGGGTCTTTTCTCAGGAGAAAAAAAAACATTTTGCTCTTTTTTTTATTGCATTTTTTTTCTAGAACCAGTTGATACATTTTTCTTTCCTATATCCCTAACCCTAATGTACCCTAAAATGATGGTGCGGGGACTCTATTTACTTCTATTGTTTTTATACTAATCTAATAATATTTATATTCCCTAGCATACAGAAACCATATTGCATTTTAACATTTTCATTAAGACATTATTTTATATGTATATTTGTTAAGCTATTTTCCCAACGAAATGAAAAAAATATATATAATTATGTAAAAAATATAATTATGAGATAATTAATTATTTACATATAATTAAGTACAAATGTATTTGTATATCACATTTAAAAACAACCACAGTTGACTAAAGTGCTTAACAATGTCAGGATACACAAACAAAAAAAAGAAACGCAGTAGAAAATTTCACAGTATAAAAACTCAACTCAGTTGAGCCTATACCTAATATTAGCCTATACCTAATATAGTTGATGGGAGACGGGCAGATATTGTGCAAAGGCTTCTGGGGGACTTCTGAGCTCATCACAGAGCATCTAATCAGTCCCCTCTCTCTAAGTTTTTAGCAACCTTGACCTTTCCTTTGCAATAAAACCTGCCTGTCAATCACAGATGTCTATCAGGACTGTCGTTTCAGAAGAGAGAAGCAGACAGAATAAAAAAGAGCAGAATACCAGGATTTAACTCTGGCTTTTTCTTCTCAATAGAAGATATTTTACAAAATGTCATTAACCAGACAGTTGACACAGTAGCCATCGACTTCCATAGTATTATTATTTTTTTAAACTTACCATGGAGGTCATCAACTCTCTGGTTATCAACATTCTTCAAAATATCTTCTTTTGTGTTCAGCGGTGTGGTTATTTACTCACCCACAAGTTGTTCCAAACCGGTATGAGTTTCGTTCTTCTGCTGAACACAAAAGAAGATATTTTGAAGAATGTTGATAACCAAAGTTGATTTGGCCTTGTTGTTTAAGATACTGTGTTGCGCTTTCCTCTGAAAACAAATGGAAGCTATTAGCACACAAAACTTTTTTTTACTTTTTTTTTTACTTTTTGCTAAATAGGCTACTGTATAGTACATAAAATACAGATACAAACAAAATCACACTCTAGCATGGTTTCAAAGTTAGAGTTCTACACAGCATTTTAAAACTGTCCCAAAAAGGTAGGTTGCATAACTATCCTGCCTTCTAAGAAACCTTCTTTAGTGCTTCATCATAGTCTTATGTAATTCTACAGGATTTCCGGGAGGTGTGTGTGTCACGTTCTTTAACCGTTCACCTGGAAACAAAGATGCCGTGATGCCAAACCCCCTTATGGAAGAAGCAAGCTGTTGTTTACAACTGTGACAATGAGGATAAACTAAACGCTGGTTTTTCATAAGTATGTGAAGTATGTAAACTTCGTGGCATAGTCTCTTTAAAATGTCCAAGAGTTTTACATACGGGTCTGCTACTGCAAGGACATCGACGTTACATTTTCACGCCCCTGAACATGACGCTGAACAAAACAAACTGCGATTGGTTGCTTTACATGATGTCAGTCAGGCAGCCACTGAACGGTCCTTGGCCAATGAAAGCTGCTATGGAGTCAGTTTGCAGGTCTCGCTACATGAGATTTTAGTGTGAGAACCCCAGCTATGATTGGCAGCACTGACTGTGGCTCCGACCTGTTCTCTAATCAGCTTCTCTTGTGTGTATAATCAGTCAGGCCTGAGAAGTGTGAACAGACCCAGGACAGCAGTCCCCGGAGTGCTGATGCATTAACCTTACACCTCTAATGACCAATTCACACTCTGACAGAGCAGACCAGGCACCACTTTAACTATATGAACTCATTTGTGTTAGAGCAGTTATGCAAGATGAATGAACTGTGGGAACACTAATAGAATTGTCATTCATACCACTGGCCATGTTTCTTGTGGGTTTACTGGATTTCAGGGTTGCTCACATCAAGAGCTAAATGAAAACGCACAGCGAATAGCAAAGCAAAAAGCTTTTCACGCAAAGGGGTCAAATCCATATCGGTGTAAAATCTTTCAGATTTGTTTTTATGTTTAGTGGAACTTGGGAATTCCTGCAAAGCACTCATTTATTTTGAACAAATTAAATATACACACTGCTATTTCATATGTATGCACCTAAAAAAAAACCAGAAACATTGTTTTTATTATATTTGTATTAAACAAGACATTTGCCTAATTAAAAGCCTATTTCTTTACTACATTTAGCTGTTTATTCTGCATTACCATATTCTACTTCCCTTAATCCTACCTAATCCTATACCTAAACCTAACATCTACCTTACTAACTATTAATAAGCAGTAATTAGGAGTTTATTGAGGCAAAAGTCATAGCTAAGTTCATTTATAGTGATAATTCGACCCTAATCTAAAGTGACAGAAATGTAAATTTATGACAAAAATATATACAATTCATTATTTATTATTATGTTTCATTAATTAAATTATTTATTTATTTATTTCAAATGCATCAAACTTTATAATAACATGAAAAAAAAAAAAAAACTCTGCTTTTATAATGTCCAAAACTCACCTTGGAAGTGATTTCATCTTTCATGTTTAGTTGTAAGACTATTATTGACAGCCTGTGTTGCAAATGGATGTTTGTTTGTTTGTGTGTCTGTCTGTTTAAATAGTGTGTGTGTGTTTGTACTGAGCTCACTATTAAACACATATTTTTCTTCTATGTTTCAGATGAGAGAGGACGGGGTGGTGCGAACAGTTCTGTCGGCATGGCAGATCTCCCGTAGCAACAGAAGAGCTTTAAAGTCCAACCGTGGCTTCGTCACCTAGTCAAATCACCGCAAAGTATACAGCACAACACCTAAACAACCTCACAAACAGCAGCCACGGCTAAATCACAGTTCCTCAACTGGACTAATTACTGCAATTAAATGGGCGTAATTACTTTTAGCACAGATACCTCTTAACATCTTAAACGCCCCTTGAGATTTTGACTGGTAAGTCCTCTTTTATTGTATCTGGTATCAGATTTTCAGAGCCAAAGGGAGGGTGTCAAACCTAAGAGATGACAATTAGAGAGGCTAGAAAAAGTCACTATAGCAAAGACTTTGACTCACACACCTTTGCATCTTCTGAAATAGTACAGAATCTCTGGTTCAAAACACAGCCGAAGAAGACGCTGAAACAAACAAGCTACTGAAGCATGCGTGTAATTTAATGTGATAATCAGACATTGAACAGCATATAAATCGAAAGCCTAACGTTACTGAATGAAATGTCGACCCAGGACGAGGTATAAGAGTGTGAAGCTTTGGGGGTGTTGATGGACTCGATCAACTGCATGTTCTGATCATCGTTCTGAATCTAATCCTAAATAGTCTTTGAGAAAAACAATATTTTTCAGCCAAAATAAACAAATTTATTTTTGTTTGAAATATTGCTTTTTTATGAAACTTAGCCACATTCAAGTGTTGATCAAAAAAAAAAAATGCATGAATCTAGAATAAAATGGATTTTTTGGTTAAAAGCAGAGGCTCTTTATTTTATGTATTGTATGTTCAAATATTCATACAATAAATATTCTGGTGGTCGTGAAAGTTTTGTGAAAATGATAAAAAATGCTGATGCTGGCTGGCAAACTCTGGCAGGGAAAGAGTTAAAGAACTTATAAATATATATTATTAATATATATAATAAATATAAAAAAATATCTTAATTGGAAGGTTTACTTAAAGTGCAAAAATAATGTAAATACTAAACTTCAAGTGTGATGTTATGTTCACTTAAAGAAAACTTACAAGTACTTGCAGTATAAAACTAATAAATTAGTAGTTTACTGAGAGTATAATTCAGAGTGTACTTTCATAGACTAAAAAATGTGCTACAAGTATTTAACTAGTAAACTATCGGTATACCTATAGGTTCACTTGTAGTATATTTGCAGTACAAATGAACTAAACTAGTTGTGTACTCAAAGTTTACCGCGGTTACCTTTAAGTACTTCAAATAAATAAAATAAGAAATTTTACGGTCCAAAAAACAAAATTGTAAATATAAATTAATTTTAATAGTAATATATTTTAATACAAAAATATTAATATTAATTTATTAATTAAAAATGGTCTATATAAATAGTAAATAAAACATATTATAAAAAATATTGCCACTTAATAAAAACTCATATATATATTTAGATGCCAAAAAAGCAGAGGTTTGGTCTAGCTGTAGCTGTCAATCAAGGCTTGAGGGCTGGTGAGATGTTCAGAAAATTAGATATTTCTTTTTGTGCTAACATACATACTCACACATATGGAAAATATGCAGATCCCAGCAAAAGCACAGCTGCATTTAATTACTAAACAGTCTTGTGTTCTTCCGGTTTAATTAGAAATGTCAATAGAGAACGCTTCTGCAAAGTCTGCAAAGTTCTTAAAAAACAACAAGCATTTCAAAATGCACTTCCTTTCATGAAGAAAGCAAAATCAGAATAGACCATTTTTAGCCTTCGTAAAAAAATATCACTAGGTTAAGATGTACCCTGTTCTGCATTCTGAATCAGAGGCCAAGGAAACCATCAGGATACTAAATAATGAAATGTCACACATAACAAGAGAGGGATTAGGAGGCCATGGACTTGTGGCATTTTAAAAGTCAAAAAGTCAACTTGTAATCTTCCTCTTAAATATACCAATTTTATGGTTGTGTGGGTGCAGGTGCCTGGCATGTAAAGAGCATCAGCCTTGCGCTTTCAGAGGATCAGCAAGTATTGATGCCTAAGAAGTCGATGTCGCCGCCCTTTAGGCTGAAATAAAAACACTTGAAATCAATACAAGAACCATCAGTGTGCTGATTGAATAAATGCCTTTTTGACACAAAAGCAAATGTGTGTGGCATACTTTAAGGGTTTTGTATGGTCACACAGTTAAAACGCTACAATAAATGTTTCCAGGCACACGTCTTTCCTCTATAATCTGCTGCCTTTCTTTATGAGAAAAGGCCATATCAGATCGGCCTGCCATTGCTTATGGTTCAAAGCTGTACACCACAAAGCAATGCAACCAACTTAACCTCCCATTTCTATTTGATGGATGAAACGAAAGTAACATCAGCCGTGATTTTGGTTAGGATGGCTATCTGCTGGTAGATTTCTGCTCTTTTCTGTGTAAATTAGAAACACATGAAGTACATAAACCATCATCAGAGAAAAAGTTCTCACAGAAGAACCCAAAAGACTCTTTCAATTTCTGAGAGAGACACCAAAGGTACGGTTAGCATCTCGGCCCCACCTGCAGAGTTCAGACAACATGAGGATATTTTGCCCGGTACGCATTGTTCGATTTTGGGCTGTCTCAGTCCGTTGTGGCGATCTTGCGACCAAAGATAGCCTGCGATAATTTTCTGACAGTGTCAGAAGTTTAGCATGATTTTCCTTTGGCTCTGTGTTTTCTGCTACAGCCTACGTTTACTGACCACCTAATAAAAATGCTGCATGAAATGGTGTATTGATCAACGCGGCATGGCGCTAAAACTTAAAAATACTTTCCTCAAGCTCCATTTACAAAATATATTCTTCTCTTTCGCTTAATCCTTTTTTTCAGCGCACATAAAAACCACTATTGCCAAAGTGTGACTCATCTTGCTCTATTCGTTTACCACTAGCGCACTCTGATGATGTTCTTCTTTTCTTCTATTCTAACTTGCGTTGTAGCCTACGATTCAATAGGTGTCATCACCGTACAGTCTATAATCCATGTCGTACAGTGTGGTTTGTAATGATCTTAGAGGATTGCTGAAACCGCAGTCTGTAGCAGGTATTAGAGAGCATTCTGCCATAATGACTCATTTGCAAGCCATAAACCAACAAAGCACCAGGCTAATTATGTCAACTAGCAGCTTCTGAATAGCCCTTGATCAAGCTTATCACCAGCAATCCAAAAAACAGGTGTTTCGAACCCTCCCCTGAAATCAGAGGTATAAAAGGCAAAAATTGAAGCCCTCAGACTGTTCCCATGCTTCTGTTTTTGAATAACCAGAATACAAGACCATGAATCTTGCACAGAATTATTAAAGGATCTGATAAGAAATCTGCAGCAAAATGAATTCAGAAATAGACCTTTGAATAGACCTAGTGCACACTTCAAAATGACATTTTCTTCCAGCTGACTCATTCACTCTCAAATACTTCTGAAAAAAATTTCATTCATAGCTCAAAAAGTCACAATGACATTAACTATTTGTCACCTAAAACGTTTTTTTTTTTTTAAATCATAAAACCATTAGGAGTGTCACAAATGTCATGATTCCTTTCTTGTGTTACCCTGTCTTAAGAACTTTAAAGTCCTTAAGATATGGTAACACAAGACAGGAATCATGACAACAATATATTGTATTTTCAGCTTCAGAATCATCAATATTTTTATTCTGGTGTCACCATTGTCCTGTGCATTGGTTTACCAGCACCAAATCCAAGCCTATTAATTTACCCCATTGTAATACTAAATTGAACATTTTAATCCACAGTAAATTTTTTGTTAACCTTTTATCATGTCTTAGAGTATCGGAATAATATCGTATCGTGAGTGCATGCGGTATCATATGATTATATGTATCGAATCGTGACATGAGGGTATCGTTACACCCCTAAAAACCATTATAATTAAATTTATTATTTGGAATCATATTAAAAAGCACACTGATGGAGGAATCTATATACATTATGACATGCCAAGCATAAACACATGCAAAGTTTAGTAACAAGTCACTTTTTCTTAGCTTATACCCAAATAAATGATAAATATCAAAATGTTTTGAAATTTACATCATGTAATGTGCAGGCCTGCAAGTCAGAGATACACAAAAGTCATTGGAAGTTTAATTTTAATGCAACATTTGTACACAGAAGCATCAGTTTTAAAGATAGTGTACAGTAGATGTTTCTGCACTTTACAACAAAAAGCAAAACAGCACTATAGAAAAGCAATTATATTGTATTTATATTTATTTTAGTAATTAGACTTGACAATTCCAACAAACGTGAGCCCACAGGATACAGGAGACATGCATCTCATTATCACAACACAACATATGGCTGCCAAACATGCTGTGTCACTAACTTAAATATAAACAGCAACAATACTCTGACTTATGAAGCAGCTTTATTATGAAAAAACGCCTGTGCCATCTGCAGTCTATCCGTATCTGTTAAAATGACCTGAATAAGCTGAGATCGAGTATGTTATTAGACTCGTAGAAACAACACAACTCTGCTGGCTTCATAAACAGGTCTGTTCGGGACGGTGGTAATCTGATCTTCAGGATTATAGTGTCATTATCTTCTTCTGCAGGGACCCACAGCACAATCACTCTGTCCCGTTGTAACACTGCGCCGTTATTTGACTTGTGAAATGGTGCAAATTGAGGCTACTGATTCGATATAATATCTCATCTTCGAGGCACAGTATGTTATGGTTCGTCTCTCTCGAGCAACGCAATTTTCTACGGGCGTCAAATACTTTAAAGTTTAAAAATAATAATAATTACACACACACACATATACATATATATATGAAATGTCTTTATCTATAATTAAGCGATATAATTAAGCGATAATGAAAGTACTCGTAATGTTTTGTTAACATTCAGTCTGATCCTAAGTGCTGGAACAGCGTACTGTTTCTATGGTTACTGCCACAGAACGCGACTTCTGTACGCAAACGTCTATTTGTGTGTAATAAAAGAAGTGAAAAATACGTTCTAAAAACCAACGTTTAATGTAACTTTTGTGGTTGCTGAAACTCAAAAAATATTAAGCCCAACATTTTGTTTTGACTTACTTTTTCAAGTTATTCGCAGACGAAAAGCTTAAAGTTAGGCGTCTCAAGAACCAATTCTGTTGCCCTCCCTGCATCTGTTTTTTTTAACGCAATATCGCGTCAATGTGAGTGGCCCCTGACTTTATTTCAACACTTTACGGGTGAAGTTAATGCGTGACAGCTTCGTGTAGTCCTGATATTTCTGTTAAAGTGTAACACGTGATCAATGAACCTCTAAATATCCTAAATTGACTCAATTTAAATGCGTTTGTAGGTAAATGGCACTCGTGGGGCACTAACTAAGAAATCCTTTGCCAGTAAAGCCCCATATAGCACGTACAAACCCAGTTAATCGTGAGCCCGAGATGAAAATCTAACTCTATACATACAGCAGCATTAGTAGATTATTTAGGTAGGCTACTTAAAAATAAATACTCACCTTGACAACGCGTGTGAATCACTGAAAGACTCAGAATGAGCAGCTGAAAGAGCCAGTTCGTTTGGAGCTCGATCCTTACGCACATTCTGAAACGACTCCTCAGAACACACTATAATTTGTCCTTGTGTTAAACAATCCAGCGAGAATGACTCGAATGTCAAATAAAATGTCCGTAAGGTCTAGTAAGCATATGGTCTACACTCGTCTTTCACGGTGACTCGCTCAGAGAGAGAGAGAGAGAGAGAGAGAGAGAGCTCGACTCACGGGCTGTTATAAGCGGATTGCGCGGTGGAGGTTCAGGACCGCGGACAGCTCCAATCAACCTCAGCGCGCCTGGACACTTTGGACAGCAGCCTGGCGCTCATCCAGTAGCATTGGGCTTATTCAGAGCAGCAGCTTTTGTGTGTGAGAGGAAGAGGAAAATTACATCAGATGTACGAGAATGGACATATCGTCCAAATGCAATGAGAACAAGTGCTAATATAAACTTAACCCTAGGGAAGACAGACATATCAGGGGGGCAGGGGGGTAAATGTTTTAGTGGGTAAAATAATTGCAATATTAAAAGAAAAACTTCATTGGGTTTTACATTTCAGAACAGATAAAACATAAGAGGATTGTGATGTTCACAATGCTTCCTTTAGATTTGATCAATATTGAATTAAGTTACAAAACTTAAATGTCATCCTCCTAACAGGTTTAATAACTTTTTTCTTACAACTCTGAACATTTAAATACAACAACACAATAAAAAATATATATAAAGTAAACAAATGTTTCAGACGGATAAAGGATCAGAACTTTCAGTCAATGTCTAGGGAATGTTTTAGTCCAGATTAAAATAGAAAAATATATAAGTGTAGATAAATGTAAAGCAGCAAAAATGGCAAATTGAAGTTGGAAAATGGGTGAAGTTAGTTCTGATTTAATTATGAGAAAATAATTTATTTGCAGATGCCACTTGGTTGGATATTTTGTTACATTTTAAGTGGGGGTTAAATGACCAAATAGTTCTAGAGCTACTGTACAAAAACAGCAATAAAAACTGAAGCAGTAACTGTAGCAGCAACATAAGGGGCCAGTTACATAAACATGCTATTATGTATAACCAACTAGCAGGGGTAATCAGTCTTACTTTTCGGTATCAAATTAGACCAATCTACATTTTTATGTAACTGACATAAAATAAAAACTGACATAACTTAAAAAAAAAAAAAAGTTATGAGCAGTCTTAAAGAAAAAAAAAAAAGTGATGACTAACTTGTAAGACTAGTCTTAGCAGTTTATGCAAACCGGCCTCATTTATATTTATTTATTTATTTCGTTTTGTACATCCTGTACTGTATATTTGGCCAGACAGTTATTTTTTTTTAATGCTTGTATCTCATTGCTTACACCCTCACCCAGAGATTTCAGCTGCACAGCACTTCTGTCTGCTTAGCTAATGAAAATCACGGCCGTGAAATAGACTGACCAATGTGTTGAGTTAATGAAGCGATCATCATCATCTTCACGGGCTCTAAATTCATTTCGGATGGGTTGCTGACTAAACAGCCATTTAGATATTATTATTGAGAAGTTAATCTATAGCCTCCAATATCAGTAGAAAGATGTGCTTTGCCCTTATCAATTGACAGTATAGGGCTTTCCATAATCAAACTGCGTTAGTAATTAGGAAAGAATTTTAATGAAACCATTTTAACAAAGAAACATAAAAATAGGTTATTATTACAATTATTTTCAATAAAACAAACATATAATTAATCATGCTAAAAAAATGCTGGGTTGTTTCAACCCATTCTGGGTCTTTGACCCAAACATGTGTTGAAACAACCCAGCATTTTTAAGTATAATCATTACATATAAATATATTATAAATAAAAAATAAAATAAAAAATCTGATATTTTTAAATGACTATAAATATGTAATAATTAAAAAGAAATATGTCATTTCTACAATTGTTTGTATATATATATATATATTAAACCATTTTAATTAATAATTTTTGTTTTTCTAGCATTTTTTAATGATATCTGTAATATGTATAATTTCCAAAGTCTCACTTTCAAAGATTAGTATTATATGACTATGAAAGGTGAAATTCACATCCTAAATGTAGACCTACTTGAGTATGTGTATCTGCCCGAGGGTTTGAAAACTGCTGTGAAAAGTGTGATTCAGGCACCAAGCCTTTCACAGCTGCCAGATATTTTTGTCTCAGTCTGCTGATGTCACGGCCTCCCTCTGTTCTGCTAAATGAGCCTTTCTCCCTGAAAACATTTCCACTCAGGACTGGACAGCTCTGCCTGTACTGATGAAGTCATTCTATCAACATGAGCAGAAACAATGTCTTTCGTACCCAAGCACCCTGCGTTGACTATGCAGTGAGGATGTCTATAAAACCTGAGTGGTATCTGTTAGCATTGCCATTTATCTCAATAGCAGCTGATGTTTCTGAAATTGCTTTTCTCATAATAGCTGCAATAACAATATGAATGAGATAATATGATTTGAAAGAATGATAATAAATATAAGGTTTCTCCAATATACCTTACTACCTGGTTTACTCCACCTACTCACAGCCAACCCACAATTCCTGTGACCTTCATATATCCATGTGAATGATGACGGAGATGACTGAGACCCAGTGTACAGTATCACAGACCATAGAACGCCTTCCACATTCAGACTCCACAATATGAAACGTGACCCACACAATCCATGCAGCCTTATTCTGTTTCTTTCAGAGTATGCAACCACTCATGTGAGCCAAAGCAAATCATCAAGAAAGCCTCACATCTGAGATTAAGCATTTTTGAACTCTCCTCCTATACTTTCATGACATTGTATTTCATGTTCTTAGCCTTGGGGGGGTTGTAGAAGGGCTGCTGAGATTGTATCAGCATGAGATTATATAACAGAGTTTTATGCTTTTACACAAAGGATTTCACCCCAGGAGGACACTAGTACAGTCTGACCCTCAGGTTTAAATTGTGATTTTAAAAAAGTTTCTCTTTCACATTTGAGAACACATTCGCACACCTGTGACCACTTATAAGACCAAGTAAATTATTCATCAGGCAAGAACAAACATTACTCTGTTTGCATGTTGGGGTGGTAATATTAATATTCATGAGGCCTGGACCGAAGCTCAGACTGCTAATAAGTCATTTTAACAGAAAATGGGTAGTTGAAATGACATTTCAAGCAGTGACAGCAGTGTCCTGAGGCTTTACTACATCTATAACTATTTTAAACACAATTTTAATGCATTTTATTACCACACACAGTATTAATTGGGAAAATCTATGGAATATTTAGCCCACCATTCGAAAGTTTGAGGTCAGTCATATTTGTTTTTAAAGAAATTACTACTTTTATTCAGCAAGGATGCATTAAATTGATCAAAAGTGACAGTAAGGACAACTATAATGTTAAAAATATCAAATAAATGCTGTTCTTTTGAACTTCCTATTTGTTAAGTAAAAATCCCGAAAAATGTATTACGGTAACCACAAAAACATTAAGCAGCAGAACTGTTTTCAATATTGATAATAAGAAGAAATAATTCTTGAGCAGCAAATCAGCATATTAAAATGATTTATGTCTTATATTAGAATGATTAATATCTATTGAGATAAGGATGACCGGTTCTCACATCTGTTATGAACATGAGCCTTGTCTGAAAGGAAAAGGGGGAGGTGTCAGAGTAATTTATAGTAATTTTCCAGTATTACTCAGAGGTCTAGTTTCAAGTATAATTCATTTGAAGTGATGGTGCTTTATGTAATGTCATCTAGTGTAAGTGATAAATCCCTTTTGACAGGCCACCAGGGCACCATACAGTCTTAATCATAAAATGTAGTACTGGCTCCATTGTCACATGGAATCAATGTTGATGGCGTTAAATTCTGCAGCAGAGCGATGACATCTCAGCTCAATATCTAGTCTCATGAATGCTCCATTTAGCCAAAGCTGCAAAACAAACTCCCCGTTACAAATATGGTAGAACTATCACTTCTAACACTAAAGATTGCTTTATAAATAATCTTCCTGATCAGTTTCTACAGTTTCTACGTCTCGGCATACTGGATAGCTTAGAAGAACTCAATGTTGCAACATAAACTATTGACTCTCTCTTTTTCAGCACTTTAGACATGGTTGCTTTGCACATAAAGAAGATTAAGGAAAATAGCCTTGGTATAACAACGAGCACACTCTGGCCCTCAAGAGAGCAGGCAGAGAAATGAAGCATAGCTGGAAGAAAACAAAACTAGTGGTATTTCAGATTTTGTGGAAGGAACGTATTATTGCATACAGAAAGGCGTTAAAAATAATAAACCTCAAATAAATGGTATTTTATATATAAAAGGTAATGATTAATAGTCAATAATTTCATAATACTGATTCAATGGCATCATTTATAAATGTTTATGGAGACAAAAGACTGGAAAATTTTAATCAAGAAGACTAGACTAGAAAAAAAGTGGTAGGTTATTGTTGCACCCCATATTGCCTAAAACCTAGGAGGTCTATAAAACCTGAAGCTAGAAAGCTGATGGCAGTCGCTCTGCTGCCAAATGACCACCTGGAAGTAGAATATATGACCTTCTCTCAAACAAGTACCAGGCCTTATAGGGTCAGAGGTCATTCTGACTGTGTAGACGTGCATTAATGAAATGAGTCTGGGTCCCTGACTGATTTATTCCAGTGATTTATGGCACAGCACTGATAATTCACTTACCAAGAGAAACATGCTCTATTAAACCGTCACTGACCTTCACATCTTCAGAAATCTCACACCCACAATATTACACTGCAGGATCGCTGGACTGGAGGAAATTCTGTTGAAAAGGGCTATAAATGTTTAATTTAAGCCTCAGGTTTTATTATTCAAGAATATGTCTATAGGAACCATCTTAGCAGCTTTTTCATTAGCTGTTCTTTATGGGAAAGGGTTGGCAGCTGGCCTACAGGGTTGGACTGGACCTGACTGATGCATTTTGTCAGCAGTTTGAACAGGTTGCAGAGAGTCAAGGTTTATTGTCTCTGCGTTCTACACGGTAGATCTACAATAACACTGAGACCGACGCAGAGACCACATCAATGTTTCTGTGTTCCTATCAATGCCAATGTGATATAACACTAAGCATATATAGGGCCCTATCTTGCACTCAGCGCAATTGACTTTGTACACCGACGCATGTATCATTCCTATTTTGCACCCGCGCAAAGCGGACTTTTCCCTCCACAGACACACGTCGGTTAACTAAGAAATACACTTGCGCTCCCCGGGGCGGTTCAGCGCAAAGAGGAGGCGTGTTCCGGCGCAAACTTTCCCTCATGCTATTTTGCAGTTCCAGAAAACAATTGCGCCACTGACCAGAAAAAACCCAGTCTAAAGTCAGTGGCGCGTTGCGCGTACATTCAGATGCTATTTTAAGCGCGCGTGCTTGGTCATAATACAGAGTGTGAACAACGCGCATACACTGCTATGATTCTCTCATCTACACAGATGCATTTTCCTTTTTGCAAATGATACATTATTATAAGGAAAAATATTAAAACACGAGGGAAATCATTGTTGTCCAGTCAAGTCAAGTATATTTATATAGTGCTTTTCACAATAGAGATTGTATCAAAGCAGCTTCACAGTATTAATATGTTGTGTCCATGACGATCGGAAAAATAGGCATAAAGCTTAGGCCTACATATTTTCCCAAATTATTATATGCATATATAACCGAAGCTAATTTGGGTGGGTTTGTCCCATCTCCAATGCCACTTCTCTTTCTTTTACGGCCCTGACGAGAACATCGATCTCCTCGGCTGTGAACCGATTCTGAAGCGCGCCTGGTAAATGCGCCGTTATAATATTGCGCCATGGAACAAGCGCACCTCGTTCATCATGCTCTTAAAGGGGATGTGATATGACGCTCTGATTGGTTTATTTCACGTTACGCCCAAACCACACCTATGAATAATGAAGCTACTTCAGACCAACCTCTTTTAGATTTGCGCCAGGCGCAAGAGGCATTTATCCCGCAGGGAAAATAGCAACAGCGCCGGGATCCGCCCACAAAGTTACTTGCGCTTTGCGCTTTGACACTTGCGTTTCAGATCGTGCGCTGAGTGCAAGATAGGGCCCATAGTGTTATAGGGTCCATGGACATGTAATGTAAATAAACAATAAATATTCACATTAAATCTTATTTTTTAATCTGAACATGAAATATGAAAGAAGCGTCATACCAGGTGAGCACACTGATATATAGCATTGCCATGGGCAACTAACAAAATTCTCACTGACTTAAATCTTCCTTGAATTTATTATAGTGGAGAATTTCTGAAGACTGGTGCTGAAACAGTCTGGTAATCTATGGATGGATCATTTGTCTATATACCCTACAGTATTCATTCCATCTGCTCTGCTAATGAACTCTGGAATTAAATGGCTAATTAATTTGTGCTTTTAAGCAGTTTAAAGTTCTGAAACATATGTCTTTGGAGGGATCTATGATCTCAACACTGTAGAGACCATTAATACATGAATAATAAAAATGGAGTATTTTTAGTTAAGAATAATTCTTTCACATATTGCAAGTAGTTTATGTCTCCCATCCCTTCAGTTCAGTAAACAAAGAAAGCTGTTAAAAAACGATTAGCCTCTTTGTATCATGATTCCTGATGTTCCCACGTTCCTCTCAACGGTAACATCAGTCAACAGACAACACACATTCCCTGCACTTCAAATGGGGATCCAAATGGGAACTACACAGCAAGACGATCAGCGCGTATTTATTGGGGGAATAATAAAGTAAATTTATATTGACTTTGTCTGACAATGGACACATTAAAAGACCATTATCTAAAGCGGAAGAAATCCATCCTCAACCCAGAGAGGGCTATGTTAATTAGCTTTGGGATTCCCGTGATCAGCAGCAACAGAGATGTTAAATCACGGGATTCTAGTAGAAGTTTAAACTCGCTGAGACTTGGGAATTTTATATGTGATATTAAAAGACCTATGAAACAATCCAGCATCTGTCAGAATAACATAATACTCATTATACAACCGTTAAAGGGATGGTTCACCCAAAAATAAAAATTCTGTTATAATTTACTTACCCTGATGTTGTTCCAAACCTGTATTAATTTCTTTCTTCTGCTGAACACAAAAGAAGATATTTTGAAGAATGTTGTAACCAAACAGTTGCGGGGCTCCGTTGACTTCCATAGTATGGAAAATTCTTCAAAATATATTTCTTTGTGTTCAGCAGAAGAAAGACACTGAAAGTGGTCGAGAGCGTCAAAAGTTTGGACAGTTCTAAACTTCATGCAAATATCAAGCGAAAAACCCAGGAGGAGCAGTTTCACTTCAACATATGTCACAATATGGGAAGAATTCGTAACTTCCGTTTCATGCAGACTTTAAGCAATATTATCTGTCTGCAGTCCCGGAGGCTGCATTTTCAGGACCCCACTTCTAGGACCGCATTTCTAGGACCCTAGTTTTTTGTGACAGCGCCACCTACCGAGTCAGAGAACCGCAGTCACAGGAACGCATTTCCAGGACCCTAGTTTTGGAGGACCGAAAAAAGTGCCACCAAGGCAGTATTTCCACCCAGTTTTAACTACATTAGAGTTTTTTTTTTCAAGTTTGATTACACCCAAATACTACTTTCTTTATTGCAATTAAACCAGGTTCCTATGAATGTTGAGAAATTATTGGGTCTAAGTAGCATACTATAATAACTCAAGTAAAATAAACAAGGAATCATGTTATAGTCTTTTCAGTCACTAGATGGGCCACATTTTCAAGTGCAGAGGGAAGACAAGGATGACTCTGGGGGTAGATTTAAGATTGTGTATTTTACAAAATAATATATAACACCTGAACTTGAACACACAAAATATTTTACAAAATAAAATATAACAACTGAAATTGAACACAAAATATTTTACAAAATAATATATAACAACTGAACTTGAACACACACAAAAACAAATTTGATCATGGCGTGAACCACATAGACAGAACTTCAATGGATGGACAAACACGTGGACAACATCATCACTGACTCCTAAGAGAGAGAAAGAGAAGTGAATTAAATAAGGAACATTTAGTTGAACATGTTCTACTCTCTAATTTTAAATTTCATATTTAAAAGATCTTAGTTACCACAGAGTAATGATAATGATAAAAATAATGATATCAATCTTCATACCAATTAATGTTCATAATACAATTATTACATACTGTTCAAAGATTTAAAAAATATATATATATTTTGATGTTGTGGGAACAAAGGTTCTAATAAAGCCCATCTGAACTGAGAAAAAAATAATAATAGAGAGAGATGCAAGAAATCTGAATAGAAATAACAATGACACGACCTTTCCTGACTGTGAGCACGTGACAGTGAAAACATTAAGATTATTTTAACTGAATTAAAATGGAAAAACAATGAGTAATTAACAAGCTTTCAGAACGAACATGCTACAGTTTATTGTGCTGTAAATAAGTAAACACAGGCTTATCATGCAACAGTTCCGTTAAATGAACGTGCTAACAATTCATTTTCCAGCATTAGAGGCTAATATATGATGGCTATGCATTCAAGACTGTTTAGAGAATCACCAGCACGTTGGCAACGTTAACTTTCCAATGAAATGCATCACAATTGTTTTTAAAGTTAAACAAATAAAAATTGATTCGCATTTGATACTCACACTCTGAATGTCATCCATCTTCGCTGGTCCTCTAATTCGGTAGGTGGCGCTGTCAATAAAACCTAGGGTCCTAGAAATGCGGTCCTAAAAGTGCGGTCCTGAAAATGCAGCCTCCGTCTCTGCAGGCAGATGCTAGCCTACTCTTTAAGCAGCACGCTTTAAATCAGATGGATTATGATTGGCTGTGTTTTTAGCGTTTGTCACCTGTAAAAAAAATACAAAAAATCACTATAGTCGTGGTGTGGACTTTATTAACGATTTTTCTAAAACTTTATGCTTATACACTCACCGGCCACTTTATTAGGTACACCTGTCCAACTGCTCGTTAACACTTAATTTCTAAGCAGCCAATCACATGGCGGCAACTCAGTGCATTTAGGCATGTAGACATGGTCAAGACAATCTCCTGCAGTTCAAACCGAGCATCAGTATGGGGAAGAAAGGTGATTTGAGTGACTTTGAACGTGGCATGATTGTTGGTGCCAGAAGGGCTGGTCTGAGTATTTCAGAAACTGCTAATCTACTGGGATTTTCACGCACAACCATCTCTAGGGTTTACAGAGAATGGTCCGAAAAAGAAAAAACATCCAGTGAGCGGCAGTTCTGTGGGCGGAAATGCCTTGTTGATGCCAGAGGTCAGAGGAGAATGGCCAGACTGGTTCGAGCTGATAGAAGGGCAACAGTGACTCAAATAACCACCCGTTACAACCAAGGTGGGCAGAAGAGCATCTCTGAACGCACAGTACGTCGAACTTTGAGGCAGATGGGCTACAGCAGCAGAAGACCACACCGGGTGCCACTCCTTTCAGCTAAGAACAGGAAACTGAGGCTACAATTTGCACAAGCTCATCGAAATTGGACAATAGAAGATTGGAAAAACGTTGCCTGGTCTGATGAGTCTCGATTTCTGCTGCGACATTCGGATGGTAGGGTCAGAATTTGGCGTCTACAACATGAAAGCATGGATCCATCCTGCCTTGTATCAACGGTTCAGGCTGGTGGTGGTGGTGTCATGGTGTGGGGAATATTTTCTTGGCACTCTTTGGGCCCCTTGGTACCAATTGAGCATCGTTGCAACGCCACAGCCTACCTAAATATTGTTGCTGACCATGTCCATCCCTTTATGACCACAATGTACCCAACTTCTGATGGCTACTTTCAGCAGAATAATGCGCCATGTCATAAAGCTGGAATCATCTCAGACTGGTTTCTTGAACATGACAATGAGTTCGCTGTACTCAAATGGCCTCCACAGTCACCAGATCTCAATCCAATAGAGCATCTTTGGGATGTGGTGGAACGGGAGATTCGCATCATGGATGTGCAGCCGACAAATCTGCGGCAACTGTGTGATGCCATCATGTCAATATGGACCAAACTCCCTGAGGAATGCTTCCAGCACCTTGTTGAATCTATGCCACGAAGAATTGAGGCAGTTCTGAAGGCAAAAGGGGGTCCAACCCGTTACTAGCATGGGGTACCTAATAAAGTGGCCGGTGAGTGTAGTTACTGTAGTTCTCGTTAACTGTGTGACGGGCATTTAATTCACGTTCACCAATCTGATTGGCCTTTGTAGAATGGCATCTCTTTGATGCGATTCGCTTGTCAAATTAAGAAACGAAGGTCTTACTATTATCCGTTACATTGGAATTTAAAATAAGCATGATTTTACAATTACTAAAAATAACTATAGGAAGAATATAAAAACCTAGCAAAATCAAACCAAACTGTTGGCCAACATTTCACTTAGCTATCTTTTAACCAGAATAAAGCATGCAAAACAAATCATACATCACACATCAGTAGGCCTACACAGCACTCTTCTAGAGCAGTATACATCTAGACCTTCCTCTGACAGATGAAATCAACGCTGCATAAGCTTCTTCCAGCTATAAAATGTATTTAATACTCATCAAGAGACAAAGCAGGGGAGGCTTTAAACCGTAATGTCCTGCAGGTTTAACTTTTCCACTGAAGAGGATCATATCAGTGAACAGGGATCAGAACAGAGAAGTCAGATACTGTGAATGTGCCCAAACACAAAGCAGTGGGAAATCCCAGCATGCCTCTCCTGTGCGTTCCCACAGCGCTGTTTATCTAAGGGCCCCCTGGAGACTCCAGGGATTAAATGCTATTCTTGTGTTTGCACACTGCGTTCATTCTACTCTAGACAGATGTTCTTTTAAACCTCGGAAAATAAGCTACATTTTATTAATACAAAATAGTAACCCAGCTGTTGGTTGTCATAATGGTAATTGAGGATAACTTTATATGAATTAAAAATTATTTACAATTTTACACACACAGACACACGTTTGTTTCATTATATCAATGAGGACATTGTATAGACTTCCATTGGTTTTATATCAGGTTAATGATATTTTATATCACCTAACCCAACCCTTACCCCTACCCCTAAACGCAACCCTCACAGAAACATGTGCAAAACCCTAGATTTAAATAAAAACATGTTTTGGCTGATTTATAAGCCTTTTAAACTAGTGAGGACCAGGGAAATATCCTCAGTAGTCGTTTGTCATAATATTTCACTTTAAAAATGAGGACATTAGGCCACGCACAAACACACACATATATAATGAAAATAACACATTCACATAATTATTAGTCAGTAAGACCCATTATACTTTCTGTATATACCAGGATTCTAAACTTTATATTTAAAAGATGTAAATGTTTCAGGCAGGTTGTGATAAAAGGAGAGGAGTTATGATGCGCCATGCTATTTTATTAGCTTGCATAGGAATTTTGGATGGGATTAGATCAAGGAAATGTAACATACCTGGAGAACAGTTGCTTAGAAAGTACACAACACAGATACTGCCACCTTGAGCAGCCAAATCTGTGAAACAATCACCTAAGCTGTAAATGCCATGTGACTGATCAATCATATTAGAACTTCTTGCAGCAGTTAAGGAAACCCACTCCAAATTAAGAGCCCTCCAAAAACTTGATGACTGAAATAATATAATAAATATAATTAATACAGTATAATATAATACATATAATATGATATAATATAATATCCCAAACATATGCTGTAAAATATGGACAAACACTCTTTTTGCCTCCATAAAACTGCCTGTACTCTGTTTATTAACTGTCTGTTGCATATTACACAACACATGGCAAGAACTGGCTGAATCATCCATCTCTATTGTACTTTCAGGTATACATAAAGGCTGAATCTGTACCATACTGACTCTCTTTAAGTCTTATCTGTCAGAAATCAAGTTCACAGCCATGGAAATGGATCAACATCTTTTATTTACAATAAAATGAATGCAAAACTCTTTCTTGCATATATATTGCTCTTATATATAATTTTTATTTTACTGCACAAGCCACTGCTTACTGCATAGACAAAAAGTTTGCTTGAATCTTCATAATAAAAGTCTTATTTAATGCATAGAAAAACGGGAGGACACACACACACACACACACACACACACACACACACACACACACACACACACACACACACACAGACACAACATCAGAAATTATTAGACACCCATTAATAATACATTTTGTTAAATTAAGTTCAATTATAGTACTAAATTATTATATTAACTTTTAACTTAAGGGGTATAAATGTCATTTAAGGCCGAAACATGATGCACCCCCATATGAAAATAAACTCAAATGCTGCCATTAAGAAAACCAGTGCTAAATTAACTCACTCTGGTTAACAGAAGCTCATCAGCTCATAAAGAAACCAAGGAGAGAAAGATAAACACCCTATTTCATTAACTGCAAACTACAGTAAAGCTCTGCTAAACAGTTCACTCAAGCAAACTCAAGGCAAAATATGTCATGAAGCAGTTCTCTTAAACCAGTGGTTCTCAACCCCGGACCTGGCGCCCCCAAACACTGCACATTTTGAGGATCTCCTTTGTCTGACACACTCATTTCAGATCTTGGGAGTCTCTACTAATGAGCTGATGACCTGAATCAGGTGTATTTGATAAGGGAGACAAACAAAATGTGCAGTGTTGGGGGGGTGCCAGGACAAGGGTTGAGAACCACAGCTCTAACAATTCAAAATAACATTAGACATTGGATAAAGATTCGCATTCCCTTTCACAATATATTACTTAATTTTCTTTGAGTGGTTGTTGATCTAAATAAATACATGTGCCACACAGCTGCAGAGAAAATACTGTAAAACACATGGCATATGGAGACCAGCGGTGATGAACTGTCCAAAGTGAGTTCGTACTAGGGTAGATGAGAGGTAAACAGAGGCATTTTTCAGTGCATGCGAGCAGCAGATCAGATCTACGCAGTGCTGTCTGAAGGTTGGCTGTCACCATTGATGTCTTTAAGGTTAGTTCTTCCAGTTTGTGTAGTGTCTTTCTCTGGTCCAGTGTTGTCTTCGTCGTGTTGCACTGAGTGCATTCTGTAGAGAGGGGGGCTGGAGGAAAAAAAAGACAAAATAATTTTTAGAAATAGGAAATAAGCAGAAGATAAAGAGAAGGTTACAGCCACACACTCATTGTGAGACCTGTTCATTGCGAGAGGTCAGATGTGCTCAATGCCATGCACAGATCGATAGCAGGACAAAGGTCATGAGTGAATGTCCCTGACTGCTCACAAATGCACATCTGCAGTAGTGCCCAAAATATCACTCTGTTTGTAATAAGTTCCTTCTGAATTATCAATTTAAACTCTTGCAATATCTCTAAAACTTTGTGTACTTTAATTGTGGCTTGCTACGTTTTCCTGGAACATCTTTTGTTGGTTCTGGAACAAAAAGTCCTAACCTTATCTCTTTACTTATCCTTTCCTAAGTACCCAACATATCCCTAACCATTAGCCCTGAAATTAAATGGTTGATAATGATAAGGTTCATAAGGTTCTGCAAGCTCCAAAGTCAATTTCTAAGTCTAACTTACCGCAAAGATCTGATTGATAGCATGTTGTTCCAGAACCAACAAGGAACGTGTCCTACTTGGTGAAATCAAGACAAGCATTCTTGTGTTAGTACTCTACTGTATGTGAGCACAATTTGAATCTGGCTGTAACATTGTTCTAACCCCAAACCATGCTTAAGCTTCAATGACAGGGCATGCTTTTCCATCCAGCGGCACAAACGAGATCATTAGATTTCATTTCTTGACAGAGCTTATTAAAATTATAACAATGTTTAGAGTAGAGCCCGACCGATATGGATGTTTTGGGCCGATACCGAAATTAGGGAGCAAAAAAAGCCCAATATCGATATATCGGCCGATATTATTTGTGTGTATATTATAATACAGTAGCAATAGTATGTATGTGTATATTATAGTACAGTACCAGTCAAACGTTTGGACACACTTTCCCATTCGTGTGTACAAACTTTTGATTGGTACTGTTTATAGAATACAGTATACATAAACAAAAATTTTTTTTTGTATTGATCACTCAAATGTGGTGATCAAACACTTTTGTGACAAAAATATGTAGTGGAGGCAGGGTGAATGATAGAATGAGAATGATACATTTGAGCTGTAACCAAACTAGTTTGCATTGCGTGTTCTATTCTATATTATATTCTAAATACTTTTGCATAATCTTCACTAATGACTTTGTTGTTAATGTCGGCAGACCGATAAACCGGTCGGGCTCTAGTTTAGAGTTTAACACGCTGCAGAACACATCATGCGTTTGGAGCTTCTTGAGAACATCAAATCTTTGATTGGCCCATCCAGAGTCACCTAATAATGATCCTTATTCACTGTCAGGCTTGTAGAGATACTTCATAACCAGGCTGTCCATCTTCTTCTTCTGTTTCTTCACTTCTTTTTTGCTGGAGGGTCGTTCTTCATCACTTTCCGGACCCCCATCAGAAGTTTTCTTACCCGGGGTTCTTTTAACGCTGTTCGAGCTGCGATACGAAACGGTTGATGCAGAGCCTGAAGATGATGATTCAGACTCTGATTCTGATTCTGATTTGGAAGATCCAGATTCTTTCTTCCTTGAGCTTCTGGAACCTCTCTTTTCCTTCTTTCTGGAACGCCGCCGAGTGTGACCCTCATTGGAGGAGCTGTCGGACTCAGAACGCTTGCTCTTCTTCTTGTTCCTTTTCCTGCTGCTCTTGGAGCTAAAGGAACTTAACGAGCTTCCAGAACGCCCTGAATCTACAGCAGAACCTGAAGCTGAGCGTCTCAAACTTGACCCGCTGTGGCCCAGACCTTCATCGTCCTTGTCTTGCAGCAAACTCTTGATGTTCTTCCTTTCTTCTTCCTCTCCTGCACCACCACCTTTCTCCTCTTCATCTTCATCTGAGTCTTCTAAGCTACGACGTTTGAATTTGATTGGCTTGAAGCTCAGGACTTCATTAATAGCTTTTTCTAGCTCGGGGTCCAGGTAGTTGCGGTGGCTCACGGGTTTAACATCAGAGGTGTCCAGAGGGTTCTCAGAGGAGCGTAGTTGGGCAGGAGTAGACAGACTACGGCCCACTGAGCGTGGACTGTATGCGGCCACGCTCACAGAGTCAATATCATCATCATCATCAACATCATCATTATTCAAACGAACTCCGAACTCACTAAGTCGAGTGCTGTGAGCCAGGGAGATTCGAGACCCGACACTAGTGCTCCCAGGACTGCGACTTCTAGATCGTTGCCTCAGACTGGCACTCGTTGACCCGTAATCGCTGCGGCTCTCATCCACCCAAGAAGTACTACGTCTTAAACTGAAGGTGCTCACACCAGACCGAGCATCATCATCTTGGTCCATCCCGTGGCGGGTGGAAGCTCGGCTGGGGGCCACTGAGGACACCATGGACTCCTTGTCAAATTCTGGACTGCTCTTGGTCCATCGACGGTCTAGGCCTTTCCTGGCCCTGCTGGCCGCCTCTGAGTAAGCCTGTGAGATCACTGAACCCCGGTCATCCAGGTCATCACCAGTCTGAGGCCTGTCGACGGATTTGCTTTTAGCTTTGCGTAACGACAGTCGGTCAGGCATGTCCGGTTGCTCCCGAAGGGCGCTGAAGAGGGAACTCTCATCCTTCTGATGGGAGCGTTTTCTGTAGCTGAGCGAGCTCATCACAGACACTGAACGGCTCTCGTCTGACTCTTTTCTTACTTCCTCCTTCCCCTCTTTTCCCTCTTTCACTTCTTTTATATCTTTCACATCAGCATTAGCTGCATTGGGGTGTCTGAGACGAACAGAAAACACATTAAAAGCAGCAGAATTGCAGATGATCAATGAATGAAACAGGATGATACCCGTGACAGAGATAAACATGAATTCAAAGAATGAAAGAGATTTGAGAGGTAAATTAGGAGCATATTTTACACTAACCCCAGGAATAAACTTAAAAGGATTAAACTCCTAATGGCAGTTACATAACAGTTCCCTACTAATACTACTGAGGAACAGAACAGTAACAGCAGCTCCTAGTGAGACAGTCATGAATCCAAGACCACCAAATGCTGTCTTATTCTCTAACTTATTAGGACTTCTCACAGATGGAGAGGTCATATGCATGTCTTGGGTAAACCACATCAGTAGCCCCCCCAATGTTCTTATCCTGTAAAAAAGCCGCCTATTCTCTTCGAACGAATGTTCAAACAGCTCTGTACAGAATTTTGAGGTAGGGATTATTCTGGTCATAAAACTAACAAACATGATAAGGTAACACTTTATTACACAATCCCTGTTACACATTGTACTTACTATAGTAATAACAGTAAATTAAATATGGGTTACACTTTATTTTAAGGTGACCTTGTTACAGTGTAATTATGTATTTAAGTACAGAGTAATATTAAGTAACTACATGTACTTACTATAGGGATAGGGTAGGATTAGGGTTTGGTTGAGGGTTAGTTGCATGTAATTATGCATAATTACTACAGTAAGTACATGTAACATATGTAACAAGGAACTAACCCTAAACCAAACCTTAACTCTAATTATATAGTCAGTACATATAGTTAATTACTATTACTTAGTACTTAACTGTATAATTACACTGTAAAAAAGACACCTTAAAATAAATTGTAACCCAAGATAATATAGTATATATTCATTAAGAGTTCATTAAAGAATAGACAAGAAAAGTGAACTTGAAAACTGCATGAAAGTTTAGATGATTATTGCTCACTCCTGACTGAAGTTATGGAAATGTGTTATAATATTTATATCATAAAACAAGTCTTGAACACATGAATGGTTTAACAAATGGTTTTCTGTGTTGACAGTTCCTTTTGAAACAAGAAGTTGGTGTGGAATATTCTGTATTAAAAAGCTTGTTCTTAATATAGCCATTAGTTAGCGCCCAGCAAAAACTGACAGGTTTTACTATGGATGAAACCAATGAAGACGCTTATGGAGAATTTCTCACTACAGGTCTGTAGTCTGTAATAAAAAAAATATTTAGTATAACTTGATGGTGTCACTAGCATATAGATAATGTTTAGCACACTAATTTTCACTAAACACATTTTTTTTGTGACTTAAGCCCCATTCACACAGAGATTCTGGAAAATACACGGATAATGGGTCCCAGGACCGTTTGATTTTGGTTCATTCACACTGCCAGTGATTTTCTGGAATCTGTGAGTGCGTTCACATACATCCAGTAAAGACACGCGACGTCAGGATGTGACGTGTAACGTACGGGTCGAAAACATGTTGTGGTTCAACAGCGAAAGTGTTTGCATCTCAGCTTCAGCGCGGATAGTAATGAGCTCCCTGGTCTCTGCTTCATTCCAGTTTGCAGATATTTTTTTGTTCTTTCTTTGTTGATGACGAACACAAACTTTCTTCTAAAAGCAACAGAACAGAGTCGCACGACATTGCAATGGCATGTGCGTCATCACTATGACACACCCCTTACGGCATTGGTCCTGTTTTTTGTTCACACAGGGCGAGTTCCAGGACTGATCCCGGCAACGTTACTAGGTCCTCATCCCGGCATCAATCCCGGCCCGGGACGTGTTTGCGTTCACACAGAAGGCACTCTAGCAATTTTACGGCAATTTCCCGGGATCAACGCGCAGTGTGAAAGGGGCTTAAGTGTTTAAAGCTTTCAAATGATCAATTAAAAATTCACCTGTACTTCCAAGGTAAGAACATAGCCTTCATTAAATGTAAACAAATTTGTCTCTAGTTCCTCAATATCATTAAATGTGGTATAATTTATCCAACTCTTGAGGCCTCATAAAATGCAAAAACTCTAATATGCAACAAAAGGGGTTTCCATACTGACCTGGTGGTTTTCTGGGAGCCCTCATCCGTGACCGTCTTAGTGGATCCTTTGCTTTTGGAGAGCAATGACTTTACCCCATCCACGCGGTCCTCCACCTCAGAATCCATATCTGATTCATCTCCACTGATAACAAGATACGCTCAATCAGACATAGCAGCTGACATAAAGGTCATTTCGGCTGGTCAAGACAAGGTTATGATACTTCAGTTAGTTGTTAGTGCCACAACAAGTGTTTTCGATAAAAAGAAATCTGGGAGAAGAGGATTTCAATCCATCCAACAATAACTGACTCTATTTTAGAAGATGGGGAGAGAAAGAGAAACTTCGAAGTCAGATATCTTACTGCATTCTCTCTGTGGAGATCTGTGAACGGAGCGGCACATGTCATATCACTACCATGAGCCTAAATATTACTGTTATTATAAATATTAGAAAATATTACTGTTTATACCAGGCTCTACTTTTAAGAATATACACTAAAGCTTATTCAAGCATAAATATGTTTAAAATTTGCACAAACGCAAAATCAGGGACGTCATGAGTGCATTAGATTTAGGCTGCAGCTGTTTGTGGAGAATTTCAACTTACCGTCACGCACAATTTAAAGCTTAAGCACACACACAGCTCACATTCTGATGCTAATCGACTGTGACAATCTGCTTCTTTTGGTTGCATATTGCAGTTCCACCCAATTACAGCAAATCAACTGAATGCAGTGGATTCCCACCTTCCCAAATCCAAGCAGTTACACTTGCACACAAACACACATAAACATGTCACAATGTGCTAAACACAGTTAAGTAGCAAGATGCACTAGGAATTCATAGAGCACCTGGGAAACTTTATGCTGAATCATAATTCGCTCAAGGAGTGGAAACTTCTAAATGCATTAATTTGGTATTCATTTAGTTTCTTTGTGGTTTTCAGTATATATAGATTTCCACATCTATTGACAAAATACCAATTTCCCTGACTTTTTAAATGGCATTTCCATGACTTTCCCAATTGGATAAAAAATTCTACAGTATATTTTTGTAAAGATTAATTTTCACTAAAAAAAAAAGTTCTAAATAAATCTAGAAATCCCAATTTTTAAATATATATTGATATTTCCATTGGTTTTCCATGACTGAGGGCTCTGAAGAAAAGATGGCTGGTGTTAGGAGTAAAATCAGATGACCAATAATGATAGTGTTAAACATGTACAGCAGATGCTCACGAAGACAGGAAAATGCTGCTGCATTATCAAATGACTTATTGGACTATTGAATCCATTTCAGCTAAAAAATTATATAATACTTTCCATGTAAGACTTCATATGGTTTGATGTACCGCAGATTAATACAACAACATTTTCCACATGCTTTTACAATGAATATAATTACAAACTCAAAACAACAACAGATGAGAAACAAAGACCATTTAGTATCTCACGTTTTGTTCTTTCTTTTCTGATACTTTGTCACCATGTCTTGTAAACTTCCAAAAAAAGGGGGGGGGGGAAGAGGAAAATAAAGGAGAAAATTTGTAAATTGTTGATCCATTAAAATAAAATTGGAGACAGGAAACAAAAGAAGAAAAAGAAAAGTGAAAAAGTGCATGTAAATGAAAGTTACATGCCGTGGTCATCCTGATCAACTTCAGAGACATGTTGCCATGGGAACATGACAGGAGACTAATCCTCATACCTGTTGATGAGGTCGTCATCATCATCCGTCTCCATTTCATCTTCCATAGCGGCCTGCAGGTCCCCAATCCGCTTAAAGGCCAACTTCAGATCTGCTTGTAAGCTCTGATTGGCTGCTTCCAGACTTTCTATATCCATTTCCTGTTAAAGGTCCAACCAATCAAAGTTATGAAAAATGACTGCGGTTTTAATACAGTAACCACAGTGTGTTTTATAGAAACCATTTTATAGTAATGAGGAGCCATCCATGGGTTTTACCTGTGGCCTTACAACAAATGCCACAGTTAAGCTATGGTTACTATGCAAGTGTTACTATGTACATTTTTCATAAAAGGTGCCATTGTGGCAGTTTCTCTTCATTATAGTTGCTATAGTGATACTAAGGCAATCTTCATCCTGCTCTGGAACTCACCAGCTCATGTTTTTTGCGGCTGGCTTCGGTTTCTTTCTTAGACAGTTCAGTCATCTCTTCCTTTATGTCCCGGATCTGCCGCTGCATGCGCTTGTTCTGATCCTTCTCCCGGTTTTCGCTGGTAACGCGCTGGTCTCGTTCCTCAGTCATCTTCTCCAGATTCTCCTTCAGCCGTGTTACAAGAGACTGGAGATCGAACATGGACAGATGGAGAAGCCAAAGATAAGAGCTCATTTAAAGAATGAACTGTAAATGAATTGTGGCAATGGATGTCGTTACATATTTGCATGTGCTGTGGACGTTGTTTTAGCTAAAGAAAATTATGCATGGCATAATTTGTTGTGCTCTGTCATTGAATGAAAACTAAAATTAACATTAAAAGGAACTAAAACTAAAGGAAATTAACAACTAAAAAACTTTTTTTTTAGAAACTAGAACTACAGCCCTGTTTGAGTGTCTTGCAATGAATTAATTGAACTTGCACACATGACTCACCTCCAGACGTTTGGTCTGGGTCCTCTCATATTCTAGTTTGGTCTCCAGTTCGCGGATTTTGGCTTCCTGACGGCTGACCAGAGATTTCTCCACCATAGACTGTTCCTGAAATTCAAGTTGTGACTGCAGGGAGTGAAGCTGCCGAAAAGAATAAAAACACACACTGAGGTCACATTCAAGACCACAAGCGACCGAGCCACCGCAGTTCTCTCACTGCTTTGGCCACTAATCAATATCCACTATATACTGAAGGAAATGGTAAATGAGGGGATAGGGGTCGATTTCGGGCTGTTTTCAAAAAAAAGAAGAGAACGTCTGATTTTTTAGTGTATTTGAGGATTTTTTTATTTTTTATTTTGGTACCTTATCCTGGATCTCTTGTTTTTCCTTCATGGCCTCCTCCACCTGGGTTTGCAGGTCACTGATTTGTGCCAGATCTCTTGTAGACTAAACACACACACATATGTAATACAAAGAGTTCATTTTAATTCTTAATCTGTGCTATAGTATCTTAAATGTTTTTAATGGCTGATATAATGTTGATATATATCTCTGTCTGTCACGTTCTCAAAGGTTGCATTTATTTGATCGAAAATACTGTAAAAAACAGTAATATTGTGAAATATTACTACAATTTTAAATAACTGTTTTCTATGTTTGAATAGAATATTTAGTATTTAGTTCAGTCTTCAGTGTTTCTTGAGCATTAAATCAGAGTATCAGACATCCTTCAGAAATCATTCAAATATGCTGATTTGATGTGGATTTTTGTGGAAATTATATATATTTTTTCCGGGATTCTTTGATGATAGAAAGTTAAAAATAACAGCATTGATTTGACACATACAAATCTTTTCATGTTTGATCAATTTAATGAATCTTTGCTGAATAAAAGTATTAACTATATATATACAGTATATATATGTGTGTGTGTGTGTGTGTGTATGAACAGGATGTGAGGTCACCTGAGCCACTGCTGCTTTGTGTTTCTTCATGAGTTCGTTCATGTCCTCCTGATCCTCCTCAAAGCGAGACTGCAGGTCATTCTTCTCTCTCTGCAAACGACTTATCTGCTCCTCCAACTGAGTTAGACAGAACAGACAGGGTTGGATGAGTACCTTAAATAGTTTATTCACAGGTTTTCAAGGATGAGGAAACACATCCTGTCCATGTTGGCGACTCTCTGAGTTGACAGCTTCTACCATGTGACAGATATATACTGCACCAAAATACAGTTTGACTGGACGCACACCTTTTGACATCAACAACAAATTATGTCTTTTCATTCCTTTTAAAAGTTACAAAACCTATTTATTTAGCATTTTATTATTTGGTTTTCCATGCTCTCTAAAGACCCTTTAAGAGCAGAATGATCTTTTTGACCAAAAAAAAACCCCATCACTTTTAATAACAGAACACTTCTCAAAATACAGTCACAGCAGCACTGCAACGTTTTAACAACTATGCTTCTACCGTTTTAGAGTAAAAACGAGAGTGGGACTAAAACACTGTCATTACACGCAGTAATTGCATATTTCTGGTTAAGACAGTGACGAGGAGATTATACCCTTAAACTCTCCTATTTGACATCATCTCTTCTTCATAAGAAATAATTCAAATGCACACCACAACTGAGTTTGGGTTCTTGAAAGAGCCTGTAGAGTGATGAGAGAGAAAGGGAGTGCTTTCAAATGAAGAAAGATTCAGAAAGAGTAATCAGCTGCACTGATTTTCATTTCATCTCCACCCTTTTTTCTGTCCTCAGCGAGGTGAAATGTGAAATGAAAGTGAAAAAAAAAAAATCGCAACCAATCAGAACATATTTGATGTTTAAAATTCCATGTGGAGCAGGATTTGGATCAATGAGATTTTACAGTGGGCGGGGCCAGATAGCAACACGGCAGGAATAAAAACCAAGCAACTGTAAAAATGTCTTGTTGCCTGTCACAGTCACAGTCTGTTAAGGCAAAAACTCAGATTAACATGGAGGAGACAGGATTTAACGCTTTAGTATGCTGTGCTTGGTTAGGACACCATGATTCTTTATCAGAGTTTTAAAGTTTAAACTCTAAATGGTTTTTCCATCAGCCTGTGAAGGAAAATGACCACATGCTCGTTATTTCTCTCTACCCAGCAGTTTGAGTGAATCATGACACATTTATTTTGCTCTATTATTCACATATTCCTCAAAACAAATATATTGCCTGACAAAAGCTCTGACAGATCTGGTGGACAAAATTTGAGTTTTCTTACAAAGGAAAAAACGTTTTCAATGGCACAATCTCTCCTCTATAAATTTCTAAAAGAAATGGTTTTGAATGTGTTGCATATGATGACTAATCAATCAATATCACGTAGTTAAAGGGGATATATGTAAGAATTTTCAGGTATTAATTGCTTTTTGTATTGCCAAACAGCTTGTAATGAAACTTAAAAAACTAGACCTTCCCTGACTTCCTAGGTTGTCTATGAAAGCCTGTAGACTGATTTTTATGTTTTATGGGAAGGATTTGACGTTTACGCACGCTCCCGAGAGCCTCTCTTCAGTTCAATGACACATTAAATGAATGCTTAATGTTCAGGATAATGCCGAAGGGCTATTCTGTAGTGTAATGTCAATTTGTCATGCAAAGAAAAGGAATTAATTCACATAGCTAGAATGAACTATAGTCTATAGTCTCAAACATACTTTATCCTTAAACTGTCATAACAATGTCATTTTAATGACCTCATCTGTCAACATCATTGTTGCAGAGCTTGGGCAAACATATCCACATCACTATGATTAGATGCTTTCTTAACTGCTGTTTTCTCACCGCTGTCATTTTTGTTGAGCGTTTATTTTGTAATTGATTAAAGCACATAGAACATATTTAGTAATCATCTAATTGTCGCTCTCAGCAGCATGGACGGCGTCTAGATGTTAGTTAACGGTATATCGCTGCAAAGGTATTTCCAACTTCTTTTTATTTCTAAGGAAAGAAGGAAAAAAAAGAACTTCGCCATAGTATATCGGGGCTTGAATCTCGTTGCTGAGTTGCTGGCTGCAGTTCACTTAACAGTCACTGGTGTCACTAATAACACAGGTTTCTGAATTCTACACATAGCCCCTTTAACTGCTACATAACTGGAGGAACTAAATGAAACATCTGAAAATGTGGTTGAAAAGGTGATAAATGGTGTATATGAAGATCTTGTACCATTTATGAACAATAAACTGTTCGAACAAAATGAACAAAAATAATTAACAAAATCAATCAGTAAACAAATAACCAAAAGAACCAATCACCAAACGAACAGGCTAAACAATAAGAAAGTTTTTAAAAATCCTTATACAACTAAATGACAATACCAAAATCAAACAGAAAACAAACAAACATGCAGTAAATAGACGGGTCAACATTTTTTTTTACTAATGATTAAACAAATGTATGAAATCTTGTCCTGTTTATGAGCAAGGAACTGTTTCCAAGTAAAACAGAATTCAACTCACAGACATCTTGGCTTTGGTGATGTCATCCATCTGGATATGAAGGTCTTCAATTTCTAGCTCCATGGACTTGCGTGCTTTAACTGCGGCTGCGCAGGCAAACTCGGACTCCTCCAACTAAACCAGATACAACATATACACTCATTCGCTCACATGAAGAAATTAGTCCTATTTGATCGATCAGTCCAGTGAAGGACATACATTTCTACAGCTTGTGATTGTGATTCTACCTTATTTTTGAGTGCGGCGATCTCTCTCTTACTAGGCACATTAGTCTTCAGGTGGTCCAGCATAATCTGAGCATCAGCTAGAAGAACTTTTGTGCGCTTCAGGTCCTTCCTGAGACGTTTCTCTGTCTCTATATCCCTTTGGCCAACCTGTTATATGGTGCAATACTGTGTTATGCTTTGTTGAGTGTATTATATGATGTCTGCAATATTTGTGTTGTGTTATTACCTGTTCCTGTGCAGTCATCAGTTTGGATTCCAGGTCTCTCTTTTCTCTCAGAACTCTCTGTTTATCGTCATATTCCTCCTCTAACTGCACTTCCATCTGCTTCAGCTACACACACATAGCAAAAGAGCCATTAGGAAACATGGAGGTCTCAAATTGTGAGAGACCTATGATAGGGTTCAGATCCTGTGTGTTCACCTTCTTACTGCAGGACAGTCTGATCTCCTCCACCTCCTCATCTTTACTGTCAAGCTCTTTAGAGTGTGTTTGTTTCAATCTCTCCATCTCCATTTCCAAACGAAGTTTAGCCTAAATCGCGCACACACACACACACACACACACACACAGATTACGTGAGTTTAACTTGATATTATCCTCTGCAAAACTGCTTCCAAGTTGCAATTTTCCAAGCTGGAAGTCAGAAAGATTTGTGTTTAAGATTTTCATCTATTATTAACATTTTACTTTGTTTTCAGCTTTATTTCAATTAACTTTAAAATTAATTAAATTTATTTCAATTTCAATAATTAATTGTTGAATCGTTTTCATTTTAATTAACAATAACAACACTGTCGCTGAACAGACTGCTATTCAGAGTCGCTATCCGCCTTTTAATTGGCCATTTTTAGCTTGTACCTGCTCCAGCATCTGAATGGTTCCAGCCTGTTCATCAAGCTCCTCCTCTTGATCTTTGACCTTTGCTTCCAGGTCACGCAGTTGCTTCTTAACCTTTGCAAGTGAAGCCTCCTCTTTGGACTCCAGAGAGGAGAGATCCTGGACCTCGGATTCCAGCTGCTCTACCTTCACACTGACCGTACACAGCTCTGTGTCCTTCTCCTATTTTTTTAAATGATACACATTAGCTGATGCTTTTATCCAAAGCAACATGCCATATAATTATTACAGAAATGTGAAGTTAAGCGTCTTGCTTAAGGACACGAGAGAGAGTGACACACACTTTTCGATCTTAGTTCTCACCTCTAGCTGTTGTCTGATTGTAAAAATCTCGCCCGCCAGCATATCTCTGTCTCGGGCCAGTTTCTCCCGCTGGTTCCTCTCCTTCTGTAGTTCTTCTTGAGCCTGGTTCTTCTCCAAATCAAACCTGCCAGAAAATTCAGAAGATAAACATGCATTGAGCAAAGTATGATGGGAAAAAAACATGATAGTCTGCTCATATCTTCAATGGGCATAAACTATCAAACAGAGATTCAACCAGTAGGCATCAGAGCAAACAGTTCCTCTTCTGCTACTTGCTGCTAAATCTTGTGGATTTTAAGATTTGAGTAATCTGATCTTCCTTCTCCATCTCCAATTCTACAGAAGCTGAAAACTC
This sequence comes from Semotilus atromaculatus, assembly GCA_031834385.1. Taxonomy (NCBI): domain Eukaryota; kingdom Metazoa; phylum Chordata; class Actinopteri; order Cypriniformes; family Leuciscidae; genus Semotilus; species Semotilus atromaculatus. The sequence goes on from JAULUF010000003.1 coordinate 8,995,269, forward strand.
TGAGATCTGAAAATAAAGTCTATGCACCAAGATTACTCATAAAATGTCATGCATGTTAAGGTTTAGTTCCAGCTCTAACTCTGATCTGCTAAGCTTTAGTTATTATGAGCAACATCAGACAAGCACTAAACACAATTCAGCCATATGAGAAAAACAATCAAGCAGTCACAAACAAAAAACACCTGTTTTCCATAGCTTTCAACAATGAATGAGCAGGTTACATTGGCCATTCCACTACTGTATGTTTTTTATATTCTATTGTACTTAATTATCTATTGTATTGTATTATTTTGTGATTGTATTCTGACTAACTGATTCTATATGTACAGCACTTTGGTCAGCGGAAGTTGTTTTTAAATGTGCTTTATAAATAAATCTGACTTGACTTGACTTGAAAAAACAGCAATCAGACAGTAAGCAAATAGCTTAAACAACTACAACAAACAAAAGACAAGTATCAGACAGAAAACAACAGCTTTAAACAAAGCAACAAACAAAAGAGTGATCAGACATTAAACAAACTGCTTAAACAACTAAATGACAAACAAAAGACAGAAATCAAACAGTAAACGATTAGCTTTAACTAAACAACAAACAAAAAGACACAAATCAGACAGAAAATTAAATGCTAACTGAACAAAAAAATCTGAAAAACAGCTTAAACAAACAAAAGTAATTAAGGCAGTAAAAAACAAATAAAATACACAAATCAGACAGTAAACAAACAATCACACAAGAGCCCAAACAATCATACAGTAATGAAACAGCTTAAACAATAAATTGTTTAACATAAATTGCTTACTGTGTGATTAAACAAACTGTAGGATTAAACAAACGTATGATTAAATGATAAGTAAACAAACAAGCCAAGCAATCAGAAAGGAAATGAACCGTTGAATCAAACAAACGGTAAACAAAGAAACAAAAACTAAACAGACAGCTTAACTTCTCAAATTATACACACAACCAGTCCATACAATCAAACAGAAAAAAATTCCGAAACAACCAGAGTAAACAATCAAACAGAAATCTCTATAATCAAACCTCAGCAGGTGATCAGGCAGGGGACTGAGATGTGAGTGTGTGAGTGGTCCTGGTCTTCTACATTGGGGGGACAAAAACCCCACAAGGATGACAATACCAGAAATCTTTGACCTTGTGGGGACATTTTTTGGTCCTCATGCAGAAAACGTTTTTGTGAGGGTTGTGTTTAGGAGTAGGTTTAGGGTATATAAGGTATAGGGTGTGTTTACTTTCTGATTGTTTAGGCTGTTCATTTGCTGATTGATTCTTTTGGTTTTGTGTGTGTGTGTGATTGGCTCTTACTTCCTCTGTTTTCTCTCCAGCTCATGGTTGCGTCCCTCTTGATTTTCCAGGTGCAGTTTGGTGTCTTGAAGTTCAGCTGCCAGCCGCTGGCATTTCTTCTTCAGCTGCTGGACAGATCGTTGGGACTCCTCCTGGTCAGCCTGTAACTCTGCAAACTACACACAGAGAGAGAGACAGGAAAGTGAAGTTTATAAAAGTCTAAAGATTCTGAAGTGTTACTGGGTTATTTATTGTAGCAGAGTTTGAATTCACAGATACATTTCACATTGTGTGTAGTCTGTTTGGCAAGCCTAGTGTGTGTGCACTGTGCTTGTGTGTATTTGCCGTGTTATACAAACTTTTCTCTCCAGGTGTCTCTTGTTCTGTTGTTCTGTCTCCAGCTTGTCATCCATCTCCTGGTGGAGTTTTTTCTTTGTGAAATCCATTTCCCTGATGGCACGTTCATATTTTAACCTCCATTCACCTCCTGACGTGAACAAACACACAGAGACAGAAATCGTTTTCTTGAGTTTTGTTGAACTGGGGTGTTTTGTGTGTGTGTGTGTGTGTGTGTGATGTTCTTATTAAAGTTAAACATTTTGGTGGTCAGCTTCTGCTGCTGTCTGATGTGTCATCTAGCTTGTAGCTTAGTTTTTTACCAGAATCATCATCGCCATCATTGTCCATCTCGCCATTGAGTTCTGATGCACGGAGGAGTCTGGCCTCCATGATCTCCATCTCCATGGACTCCATCTGTTTCTTCACAGTGTCAAACTTCACCTGAGTTTCATAAAAAGACAAGAAACAGGTGTGTTCTACAGCAGCCCACTCACAAAATACACTAGTTCCTACCACAACCTCCTCAGATTATAAAAGAAAGTTTTTTAACTATAAGATCTCTCCAACAGTCTTTAACCTCAACTTCCAGTTAATCCATGACACAAACTACTCAAAATGTAAAGCAGTTCAACTACAGTAAAGCTACACTTATAAAAAAGTACTTACATGCCATATTGTTCGTTTGCCCTATTGACAACATAGTGATAAATATTAGCATTTAAAGTGCCCCTATTATGCTTTTTCGAATATTACCTTTAATTCAGTGTGCAATATAGCTGTTTGTGAATGTAAAAGGTCTGCAAAGATCAAAGTGCAAAGTCTCAATTCCTTCCTCGCTTCCTTTTACATATCTACGTAACAATGTAACACATTTGCATAATGCCAGCCTATGGTCTTCATTGGCTTTGACCCGCCCTATAAACACTGTAGTTGTAGCTGAAGTCTGGAAGAGTTTGGTTCGTGTTGTCGACATGTCGAGAAGATGCTGTTTTCAGTGCTGCAAATCCACTCAGCATACACTTCCAAAGCATGAGGATTTGCACTGGAATTGATATGTTAAAAAAAAACGACGCCATTGTTACTGTTTGTGTATACAAGCACTGAGGAAGCCTCCAGAGCTGAAAATCAGATATAGTAATGGGTGTTTAGTTTCCGACACACGCTGTAAACAGTAGACCAATCACAACAGACTGGGCCATCTGACCAATCAGAGCAGAGTGCGCTTGCGGAAAGGATGGGGGTTTAGACAGACTAAATCTTTGAACAAACTGGGTTTAGACTCTTCGAGAAATGAGGTGATGTGCATGAGAAATGAGAATTTTTTGTAGTTTTTTTTTTTTACCTTTGACACATGTAAATCTGTTGTAGAAGACCTCCAAAACAAAATTAGAAAACTTTTTAAAAACCTTTATAACCTTTAATAGGGGCACTTTAAAATATTTTACAAAGAAATGCATAAAAGGTTGTATTTTTTTCCCCCGATAAATTTAAAAATGTCAATTTCTATGATTTAAAACCAAATTCATATTGGTCTGAATAAACCAATTTACTAATATGAATCCGTTTCCAACACTACATGTAAGAGACATTTTAGATGAATGTGTTTAATTATCTACTCAGTATGCTTGGAAGTAAAACTGCACATGCAATATAATGTGACAAAATATAGTGATGCAGTGTTTTTGTAAACTATACCACTGGAAAAAGCTCATTATTGGAAAAACTACACGACATGTACCTGCATATCCTTCATGTCCTTCTCCAGACGCAATCTCTCGCTTGTCTCCGTCTCCAGCAGCTGGGATGTAGACTCTGCAGAATTCCTCTCATCTGAAAGCTCTGCCGTCAACTCCGTAATCTACATAAACACACATACATGCATTGGTTTTTCTAATATGGTGGAGGCTTTCAATTGACTTCTACTCATATTATCAACTCCTCAACTTAAACCTACAAACCTCCTCAACAAGAAACCTTCGTGCATTTTTACATTTTCATTAAGACATCACTTACTACATTTATTGTCTATTAAAAGACAATAAATTTAGTTTTGCCTGTTGAAGTCTAATAAGATGGTTGCATGTCTTACTCTGCTCTCCATTCGATCCGAGGTCAACCGAAGCTCGTTTCTCTCCTTTTCCACCTTCTCCAGCTTCAACTTCAGATGCATGATCTCCTCCTACGAGTCAAAATGCCAGCAAAATCTCAAGCACAAAACAATATTGAATATTTAGATAAGAACAAACAATCTTTGGCCTGAGTTGGGCTAATATGATCTGATGTTTTTTTCATCAGGCAAGATCTATCTGCCTTCAGGTGAGTTCAGGAAGGGGCCAGACAGCAACGTTGCAAATGCTTTGAGCTCAGATCGAGATGACAGCTTCAGGAACCAAAGAGATTTCTCAGCTCTAACGCTGATGCAACAAAAGCTCTCAGGCCATGTCATCTTTTAAGGCAACTGCACCCACACACACAAATAAACATTTGCACTATACTCTAAGTTGAAAGAAGCTTTACATAGTGAGCAAACTGGGACATGCAATAAAGAGTCATATGGAAAGACTCACGTCTCTTCCTCGAATCTGTTCTTCGGTGAGCTGAACCTCTACTAGAGGCCGTACAGTGGTGAAGAGCTTCCACCAAGGCCAGTCCTTCACGCCATGATTCTTCTTAATGTTCTTCTGGACGCAACGGATGGCCAAATCCTGGATCTGAGAGATAGAGAGGGGGTTTTATTTATCTAAAGGGATAACTTCACTTCACACGTAAATTTAAATTCTGTCTTCATTTACTCACCCTAATGTTGTTTATATTATAGCACACAAGTCATCCTAGGTCAAATCTTTTGTGCTTTTTTTTGCTGGCCCATTTACTGACATGAGAGTGAGTGAGTGTGAATGACGTGTGAATGACACGTGGATGAGTAAATTATGACAGAATATTAATTTTGACTGAACTATTCCTTAATTTCTGCAATATGTGTGTTCAGAACAAACAGGCTGATGATACAGATCTCCATCTGTGAATGACATGATAGTCGCATTAACAGCGTGCCAAGAAATTATTAATGTTCCTTTGCAAAACACAAACATAAAAGCCACAGAATGACTTTGATATGTCATTTTTGAAAAAGTACTGAAAGACTTGCCAACCAAAACAGTAAATTTGATTCGAATGAATAAAGGATTGCATGTCATGATCTCAAAGTGATTAGACTATTATGATACAGAGATGGCATGATAATAATTATAATACTTCTAAAAATGTAAAGTTGAAGTGTAATATTTTTCAGAAGTGTTAAAATATTTTCTACCACAGGTCATATGCCGAGACAACTATAAACGAGTGATTTGTAGATTCATTCTCAAAAAAGTGTCAAAACTGTGATTTTGTGGTGCTTTCAAAACATTATATAGCTTTTTTTGAGCTGCCCAACAACAACATTGGCTCTACCACTGGTGCGAATTGGGGGTGGGACTATCTGTTTGGCTGACCAATGAGGGGTAGGAGGGACTATCTGTTTGGCTGACCAATGAGGGGTAGGAGGGACTATCTGTTTGGCTGACCAATGAGGGGTGGGAGGAACTATCTGTTTGGCTGACCAATGGGAGTCGGGGAGTGTTTTTGTCTGCAATTCTGCACTGTGATACTCATACTGGTGGTGCAGAAAAGACATGTTTTACCTTATATTAAATCTAATCAACTCTATAAATAATCACCTACAAAATACTATCTGGTAGTAAGTTATGTCAATGAACAGAACATTATATTTTCAACATCAACAAGTAAAATAAAGAAAACAACTGTTATTTTTAAATTGCAATAATTTCACAATATTACTGTTTTTACTGAATTTTTTTATCAACTAAATGCAGCCTTGGTGAGCAAAAGAGATTTCTTGTTCAAAATCTTACCCACACCAAACCTTTGAATTTTGTTGAATAAATGTTGAGATTCTGTTTGATTGACATTGCAATTCCAGCACAGGACTGAAGCAAAACAGAAAATTGACTTTACCTTCCTCTTTTTGAAGGCCTGTCGAGACAGAAATCCCCTGCAGGCAGCCTGGAACAGCGTGATGTTCTGTCTGGTGTGTTCATCCCTCTGTCCCTCTAGTTTAGCCACTGTTCCAGCCCTGAAGAACACCTGACACACACACACAAACCAACATAATTGTGACAACAGAAAAGGGAGCATGTTAAAAGTGCATATATGATGGTCCTAAAATTTCATAGTAGTAAAAGAGATGTGAATAAACTCATATGTAGTTTTTTATCTGTAATGAAGATTCATAAGCACATTGATGTTTTTTTATGTCTTCAATCAATTTAATATGAAAAATAATATGGATATATTTCTTTACCAGCAAGAGAGAGGCTGCTTTTCTATACATTTCAGTATCAGTTTTCTTTTACTTGTTCAAATAAAAAATCTGAAATCTCTAATTGTGACTACACTCATGCAACTATTTTATCTGGTGTCAACATCTGACCACAACAATCTGAACAAACCAAGTAAATCAATGTCCATTTAACGCCTATTTGGTTTATTTTTCATTGCCAGTAATCGTAAGAGCACAGGTCGAGCAGAACTGACAGGAGATGCTGGTAGAGTTGTAAATCAGTTTGTTTTGTTGCTCGAATCCTTCATGAAGGGCCCCTGACATTGTAATCTATTTCTGAGCGCAGTTCAGCCTTCGTAAACCTTTACGCCAATTGCAGCTGCCACAAAATAATGACTAACTATTTCAATTTATAATCCGGTCCAATAAATCTCCATTCTTCTGGGAACGCACCAGGCGGGGCTTGTTTACACACGCCACCATTTTTTCAGGGGTCTTTTTGGCTTGCAATGATTTTCCAGCTGATGGGATTAAACTGTTGAGCGCCAGCGTCTGTTCGCACTGATTAGAACGTCGTGAAGAACTAGGAAAGACACAAACAAACAAAGCAGCTCATGCTGAGAAGAGAGTGTCTTGCGTCCAGCCAACGGACCACGCAGTAGATGACGAAAAATGCACACAGTCGTAATATCACCCGCCGCTTAAGATTCAACATTTGACTCACCTGCATCCTTTGATGCTTTTAAAGAGATATATTGAACAGAAATGTGTGTTTTTGTGTACTCACCCTACTAAGGCCCATGTGATAGCTGCTCTTCTCCAATTCCAATGACTCCAAAAGCTCCTCTACTGCCTGAAACGACACACACACTGTCATGTCTAGTTCACACAGTGTACATTACAAAAAAACTGATGACCCCTGTGCAGGCCTACAGGACACACTCTCACTGGTTATACAGTCCCCAAACTGTCCAGGCGACCATCAGCCCTCACTGTGACACTGACACTGTCTCTCTCATGCGGAAAGGTCTTGAGAACTCGATCTATCTGAAAGGGCTCATCTAGATTACAGCACTAAAGGGGGCTCTGGCCCCTGACAACTAAAGGGCCATTGTTTGAATTGGTTCACAAAAAAACTCTCCTCTGAGACACAGTTCTACCTCCCTCTGTCTTTTTCTTTCTCGTTGTGTCTCTCTAGATCTCCAATTTTGCATCGTTTCTTCTTTCTCTGGGACTTGAAACACCACTGACCTTCTCTGTTGTGTTACAAAAAGAGGTTGGGCATCTTTCTGTAGCCTTTTTTACTCTAAAAGAAGGTGTTAGGTGTCTAAAATGTACTTTTAGCTATACCTGTCAATTTACCAGCAATTAATGTTTCAGACTGGGCATTAACTGTATTTTGCAACAAAACAAAAAAAAAAAAGATTTAGTCCCATTGACAATGTGATTATTTAGCTTTTCATTATTTACAGCACAGGTTTGTACAAGTCAAGAACACATGCTTATTTCTGCCTCAGAGTAAAAAAACGAAACATATTTCACAATATATGACTATCTCACAATTGCGTTTATCTTAATATACAATGTTATATTGTATCTCACAATTGCAACTTCATTTCTCACAACAGTAACAATCTCACAATTTGATGTTATATCCCATTTGATGTATGTACAATGTTTCCACTTAGGAAAAGTTGTTAGAACATGTTTCAGTAGTTGAATATTCATGTTATTTGCATCAGTGAGATTTCAGTTGTCATTTTTAAACTATGCATTATGCTGCATTTCCTAATGAAGTTTCCATTCAACTCATGAATATTTTACTCAACAAAGCCCATTTGTACTTGCATTTGGCACTTGGAGAATGTTAATTTTGGACCCTGTCTGCCATTTACATGCCCAGGGCCACAGTGTAAAGGTTTTGTATAAAACTCTCCTTTCTCCCCGGCTAATCACAGGGCCAAAAAGAGATTAGAAGGCCCCTGGATAGAGAATTTTTTCTAGCTGATAATTACAGTACATTTGGGCATTAAGTAAGCACTAAAGCCCAGAGCAATTACTACATTTTTCCTGTCTGCTCTGCGTATTGATTCAAGTCAGCGACCCAGCTGGGGTTTCTTGATTAAGCTGTCACAATAACCCTGATTACCCAGAGTTCATTTCTGTCTCGGACTCACGAAACACAAGAGCGAGAGGAGCCCAAAACTTAATTTCGGTCATTTGTAAAGCTTTATGCTATTATTTCCATGCTCATTATTCTCTTAAATAGCTACTCACTCGTTTCTCATCCTTCACAATATAGTTTCGGCCCAGTTTCTTGGTCAAGTGAGGGGCCAAAATATCAAAGCGTCTTCTGAACTCAGAGAAGACCATGTGGTCAGGGTAACCTGCACAAAGCAAGCGGATATTCAGCAGGAAATAACAGAGAGGACTTCATTGTATCTATTTGATTAGATCTTTCAATCTCTTTTCTCACCTTGCCTGTAAATCCTCAAACTGTCCAGCAGTTTGAAGCCACGTATCTGGGCCCTGAGCAAAGCCACATCCATTTGCATGAGTCCAGGGTCACAACTTTCCTCGGAGGATCCTGCGGCCCTCAGAACTTCTGCTCGGGGTAACAGACAGTGGACAAAGTGAACCCTGGATCTGCGAACGGTGTCCAACAGTGCATCCTGATCGAAAGAGGTAATATATAATGAGTAGTATTAGCCGTTTCTTCGAATTTTAGAAGATACATCCAATCCAACAACTACTATTCAGTGTAGGATCCTCTTGAAAACTCACCACTTGGAGTTTAATCTGAAGGCAGAGAGATTTCTTCTTGACCGCTGCCATGCCTGTGGTGAAGGTCTTCCTCATGCTGGTGGCCCGGCGCATGGCGAGCTGAGAGACGCCCTCCAGTCCAGCGATTGAGCCGGTCAGAACCGCAGCACTGCTGGAGCGGCCCACAAACATCCCGCTGATGCTCTTTCTGTAGGAAAGACAGTTTGTTCTTGAATGAAAAATGCCCGTTTTATCCTCATTTACAGGTTCATAATTTTGTTTAGGAGATCTACTAGAAGAAGTTTACATGACTTAGGGCCAGAATTACTAAACAGGGCAAATTAGTGCGAGAGTTCAATTCCAAAAAAGATGGGAGTGGAAAGTTCTGCGCTTGATCTACTGACGACGTGCAAATTAAAGAACACAAACACAGCCGGTGTGGCTGAGGAATAGTGTTAAAAAAAATCACTGGTTCTTCAGTTCCACTGCCTTTGGAAGTCCATGTTATCATGTTTTTTTCTCTTACAGTGAAGTATTTCTTTCAAATAGAAGAGTGACAACCTGGCCTTATAACTACCATTGTATAAAATACAAAATAGCCAGCAGGCGGGGATTATGCAAATGTTTTCACATGGTGACATAGGTATGACACAGAAATAATGGCAGGAATACAACCAAGGCGTTTAAGGCAGGTGTTTTGGAGTCGTGGAGTCCCTTTTGTCGTGGACTTTGTAACTTTGCAGACTGTTTACATGCACAAACAACTATATTACACAATAAAGGAAAGGTCAAATGAAAAAAAAGCATAATAGGTACAAGTGCAAATGGTTAAAGGCAGGTCTTACTTCTGGGAGTTCTGCAGCAGATTGGCAGCGTTCTGGGGAGTGGGATTTTGCCTGGCTAGGTTCAGCCAACCACGTGTGTCATATTCCACCCAATCTGTCCCATAACTGTGGCCGAGCAGGAAATGATGTGCCTTTTCACTTTTAAGCACCACTGTGCGACCTGCAGAAAAACAATACATAAATTGGTCCAGGGCAGAATGTAAGTGTGTGAGTTTGTGTTTGTGCATGTTTGTGTGTGTGACCTGTGCTCTCTCCCTCCACAGGGCCGTAGTAACTGAAGAGTCGTTGCAGGAGTGTTTCCTCTGACCCTCCCGGCTGTAAAAACTCCTCTTCCATCAGCCAAAAGAGACCTCTGGCCTCATCTGTACGGGACAGAGTACGTACCTGAAACACAAACATGAATATCCACTGTCAAATCATCACAATCGTAGAAATAATACACACAGTTTTCCTTCATATTGAGCTCTTCTGTTCTTGACTTGTACTTGTAAACACAGTTAAAAAAAGTATATCACCATGTCTGGCCAAACAATGACTTTTAATATAGGATTAAATTTGCCCTGCATTGACAGTCTGTCATTTCCAGTTTCAATCTTTAACATCTAAGTGTTTTTGATTCAACACAAATGCAGAGATGGGAGTTACATTAAATAATTATTATCCAGAGAGCTCTTTTTGATATAAATCACAAAAACTTTAAACATTAGCTGAATTAGTTGCCATAGCAGTTGATTCGTTCAGGAAGTGTGTCTCACCAGGGCTTGACTGGAGGACTGATCAATCACAGCCAATGAACGAGAAGGGCTGGGCTCCAGGTCATCCAGTGTGATCTCAATGTTTTCCTATGGAAACACAGACAGTTCATTTGTTTGGATGGACATTGACTCATAATGCTTTGCTTTAATTAGATGACATGCAAATAATAAAACGAATTAAACTGCAAATAATTGCATATGCCAATGTTTGTGGTGAAAAATGAAAATAATTAGACATTATATTATTGTGGAAGATGAATAAAAACATTGAATAGAAATGGCAAACAGTAGCCTGAGAAATCAATATACACTACCGTTCAAAAGTTTGGAATCAGTAAAATTTATTGTTAGAGAAATTCATGCTTTTATTCATCAAGGATACATTAAATTGATCAAAGGTGACAGTAAAGACATTTATAATGTTACAAAAAAAATATTTCAAATAAATGCTGTTCTTTTGAACTTTCTATGCATCAAAGAATTCTGAATCTTAAACAAAAATATTACGTAGCACAGCTGTTTTCAACATTGATAATAATCAGAAGAAGAAAAATAAATGTTTCTTGAGCAGCAAATCAGCATATTAGAATGATTTATAAAGGATCATGTGACGCTGAAGACTGGAGTAATGATGCTGACAATTCAGCTTTTCATCAGAGGAATAAATTACATTTTAAAATATATTAAAATAGAAAACAGTCATTTTAAATTCTAATAATGTTTCACAATTTTAACTTTTGAATGGTTGTGTATTGTTTGTTGTATTACCTATCTGAGATAGACTTGAAGGCCATTCATATAGGATTGTTAATCGATTGTGATTAATTGATTGTCTATGTACAAATGCACCATAGACATCTTGGTAATCTTGTGCCATGAGTTTTGTTTTTAAGATGCTAAGTCAACTTAATAGTAGTGTAAAGTTTGCAAAAAGGCACTCAATTGGAAGCACTCAACATTTTATTGCATTATTTTTATAATTATTTTATTAAACTGTCAGAGTAGTAGTGCATTGCTCCACTGACCCATAATACAGGCAAATGCCAAATAAAAAAAATAAATGAACAATACATTTGTGAATAAAAAACAAAAAAGTACATTTAAGTTGTAGTATATTAACAGCCATACAAATCTAGAGATTTTATAAGAAGTCGAGTGTAATGAGATTTTGACTTGTCGTTGCCTCAGGATGTGTGTTTTTTCCGCACCTCTTTGTAACGCTCCAGTTCCCTTACGAATGTCCGCTCCTGAAAAAGCATCTGTAGACGTTCCTGAGCGTAATTATGGCAAAGCTCCTCAAACGTGGCACCGCGCTGGTTCTTCACCTGACGAGGGTTCTGGAACCCTGGTGTGTCCACAATCAGCAGAGAACAGAGAGAATGCTGACTGGACTTCAGTGCTCTGAAAGGAGAAAAACACATCTGAATGTATCTCTTACCTTACTAAATAAGTTCATGCTGCACTAGGTAATCACTGATTACCTGTTAATAAGAGAGACGATGAGCGTGAAGAGCTCAGAGTATAAACCAGATGCCATGGACTCCAAGCACTCAGCTGCTGTTGCTTTAGACACTGAAACGCACAGAAAAACTCTTTTTAACCCTCATCCTTCCCTCGCACTTTGTAACACATCTTTCCCTCATGAGTCACAATGACCTGAAGCCCTAAAATTATACTTCAAATTTTTTTTTGTCCAGAAAGCTTATTTAATTGAATTTTGATAATATTTTTTCTATTTTTTTAAATCTTTAAATTACTAGATTTGATCAATAAATAATAATTAAATATATTTAAGCACATGCATCACATTCCTTTTCATTCATAACCCTTTTAATTCAGCTCAAAATATCTTACATTGGGTGTCTTTGCCGACCTCTTGTGGAAAAAATAATAATATAACATGATAGGTCATGACTCTCTATTTAGAGAAAATTAGCTGTTCCAGTGGGTCCTAAAGTCAGTTTCTCTTCAGTATGCATTCAGATACAAATTTAGACATTATAAAATATTTTTATTGGTAAAGTATTAGCAATTTTAGTTCGAATTATGAGCATTTTTAAGTTTTTCTATGTGTATTGAAACATTCCTCACATTCTATTCATTCCTAAGGGGGTCAAATTGACCCGTGAGGGAAGGATTTCCATTCAAAATCCACTCGAATCCATTTTTGTGTATTCGTGGTTCAAGTGCGACAAAAGTCCAAGGGTGTATTTGGACCCCTCTCAAATGAACACTCAAATGAGTTTCGGGTCAAAATCACCCAAGGGAAGGATGATGGTTAAACATAAAATAGGAAAGCATTTATGACATATTTAAGAATATTAACAAACAAAAAAGATACCCGAGCTGTCCGTATCATCTGTGCTCTGCCGGACGCTTACTGAGCGGGGCAGGGTGCTCTTTCCCTGCTGTTTAAAGATGGCGGACGACAACTCTTCCAGCGTGCAGCCCAGGAGATACGCTGCTTTTTGTGCCCACTCGTGTCTGGCAAACTGCTTTCGGCCCGCTGAAGGGTCAGAAAGCCGCATTCGCAAAAAAAACAAAACAACAGTGTTACCACAAAACATCAGTCACATTATGCTAGAAAAGATTTTCCAGCTACTGTGAAAGCTCTTTGGTCAAATGTCCAAAGAACAAGGAGAAACTTTCATCTCCTGGATTGATGATCAAAGAGAACAAACATTTTCATTCTGACGTTCGACATCAGAGAGCAGAAACAAGCACACAGGCAGATGAAAGATGGCCACAGTTCTATTAAGATGCTTAATAAATCAAATAAAAAATAATAAAACCACCTGCCTTCAGTCTAAAACAGAAACAGGGAGAGAGAGACTTGCATTTACCTGCATCTGTTTCTGTGTTATGATGGGGGCAGCATGCAACATCGATATGCAATTAAAAACACATGATTACAACAAATAAAACACAACAACTGTTGTACACAATGAAACAGTATTAAACACTGATGATAACTGACAAATGTTGTTTTTTTGACATCATGCGCATACACACTTCTCAGTCACATGAGTAAAAAGACTCTACTGACTCTTAGTGGACAGATGTTAAAATACACTCAGGCATTCTGTATTCAACAGTGTTCTCATGCATTCAAATATTAGTGTTGGTTTAGACACTGGAGAAGCTGGTAGCTTTACCTTTGGTGGCCCCAGCGGCACCGAGATGGTATATGGCCCCTAAAATCAGCCACACTGTTTTCTGTTCTTCAGCAGAGATGCCCAGGACTTTCATGGCAGCCTGCAGCTTAGTGAACTGTTGAGTGGCTTTCTGCTTGTCCTCGGGCTACAGAAAATATGATATGATACAATGTGTACATATAAAAGAGATCAAATGTGTGTCTAGCTCAGCCTTATGATTGCATGTGTGGCATTTCTTACCTTCGAGTGAGGGAGGAGCCCAAACGTGTTGTTCTCAGCAAAGTGATTGAAATGAAGTTCAGTCCTGAAAGGCATGACCAACTTTAATCTACATATGTTCCTGCTATGAATGAATCTCAGTTTGCACACTATTCGTACTATTTATTGTGACAAAATATGGCATGTTAAAGATGGCTGGATTGATTTATGCCGCAAGTATGCACTTAGTATGCATGCTTTTTTTTTTTATAATAGTCTCTCACTCACTTCAGAGATGCATCTGCTCCGGCCATCAGATAGTAAAACACATTGAAGCTGGATTCTGCTTCTGGTCGCTTGGTCACTCTGAACTTTTCCAGCAACATGGTCTGTATTGGAGACATACAGTAAATGCAAATCAAAGATAAATCCCCCAGTGAAATGATGAATACTCGCCCTCGCTGTACACTACCTGAACGGATGCAGAGGCCACCTGTCCTGCCTGGTCGAAGTCAAGAGAGACTATGTGTGAGAAGCGACTGGCGTTCCCATTCATAGCTGTACTGCAGTTTCCAAACGCCTCTAGAACCGAATAGACCGCCTGCCATTTCTCAGCTGTGGGGAGGGAACAGTTCATGATGCTCGATTAAAATCATAGAATTCATCTTGATTCATTTCCCTCTGTGACAGCTGATAAGGCAAGGCAATTTCATACACAATGGTAATTCAAAGTGCTTTACATAGAAGTAATTCAAATTAAAATAATCAAAAGAATTAAGAACAGTTTAGAATAAATTGCTCATGTTTTTACGATGCTCCTTCATTAAATGCACAGCTAAACAGATGTGTTTTGAGTCTGGATTTGAATGGGACTACAGTAGGAGCACATCTGATCTCCTCTGGAAAGTGTTCCAGCTGCGACTGGCATAATCTCACCATGCTTAGAGTGAACCCTTGGTATTTCTAGCTGATGTGATCCTAATGATCTGAGTTAACTGTTCAGTGAGCATATCTGCAATGTATTGAGGTCCTAGGCCATTTAGTTATTTATATACCAGTAATAATCCTTTCAAATCAATCCTAAATGTAACTGGGAGCCAGTGTAAAGACCTGAGGACTGGTGTGATGTGTTCATATTTTCTGGTTCTGCTCAGAATCCTGACCTCAGCGTTCTGTATGAGCTGCAACTGTCTTATGGTCTTTTTGGGAAGGCCAGTGAGGAGCCCATTACAATAATCCACCCTGCTGGTGATGAAAGTCTTGACAAGAAACAAAGCATCTAATTCTTGCAATATTTTTCAGATGATAGTATGCTGATTTAGTTATTGCTTTGACATGACTACTGAAACTAATGTCGGACTCCAGAATCACACCGAGATTCCTGACTTGCTTTTTAGTTGTTCGACCCCTAGCGTCAAGGTATGCGTTCACCTTGAGAACTTGATCTTTGTTTCCAAACGCTATTACTTCAGTTTTGTCTTTGTTTAACTGAAGAAAGTTTTGGCACATCCAACTGTTTACTTCATCAATGCATTGGCACAGGGAGTCAATGGGGTTGTAGTCATTAGGCGATAGGCCTAAGTAGATCTGTGTGTCGTCTGCATAGCTGTGGTAAGCAATTTGGTTGTTTCTCATTATTTGGCTCAGTTGGAGCATGTACAGGTTGAATAGGAGTGGCGCAAGAATTGAGAATTGAATCATTCTGTGGCGGAAGCAAGCTTCCAAAGTTTAAAGCATTAAAGTACAAAAAGCACAAACTGAAAAAAGCAGGCCATCATTTTGTTCCTCACCTGAGTACACCTTTCCACTGCCGGCTGCGATGGTGACCAGGTACTGCAGCAGATGCTGGCAGCTGGTGGTCTTTCCGCTGCCGCTCCTGCCCAGTAGCACGATGGTTTGATCCTGACGTGTTGTCAGCAGCTGATGATATGCCGACTGAGCAACAGAGAAGATGTGAGGGGCTGTTTCCTCCCTCCGGCAGCCCTTAAACATCTGCATCACCTGATATGAAGAGACCATGTCACTCCATCTCTTTTGAACATAACTCTGAGGTGACTAGGACTTTTTGTGAAGTTTGTACCTTCTCTGAGTACATGGCAGGGGTGCTGAGAGGATTGATCACCAGCAGATTTGACCCAGCATAGCTGTGAATGAGGTTTCCACCATAGCGCTGACGCAAGGTGTGAAGGATGCTGGACTCATTGAGGTACAGAAGAGAAGAGAGATCCTCCACTCGATCATATGATAGAGGATTCGCCTGATGACAGACAGACAGATGATAGATAGATAGATAGATAGATAGATAGATAGATAGATAGATAGATAGATAGATAGATAGATAGATAGATAGATAGATAGATAGATAGATAGATAGATAGATAGATAGATAGATAGATAGATAGATAGATAGATAGATAGATAGATAGATAGATAGATAGATAGATAGATAGATAGATAGATAGATAGATAGATAGATAGATAGATAGATAGATAGGCCCACCTTCTCCACATCATCCTCGTCCACTTCCAGTAATGTCCCATCATGCTCCAGTCTGACCTTCACTTTCCCCTCTGGTAGAGAGCCCATCTCAGTCTTAAGTTGTGTAGCTATACAGACAAAATGAACATTTGTTACTGGACAGTTGAGGATTCAGATCATAATAGGAGTGAACACTATGACTTCACTAACCCAAAGAAAAGCCATCTTTATGGACAAGCCAGACTTTCTCAGTGTTGTACCAGGCCTTCTCTGCTGCAAGCTGCTCCTCCGTCTTCACCTGCAGGAGAGAGCGAGAGAGATAGTCAGAACACACACAAACTGCGAGTAATGTAGATGTCCCGTAACTCTGGGATGGATTGTGATTCAGTTCAGCTTTTCAGTCTGTTAAGTTTGTGACTTTAGAAAGTGAACACTGCTAGCACAATTCTTAGATTAAATATATATAAAATATAAATTAAATATATTGATAATGAAGCATCTGAATATAATATAGTGAAGCAGCTGCACACAAGAAAACTGCTGGAGATGTGCATAATACAGGGAGACAAACACATTTAACCTAAAAAAGAATATAGCAGAGAAATCATTAGGTTAAAGTCTATTGAGAGGCTGCTCACTGCAGAGCCAAGGGGTGGAGCTTGACATCCAGCACCCAATCCGACGTAATGGGTGGAGCTAGACAGTTCAACCACACCCAACCCTACCCATAATAACCCTATCGCTAAACATAACTCCACCCATTTGGTCCACAGAGGTGGAGCTAGACTAAGTCAAACTCCACCCATTACGTCTAGAGAGATAAAATATAAAAGGTTCTCTTCACACACCACAAAGAAATCTATAACACACAGAAACTGCAAATAAACTGAATTATCAAATGTGCACACATATATCAAATTAAAATTTGAATGGGAAACATGCTTCGGTTCAACCAAGAGCTCTGAGGTGATCTGACTCCTCTAATGGCACTATGAGACTCTACCAAGCTGTACACATTAGCAGAATTTCACACAGGCAATGCAGTGGCCAGACCTTAGACAGACTGGCAGCTTCATGTGCAGCCTGCAGGATTGCCACAGGGTCCTCAGCTGCCTTGGCCTGCAAAGGGCCGGGAAAACCAAGAGAAAAACCAAGAGAACACAAATCCTCAAAAGATAAATAAACAACAGGGAAAGAGGCAGGTAATAATGCACTGTCTATGATTTATACTTTACATGTACATTAGTCAAACCCCTAAATTATTGTGAACTGAAGAGAAATCAACAGGTCTTGAAAGGGTCCCTAGTGAAATATATACTAAAATGTACTTGTAAATACATTTACATATTTATGTACTTAATATAGGGTTAGTTCACTAGGGTTAGTTCACCCAAAATGAAAATTAGCCCATTATTTACTCACCCTCAAGCCATTCTAGGTGTATATGACTTTCTTCTTTCAGTTATATTAAAAAAATATCCTGGCTCTTCTAAGCTTTATAATGGGTGTGAATGGTAACTTGGATTTTGAAGCCCAATAAAAGCGCATCCATCCAACATAAAAGTGATCCATACAACTCCAGGGGGTTAATAAAGGGGATAAGCGATGCGTTTTTGTACGAAAAATATCCATATTTATAGCTTTATAAACTATAATCACTGCCTTCAGTTAACGTCCGTACGCGAGTTTAGTTCCGGCTGAAGATTGACCTCTGACCCAACGTATGACATATTGACAAACGAAGAATCGCAGAGGACAGAGCAAAGCAAAACACCGGTCACAAATTAGAAGTCTAAAATGAGAATTTTTTAAGAGGAATGTCAGAGGAGCTTGAGTTTGTTGCCCAGCACTATTGGTTTGAACCGCAAGATGTGTCTACTCAAATTATGGGATCATTTTCATTTTTTGGGTGAACTAACCCTTTAATAAAACACTTAATGAAAGAAAGAAAGAAAGAAAGAAAGAAAGAAAGAAAGAAAGAAAGAAAGAAAGAAAGAAAGAAAGAAAGAAAGAATCAATCTCTGGAGTGGGCATCACTGGAGACCCCTACAGATGAAATCATATAGGATCAGTGAAGACTCCAAGTGGCCCTGAGCAAGGTGATTATTATCAAACCACCATGTAATTCATATTAAATAAAATTATACTAACGTTGAAACCTACAGCCCTGCTCATACTAAGTTCACTGCAAGACCAAGTCTGACACAATAGTGCACTGTAAACAACTGTTAACAGCGGTCAAATCCGAATATCAGCAGTGAGACATAAACAACAATGACATATCTACTTTCAACACACAACTCTCACTGCTGAACACATTTGTATTACACAAACATCTTGGCAGTTGCACACAAACACACCTGTTGGTAGGCGACGGTAGAAATCTGAGATGGAAGGTTTTCAGCAGGAGCCGCAGAAGTTTTTGACACTCCCTTCACCTTCACAGACACAGTACTAATCAGTGTCCTTGTATGCAAGCAGACGGTCTACAATCATGCCAAAAACCAGCAAGATGGGAACCACCACAATCAACTCTGCGAATGACATGATCCGCGCCAATGCAATGTTAGTCTGATTATACAGCCAACAAAGTTTCTAATATTTCCATAGGATTTCTACCCATCAACTTGTTTTTAAAGCCAGTGGGGAGTTTAAAGAGATGGTGTGCTTTAGGAAAAAAGCACAAAAAGTTGGTTCTAGCAAGCATTATTTGCCATGCTGAATTCTTGTAGGAGACAGCTGGTTTCAGAGTTATAGCTGCAATCAACTTCAGAGAGTTAAAGTTAAAGTCTTTACACAAGGGTGAGAAAAAGCATTTGACATTAGATATGACGAGATATTAGTTCTGCCGTGAGCCTCGAGGAGTTTCACACCATTGGCTTGCTGAGCAATTACATGCATTGCAAAATCATTCAGAAACACATGCAATCTGTACCTCTGGCTTTCGCACAGCAGCATTCCGTGGCACAGGAATAAAGCCTGCGGGGGGTGCTAATGGGTCAACTTTGGGCTTGGGGATAAATCCTGCCACCGGGGCAAACGGGTCTCGCTTTGGGATAGGAACAAATCCCACTGGAGGTGCCAGGGGATCAGGTTTGGGCATAGTTTGAGTGGAAGGATTTGGTTTAGGAGCTGGGATGAATCCCGTCGGTGGTGCCAGAGGATCTGGTTTGGGTGTATGTTGAGTGGAAGGATTTGGTTTAGGAGCTGGGATGAATCCAGTCGGTGGTGCCAGAGGATCTGGTTTGGGTGTATGTTGAGTGGAAGAATTTGGTTTAGGAGCTGGGATGAATCCCGTCGGTGGAGACAATGGGTTGGCTTTGGCAGCTGGAATAAATCCAGCAAGAATGGTAAGAGGATTCGGCTTAGAAGGTAAAAAGCCAACAGGAGGGGCGAGAGGGTCAGCTTTAGGAGATGGACTGGTTGCAGGAGCGGATGGTTGGGGTTCCTCTGAGGGAGTCTCACTTTCCCCAATCCTTTCTTTGCTTTCCTCCAAGTTTTCTTTCCGTTCGGCAGCTCTTGAGCGGGAGCGATGCTCTTTAGTCCTTGCACGGCCCATTAGGCTGGTCAACCCAAAGGAGAGGGCATCTCCATCCACTGAGTTGCCGGGACGGCTTGTTTTGGGAACAGAAGTGGCTGTCGATGGCTTTTCCTCTGATCCACCTCTGTGCGACAGGTTCACTCCTCTCCTTGCCGACGTGTCCGACTCCACGCAGCCATGACGTCCATTTATGGAGCCACTGCTTCTCTGGTCTACAATCAGTGGCCGCTCTGGATTCACCGCTGTTGAAGGTTCAGCTCCATGTCGCTCAGCTGGGCCACTTACCGCTGTCTGAGACTGACTCATGCTGCTCTCACTGTCCGACTGTTCACACAACCCAAAACACACATGTACAGTACAGATCACCACAAAGTAAACACCAGTGAAATAACCCTACTATTTTGAAGCTCACAATAGCTTTGGTAAAATTCAACAAGCAACAACCTTTTGGAGTTTCCCGAATTTGCCAACAAATGGGTGCTGTTCTGAATATCAGAGGGTCATTACGCTCTCCAGCCCAGAAGCAAGAAGTACTGAAAGTTAATCTGAAACACACTTTGATTCGCTCTCTTCCACATGGTCAGGCACTTTGCAGTTGTTTTCTCAGCACAGTGAGGCAGGTTAACAGACAAACCCTGTAATTAAGCTCACTGCAGTGTAACGCTGGCTTACAGCCGTAAAGCACAACTCTACAGAATCAAACGCACCGCCTTTTTGTAGTCTCTTTTGCACACTATGCACAATTCAGAACCAGTGTATTGCAGAGACCTCACAATCACCTCACACTATAAAATGACAGTTTAAAGTGCACATTTAGTTATAAGATACTCTTATGTGGAGACAGACCTTCATGTCTATCCTGAAGGTGATGATGCTGGTGGTCTTCCAGCTGTGCACCTCCATGATGACTTGCAAACCTCTCACACATTTGCTTCAGACACACACACACACACATCCTCAGCACAGCATCCTTCTCATGCTCCTTCCCTCTCTTTCTCCCTCCAGCTGCCCCTCCCACTACAACAGCGATTGGAGGACAAAAAGGGCAGGGTGTGATGTCAGCAAACTCCGCCCACTGAATCACAGCAGCAGTACAGTTCCAAACATACAATCACTCTCACCTCCAACTGCAATAATTATCTTACCTCCTGCTTCTATTCACATTTGAGCATCAGAAACAGATGAATTGCTTTGATTATAGACAAAGCTGGAAGCCAACAGCTGTCCTAAATGAAAAAGACCACCATTTTCCAAACAAACCCCATCTTTAACACCTCCTGATGATATATGTGAAGTAAACACACAGAATGTGTTTTGGAGTGAACCACAGCCACAATAACAAATGCAAAGTGCTGGGAGATGTGATCTCGTCTGATCTCAGAACAGACACCCATGTGAAATCCGAGTCATGCAGTAATACGACGCTGCTCAAACACTTACTTTTACACCTGGGACATTTTCATCTTTCACCTGCAGGGAGGCAGATGGAGACAGTATTAAAGAACAGGCCCTCTGCTAGATGTCTTATGTGACCTCTGACCCTGCTTTCTCTCTATTCTCCCGTTCTACAGTTTAGGCAATGGGGATTCTCATAGAGGCGGAGATGAGGTCAGACAGTTCATTATCCCTCTGTAAGAATAAATTCTAATGCCCCTCTTTACTTTACTAAAGGATGGTACAGCTAAATTATCACATGCATGCACCTAACTAGAAAGTCCCTGAATGTCGACAAAGAAGAAATCTTAAAGGCACAAATGTATAATTCCTTTTCCACTAGTACTTAACTGAAAAATACATTTTGTGGCGGCCTTCGAAATTTAGTAAGATGCTTTTTAAGTACTTCAAATAAATTGCTTATTTTTTAGCATTTTGTAATTATTATTGGAATATAACGCAGACTGGCATAAGACAAGATAAAAAACATGGTGATCTGAATGTTGTTGTTTTTTTAGCAAATGCAAAAGTTTATTGCGGGAACACAAACATTTTCCCAGGGAATGTAAAAGCACTGAAATATAGTTTTTCCTCCCATTTTATAGTTTTTGCAGTCCCATTTAGGGGCTCTGTAAAATATTGACCAAACAATCATATATCTCACTCTGTAGAAAAATCGTCTAAACTGTATAAACTAGTTCTATTTCACCTGTCCTGAGTGGGCAATAAATGAACAATTATGAATTAACAAACAGCATAAAACTGTACTTCCCTTTTTCTCCCAAAATGAGAAACGAGATGAGAAGGCCATGGAGAAACAGACAGAGGAGAGGAGAGGAAAGGAAAGGGAAGGAAAGAAAGGCTTTTTTGTTGAGAGGCAGAATACAGGATCGGGAAAATGCAGGCTTCTCGGGTTGAATTTTTGGGGGTACTATAGGACCCTGCAGTGAATGGGTAGAATGAACAGCTACAAGGGAAGAAAAAAAGATGAACATCAAATCTGTTCTGTAAAGAAGAAGCATAATTTAGGTTTACAGCATGACACTCGCTTAGTCAAACAACAAAGCTAGAGATCAATGATGCAGCTTTCTGAAACTGGACCTAAAAATGGAAATTCTGTCATTGTTTACTCATTCTCATAATATTCAAAACGTATTGGGCTTTCAATGCATTATTAGTCACTCCTTTTAATATAATGGGGCAGTCAATCACAAAAATGACAAACGGCTCATATCTAGACTCAATCATATGACTCGTGCTATATTCCAAGCCTTCTAAAAAAATTAAATTGAAGTTGTTATTTAGAGCATGAGGTTGAGCAAATTATGACAGATGGACAAACAAAGATCTAAATAAAGAATAAAGCATCAAGCTTCTAATGGATAAAAAAAAAAAAAAAGCATGCTGGAAGAGCACATTTGTAATGCAAAAACCACCAGTCTGAAAGTGAAAGTGCAGTTTAAGGCAACAGAGCTTTCATGACACACAGTCACTATAAATAGAGCACATGTGAAGAAGCCACGATGTGAAGTGACCAGCATACACACACACACACACACACACACACGGCTGTCCCGCAGACTTTAAACCCTGATTCTTATACCTGTCAAACACAAAGCAGACACATCAGATTCCCTCTGTTATGGTAACCAGTTAGTCAGGTAGGCATCCATGGGCAGACGTCTTGAGCGGAGCTCAGGGTGGGACAGGACATTACGACATAGACGTCGAGCCAGAGTTCGGGCTCGGGAGGGGGGATAGCAGCTGTTGCAGGACACAGAGGATATTAATAACCATGTAGACCCCATACCCCCTGAACCCACACACACACACACACACACACACACATAAACACACACATAACAAACTCGATTCAGACAGCTTAACTGTCCTTTCAGAAAATCCACTTAAACTCAATTCACAAACTTCATCAAGAGACAACTCTGTTGATGAATGTTTAAATCCCACCACAAGGGGGCAACAACATGTGACTAAACAAAATGCTGCTGTTCCTCCGAGATCCACCAGAGGGAGACGTTGTGCACACTTCTTGATGAGTACATTTTTGTGAGCCTGACTTAATTAGAGTTACAGACAAGGCTTAAGCCTAGTCCCAGACTGAAATGCATGTTTGAGATGTTTTAACTGAAAGCAATATGCACTGACATCTTAAAATGGCCTAATTCTGGCTCAATCTAAGCCCTGTCTGTGAAACAGTGCCTTAGTGTTTTAAATAACCTTCATCCTACACTGACTGTCCCACTATAGAGACCAGAATATCACTATTGAGCTCTTTTGACTTAAAGCAACACTAAGTAAGATTTTTTACCTTAAAATAATGTTTCCAAAATCGTTTCATTGGTTCATCAAGTCGTAACAGGGTGAAAGGCACTTATGCCTCCGCTTTGCGGTCCTTTATCTGCTATAACCACGCTATGTAAGATTGACAGACCGGGTTGCGTTTCTGTAGTTCTAATGAGACATTAGACAACTACAAATTTTACTTGCTTTATGTCAAGCGTTACAATAGTCATTATTTTGTTTTTCTTCGTTTCTGATGTCGCAATACATCATACTTTCATGAAATCATGCAACATATTCTACCTTGTCTGTGGACATCGTCCATTCCAAAGCCGGTGCTGGATAAACAACGAGCGTGCGTGCGACAGTAGGCTGCGGTAGGCTAAATTATTTACCACAGTGGTAATGGACAATTCCGCTTCCAACCAGTAGGGCGACCGCAGAGGAAAAGTTACTTGGTGTTGCTTTAGGCCTTAATGCAACCACCCAAAATACCCCAGAAAAAACATAGTAACATGCTAAGAAACACTCAGAACATTTAAGAAACATTCTAGCAACCACTTTAAACATCTTACCATTGCGGTAATGATTTTTGCTTCAGAAAATGTGCAGATCTATTTTCAGTAACAAATAGCAAGCTTAACTGATTCACTGTGATTAAAAAGTTTTCAGCTCAAAAGTAAACAGAAAAAGTAATGGTTCATTCTGGTAAAAGTTATCAGATTAACTTTATAGAGCTGCAATGAGCCTCTGTGATTGGCCAAGGTTGGGAACAGGGTTAATTCTGATTGGATGTGCTGCAACTAAATGAATCAATTTAAAACAGATTCTGGTTAAATGATTCTGCGTCAACATGCATGAATGTTCACAGAAGAAATAACACAATATTATTGTGACTAACTACCACACCGCTAAAAACCCACCATGAGGCCTTTTATTCTGGTGGCGTTGTAGACCAGTTCAGGCCTGTCATATTGTATCATATCAGATCTCCCAAACAGGACACAAACAGGCTGGAGTTGTCTATGGAGGACGAGGTGGGCTCCTTAATCTGATTAGCTCCCCGGCGCAGATGAATCCCTTGTCTCTGTGTGGTCTTTCTACAAAATCCTCATGGATCAGTGAATTTCTTCATCTTATCAGCTGTTTCACTGAAAGCAACTCTTCTGCATTCAGGACTTCAATGCTTTAAATGGACACAATTAAAGACTGATGTTAACTTTATCCAACATTCTTTCATTTCTTAACTAGCAAATTATTAGAGTAGGCATAAAAAGGGGGCATGACTAAATGGCATACATCACACATATGCACTAACACACACACACATCAAAACTTACATAATTGTTATGATGAATGAGTTTCGGAGGGTCTCCAGACATGAACACAATGTCACATGGTGGGAGGTCTAAAGACTTTTTAAGTCCCACCTAGAAGCCTATTCGTTGCTATGGTTAGAAAACGTAGCACCTCCTTCCTTCAAAGCCTGGTTATTCTTAGCTCTTCTTGCTAATCCTATGTTTGTTAATACCAAGTGCTAATGGAGCAGAAAACTGTGCATTTCATCTGCTTTTAAATAAATATAAGCTGTATTTTTTATATATAATATATAGGCTATACATAAATGATTTGATTAAATCTAGGATTAAAGCATAGCTAGCATAAAAAAAGATTAGCATAGCATAATTTGATATCTGAGGTGAATCCAACCCATAGATCTTTAGTTAAAGAAGATGACATACTGTATTTACAATGTGCAATGTGTCGTATCCTTCAATTGCCATTGAAAATATGTCTTTCTACAAATATCTAGTGTGCAAATAAAAACTGGGAAACACAGGTTGTAACTATACAAGAGGAGGCGGAGACATTCTTCTACGGGCAAAACTACAGGCTGGTTTAAACACCTGTTCCACAATCTCATAACATATTGCAAAGATGCAAAAAAAACCAGATGTTTCTCTCATCCAGAAACATCTTGAGGGCACGAGGCACGAGCCCTGCGGACAGAAAACAGCAGCATGTCTGGTCTTGCTGCTTCTCTCTGCACAGCGATTTCCATAACGTTTATGCTATGGGAAAAGGGCCTACATGATGTAAGAATACAAGTGTCATGCTTAACGTAAACAAAATATTAAGGAAATGATACAATAAAACCACAATAATTATGGATGGATTCAATTCTGTGAACAAAATGAAACATTCCCAAACCTGATTGTCAAATTTGATTATTTTTAAAAAAATAAAAATAATTTTCACCTTTATGAAAACTAAAGCTACACAACCAAATTAAATTGCATATGCTATGGTGACACCAAAAGGCATTCAAAATGCATTTTTCTTCCATAAAGCCTTAAAGTCACCATGCAATCAAAATTGACTATTATTTTTCTTTGCTAAAATAAAGTTAAAATAATTTTAACTTTTAGCGACATCTCTTCTTTGATGACGCGTTTACGGCGGGAGCCTGTCATGAGAAAATAATACGATCGTCCAATCAATTCCTGGTGGACAAAATCAAGTCCCGCCCAACATTTTTTCTTGTTAGAGCCTTTTCACTTGGAAAAGACTAAATCGCACCGTCTGTGTCATGCAGACTTTAAGAAAGTAAAAAGGTCATTGTTTTGATGCATTGTGCGTATTCTGAGGGTGTGAATAACCGGTAGGTAAGTGACTAACTGGCTGCTCCCATTAACCAATTCACATTTAACGGACTGGTAAACTGGCAGAGCTGGAATCATCCTTGTGCCAACATGCTCACAGTTAGAGCTTGAATACTGGACAGCTTAACACAATCCTACTGCCAAATACCCGTGCAAATCAGCCCAAAAACCACAGCTGGTCGTCACATCGACCCAGCAGTCCAAACCAGGATAATTATCAGCCTGCATAAAGCCACTTCCTGGACCCCTGTGGAGGGCCAAGTCAGTTCAATGACCAGCGTCAATATCAAGGCCCTCTCAATCTCACGACAGCACTGGGGCGACACTGACAGCTTGAGAAAGACTTCTGGGTCACCGGACAGGAAACAAAGTGGAGACATAAAGAGAGATTTGACAGAGAGGACGGAGGGACAGCAGACACTGATGACAGACGAAAGACACTTCCTGTATTCAGTGCCTGATGTGCAGCCAACTTAATCTATTACATAATCTAATCTGATAGTTAATGAAGCCATTCACAAACAGATTGTTTCAGAGCAGTCAGAGGCATTAATAGTCCACAGGCTGTTGAACCCTATCAGAGCAGACGAAAAAAGAGAGCTATTGAGCCCAAAAATAAAAAAATAAAAAAATACAGGACAGTGTTGCCAAAACTGAACTAGAATGCAAACATTGACTGACAAAGCCATGCAGATAATTCACTGTTAGACTGATCGACTGTTGGCTCGTTATTAATGCACAATTTTAAAATAAAATGATATGCTGATTTGGTGCTCAAGAAACATTTTTTATACTTATCAATGTTGAAAAAGTTTTTGCTGCTTAATATTTTTGTGGAAACCATGATACTTTTTTTTCAGTTTTCTTTGATGAATAGATTTTTTTCAAAAGAACAGCATTAGTCTGAAATAGAAATCTTTGATAACATTAAATGTATTTATTGTCACTTTTGATTAAGTCATTATTTTCTTGCTGAATAAAAGTATTAATTTTTTTACTGACCCTAAGTTTTGGAATTGTAATGTATTTCACAATTTAAAAAGTTTGACCATTAAATAAATAATAGTTCTTAAAAATGAAATAAAAATGTGTTGCTACTAGTGCATTTCTGTAACAAAAATGTTAACCAGCATAATAAACGAAAACCTTTAACACTTTAAGACTACATGTAAATGTAAATCAGCTTAGCTATGATTGGCTAACCTTTATGTATCAGCACAGTTCATCAGGGCAGGCCAAGATAGACTGATCTGAATAGGTGTCGATATATAAAGTGTGGGTGATTTTAGGTAAGCGAACATCTACATTGTACATCTAACTCTTTTGCTTCAAAAGAGCAAGAAAAAACATTGCCTTTATGTGCATTTTTGAAGCATGCTCATGTAGTAACTCCTAGTCAAAAAAGCCCTGAAAGCATTTGTGTGTTCAGATTTCCCAACAACAGTCACACACAAAAGGCTAAGAAGAGCATGTTGATTCATTCATTCATTCACACTTGACCGGAGAGGGTGTGAGGTGACAGTGTGTCTTTAAGTGTTGTTCTTCACAGTGAAGTAATGCAGCCAAAACCTGTCTATCTGGTAAACTATCAGCACAAACAATCAAACCTGTCAAAAACAAATTACAAGGGCTTCCTGTCACATGACAGACACTACGATTGAACAAATGCCAAACGTTCTATTGGCAATAAAAACCCACACATGCTGCATGACATAAGAGATCTGCCTTCCCTGAGCATTTCAGTTATGGAGGGAATTGACCACTGATAGTCAGTGTTGATATTGTTGTTATCTCCAGTGTTGACGGTAAAGCAGATTACTTTAAAAAAATAACGCACTACTTTTAAATTTACAACAAAATATCTAAGGTACCTTTTTAAATAAGTAATGCAAGTTACTTTGTTTTCCCATTCATTGACTAATGCCTCTTTTGTCCCCATGTTGAGAGAAATTGGGTGTAAGTGCAGAGGTGTTGTGTGTGTGCTGTGTAAACATATTGTTTTAGACTATCAGAATTTTATGCAAACCTGCAATAATTAAACTTGTCAAATAATACAAATGACCTAAGTATTTAATCTGAATTTATTAGCTAATGTCTTTGCTGCTGACCTTCAATGATCAAATTCAACCATACTAATAAGCAAAAATGACTTTAGATAAACATCACATTTGTGTTCATTTTTTGTTTTTATTGCTGAAGGAAGAGTGTTGAACCAAAGCCACTTTAAGGCAAGCCTCGAAAGTTAGCAAAAAATAGTGTAACTGCGATACAAAGGGAAGGAGACAAGAGGCCATTGTCAATGTCAATGGAGGAGAGGCTTCACTACGTTGAATAAATTGCTTTTGTGGGAAAACAGCTTAACATTTAATAAATCAACTGCCTATTGGCTAATCTTCATAATGTTTGCTCTTAAACTTTTGTTTTGGATTGATCTATTTATAGATTTTACACTGAAAGAAATGACACTTAAACACATACTTTCCATAAAAAGTAACACAATTAGTAACTTTTTAAGGAGTAAGGCAATATTGTAACGCATTGCTTTTAAAAGTAAATATCCCTAACACTGGTTATCTCAAAATAATACTATTTAAAAAAATTCCAGTGATTGAAATAAAACTGAAATTAAGTTAAAAATAAGATAAATAACAAAAGGTATAAAATGTTGCCTTGGAAACTAATTAATAAGATAAGTTAATAAGTTAATAACTAATTAACTAACTAATTGAAATTAATAAGTTTAAGTTAAAGTATAAAAGTTACTAATGCTAAAATTAAAATAAATTAAAGCCAATAATAATAAATCAAATAAAAAAAAAAATATATATATATATATATATATAAATTAAAAATAAAAGATTTTACAACAAATTTACTAAAACGAAAACTGTAAATATAAAAATGGAAAATGAATTCAAAATATTAATAAATACTATAATAGAAAATAATACTAAAATTTTATGCTGATATTGTTGTTTATTTGCATCCAATTCATTTAAGCATCCAATTCAAATGAAATGCATATCATTTGAATGGGAAAAAAAATTGTTTTTCATTTTGTTTTGCTTTTGAATAAGGTCAAATTTGTTGCACCATGCAGGCAAATAGAGATCATTTTAGTTAATTCATTCTATAGATCCTAATTTGCATTGAAAGGAGTGTTTGCAATGTGAAGAATGAGAGTAACTATGCAGCAGGGCTATCTTAGCACATTTAGCACCTGGTTAAACTGGATTACAAGTGGTGATGAAAAGTGTCAACATTTGAACATATTTTACATCAATAGATGCAACAAGCAACACATTTCAACACAGAGCTCTCCACAGTGGCATAGTCTAGATTTTTGTATCACAATCTTTATATAGAATAATCGCTTCTAGGCCAATCCCAAATGTGTCATATCTTTTTCAGTACTCGGCTTTAAGTGGGCCAGTAAAAACCCCAGTGGGACTCCTCCGCAGGGTGGGTGAACCTGGCCACTTTATCACAAAGGGTGCACTTCATTACAGCAGATAACCTGATAAGATCTGATCATTTGATACGGCTTGCATGAGGATAAGCATTTTCTATCATTAAATCGAGTGTTATGAGTTATTGGTATTTGATAGCAGGAATTAGGAGAAAACTTGAATGCCCCAGATTCTCAGCCACTCCTCTGACTGATGCGCTCCGATTTTTTCTGGCCAAATTTGCCCAGAGGCATCTAGACTGCATAAATGTATATGCATGTAGGCAACTAGGCCCACGGTTATCAACAAGTGAAATGAACAAACTTAACATTAACATACAGTATATTATAAGTTATTCTAAAGTTTTATCCCCAAAACTTTTTTTTTTTCCACTGGGTTGGCTATACTTGTTGATGGTGTTCTAAAATATTACATTTAGACTTTGGCACTGAGATTTTTCTGGTTATCCATTAGCAGAAAGTATAAAGGGCTGAGTTCTCTGCACGCACACTCCTATTCAAACAGAACAACAGGTTTAGCAGGAGTGACTCATGTGATCCACGCCACACTCATTTGAGCTTGACCAAAACGTTCTCTTTAAACACCTGCCTCTTCCTATTTTCGCACCATTAGATGAAATGCTGTTTGTGTGAAGAGCTGCTCTGTAGGATCAGCCCAGATGCTCTTAGCTGCACCAGGATAAACCTCTTACGGTTCAAAAGGCCAAACGTTACAGTGTAGAAACACAATATTCTATATTTTTACCTCCCCCACATTATTCTACATCACGAATAAATCACTCAAGTCACTTTAATCTCTTCACTGAGCTCTGGTTTCCGTGCTGAGCTAGATCAAATTTTGGACGTCAGCCTAAACTAAGTATTTGTTTTTGACCATTTTTTTCTTAATTTGTTAAGATGAATTGGATACAAAATCATTTGCTGTCACATTGATAATAACGATGTTAAAACATATTTTGTGGTTATGTGTTTCATTCCAATATATATATATATATATATATATTTTTTTTTAAATCATTTAAATTTTAACATTTATAAAATATTTTTTTAAATTAATGTTATTTAAAAAAACGTTATTTAAACAATGTATTAAAAAAGTATTTTTACACAATATATACAGTATATACACTACCAGTCAAAAGTTTAAGATCAGTAAGATTTTTTATGTTTTTAAATGAAGTCTCTTCTGCTCACCAAGGCTGCTTTATTTGATGAAAAAAAAATGACAAACAGTAATATTGTGAAATATTATGACAATTTAAAATGTTTTACTCCAGTTTTCAGTGTCACATGATCCTTCAGAAATCATTCTAATATGCTGATTTTATGCTTATTTAAAATATAATCTTTTCTAACATTATAAATGTCTTTACTGTAACTTTTGATCAATTTAACTCATCCTTGATGAATAAAAGTATTTTCTAATTTCTTTCCCCCAAAAATAAAAATAAATTCTGACCCCAAACTTTTGAATGGTAGTGATTAATGTTACAAAAGTAATGTAATTCTGTTCTTTTGAACTTTCTATTCATCAAAGAATCCTGAAATAAAAATGTAAAAAACTGTTTTCAACATGGATAATAATCATAAATGTTTCTTGAGCATCATATTATAATAATTTCTGTAGGATCATGTGACACTGAAGACTGGAGTAATGATGCTGTAAATTCAGCTTTGATCACAGGAATAAATTACACTTCACTATATATTCACATAGAAAACCGCTGTTTTAAATTGTAATAATATTTCACAATATTACTTTTTTTTTTTTTTTATCAAATAATTGCAGCCTTGGTGAGCAGAAGAGACTTCATTTAAAAACATAAAAATCTTACTGATCTAAAACTTTTGACCGGTAGTGTATATATAAATATTTTTTCTTTTGTTTTTGATATTAAATGTCCCCGATTTTCTGAGACATTCAACCTACTAGAATAAGTTGAAAATTATGCAATCATTAGTGATAATAACTCAACTCCATAAAAACAGATAATATATCTAAAAAAATATGATGTTATCTAAAAAAGGCCATACACTTAAATATACATAAGGGCTTTATTTCTGTAGTGAATGGAAATGTGTAGAAAATAAGTTAAACAAAACAAAACAAAAATGTGAGAAAAAAATTAATATAGGCCCTACATATATGAATATAAATATGCTATATTAAGATAAATTAATGCGGTCTACATTACTTAAGGTTTTTTTTTTTTTTTTGCTTAAATATCAAGCATGTAATAATTGGAGAAATGTAACCATCATTGTGACTTCCTTCCATCGTTGTGCTTGTGACATTTATTGTCGGAGACAATGGCAGCTGATGTTTTGAAATATCTGAGGAATCATAATGACAGACGATTAAGAGAAAACAATCGCTGCTGACCACTTCTGCTTTAACCCGGAGCACCTGACCCTTAACAGAAATATTCACTTAATGTGTTTTCCTCTCTGTTATCAAAAGACCCATCGATGCTTTACAACATAAGACTGAAATATACTAAAAGGGCTGTAGGGCCAACAGAGTCGCCCACATTCTGAAACGGGGCCGTTCTCTCAGCTGTGCCAGGATACAGCAATGAAAATGTGTCAGAAAGCAACTGGGGAATACAGCAAAGCCAAGTGAGCAGACAAAGCTGCTGCAGTGAAACAAAGATTTTTACCATTCCAGAAGATAAAATAAGATCTACAGGAATATTGTCTAATCCATTTCTACATTTATGCATTTGGCAGATGCTTGCATTGCATTCAAGGTATGCTCTTTATCAGATCATGCATTCTCTGTAAACAGAATCCATGACCTTGGCGTTGTTAGTGTCATGCTCTACTGTTTGAGCTACAGGAATGTTTTCTAAAGTAGGGGAAATATCACCAAAAAAATTCAGTGAACAAATAAAAGAGACTCTCGTTCTTGGAACTTCATTTAACAACATTTAGATGGAACTCTACACAAATCCAGATGCATTATGGGTAATACAAAACACCATTAGACAGATTATTAAACACCCCCGAGCTGTCTCACTGAAACTGTTGACATCATCACCAGCTCTTTGCACAACGGTCTTTTCAGACTTCAACAGAAACACTCATATTGCTCTGAATTCACAGAATACCTCAAGGCTGTAACTGATCTTCCATCTGAAAATGTGCTGAAACAGTATGTACCTTCAAACTGTATCAGTTTTCCTGAGAAACGGCAAACGCATACCATCCAAATTGCACTTTTAGCTAAAAAACACTTTATTAATCAGACTATACTGACACAATTTCATTGACTTTTATTGGCCTAAGTGGATAGTGGGGAGACAACAGAAAATGATGTGAAGAAGAAGCACATAATGCAAACCAGACTCAAACCCATGCCTTCCACATTGGCTCCATGGCTCAATGTGTTAAAGTCCTCATTGTGTGATTCCACATAAGCTACAAACTTAAGCTGCATCTCACCTCATGGTACGGGCCTCTGGTGTTCCTCAACCAGCAGCGGCTCAGCTCACTCAGTTCCACGATGGGCTGCACCTTCAGACGCACTGTGTCTCCAGACTGCTTGATCATCTCCACGATCTCATCCCTGTTTTTACTTTCCACGTTCCTCCCATTGATTTCTACCAGACGGTCACCTGGCACCAGCCCCAAAGTCAGGTCCTTATTCCCAGCGCCGGGCTCAGCAAAGTGGACCACCTTTTTGTAGGGCGACCCATCGGGATGCTGGTCCACCATGGTGATACGGCGAAGGGAAAAGCCGAAATCGCCAGTGTTGCGGCGCTGAAGTTCCAATTCCCTTGGCGCAGGAACCTGAGGAGGCGCCAAAGCAGGCAAGCGCAAGTCTGCAGGGAATGTTCGGTCCACTATCTCTGGGACCTGGACATTCTTTACAGGGCTGGTTTGGTGGGGCATATGTAGTGCTGATGGATTGAATACCTTGACCTCTACCTGAGGCGAGGGAAAGGTAGAGTTCTGGCCTGATGGTGTGGTTGACCCTGACGGGCTTTCCTCTTTGCTCTTCTGTGAGAAAGAAAACCGCTCTAAGACTTGTTCTAACGGGGAGTTCTGCTTCTGTTCTACCTGGGAGTTCTGCTTCATCATGGAGTCAAACTTGGCCACCTGTTCTTTAACAGAATTCCGGCGGACATCTTGCTCCACCTTAATGTCATCGCTTGAGCTTGTGGGCGTTACGGTACCCTGAGTGTAGAGTTTCCTTAGATCCACATCCGTCAGGCTGAGCTCTGTGTTTCGGACCACTTTGATGGGAATGGGGCTGGAAATCTCCAGCTTCCCTTTTGACTCCCGTTTAGAGCTGCTCCGATGAAGATTAAAGAAACCTCTCCTCACGCTCATTTCCTCTAGACTCTTCAGCTCGGCTGGAGACATTCGCTCTTTTTTCTCCTTCTTCTCTTTTTTCTCCTTTTTTGATGCATCCTTCTCCTTGTCTTTATCTTTCTTGATCAAGTGGAACATGGTTGGGCCTAAATGTAGAATCTACCAGATGTTGTTCTCTTCACACCATCAACTGTCTGGTCACACCATCAGATCAATAATAGCGTTCAGTCATGACCAGCGGCAGTTCCACAGCACCAAGGGACCTCAGCAACAGGTGAAGCCCTCCTCTAAAACAACAGATTGACAAACACAAGTCATTTTTAAGGCTTCCTTCCTTTTGCAGTAGCCTGTAGTAGTAGTTTGTGACTGTATAGTTTAAAAGGCACATTAAACTTTTAAAATCTTTAAATTAAATAAAAAAAATAAAAAAAATAATACTAATTGTTGTTGTTATTATTATTATTATTATTATTATTATTATTATTAATAATAATAATAATAATAATAATAAAATAAATAAATATTTATATATATATATAGCATCTCACAAAAGTGAGTACACCCCTCACATTTCAGCAAACATTGGACATCTTCTCAAGGGACAATGCTATAGAAATGAAACTTGGATATATTTTAGAGTAGTCAATGTGCTGCTTGTATAGCAGTATATATTTACTGTCCTCTGAAAATAACTCAACATACAGCCATTATTGTTAAAATAGCTGGCAACAAAAGTGAGTACCGGTACACCCTAAGCCCTAAGTGATCATAGCTGTACGTCGGATAACCATGCAAAGCCACATGTCCTATTCATCATGTTCCTGTTTTTGTCTGCTTGACAGGACCATACAAATTTGTGTATCTTGTATTAGAGCAGTTAAAAGAAGTGAGTGCTGCCAACATTGCTTTAGAGGTTGCAGAAGCGGAAGGTCAGCTTGTCGATGCTCAGACCATACGCCACACACTGCAACAAGTCGATTTGCATGGCTGTCGTCCCAGAAGGAAGCCTCTTCTGAAGCTGGCTCACAAGAAAGCCTGCAAACAGTTTGCTGAAAGCAACCTGTCCAAGAGCATGAATTACTGGAACCATGTCCTGTGGTCTGATGAGACTAAGATAAACTTGTAACTTGCTCAGATGGTGTCCAGCATGTGTAAAGACACCCTGGTGAGGACTACCAAGAACATTGTGTCTTGCCTACAGTCAAGCATGGTGGTGGTAGCATCATGGTCTGGGGCTGCATGAGTGCTGCTGGTACTGGGGAGCTGTGCTTCATTGAGGGAAACATGGATTCCAACATGTACTGTGACATTCTGAAGCAGAACATGATGCCCTCCCTTTAGAAACTGGGCATAATGGGATGATAATGACCCCAAACACACCACCAAGATGACAACTGCTTTGCTGAGGAAGCTGAAGGTGAAGGTGATGGAGTGGCCAAGTATTTCTCCAGACCTAAACCCTATTGAGCACCTGTGGGGCATCCTCAAGCGGGAGGTGGAGAACTGCCATGTGTCTAACAGCCAGCAGCTCCATTATGTCATTGTGGAGGAGTGGAAGAGGATCCAGGCAACAACCTGTGCAGTTCTGGTGAACTCCATTCCCAGGAGGATTAAGGCAATGCTAGATAACAATGGTGCTCACACAGAATATTGACACGTTGGACACAGTTTTAACATGTTCACTTAGGGTGTACTCACTTTTGTTGCCAGCTATTTTTACAATAATGGCTGTATGTTGAATTATTTTCAGAGGACAGTAAATATACTGCTATACAAGCAGCATATTGACAACTCAAAAATATCCAATATTAATTTCTATAGTATTGTCCCTTGAGAAAATATACTGAAATGTGAGGGGTGGAAATGTGAGATACTGTACACATATATCTAGCTATATATTAAAACCATTGTAGATCTACTTCCAGTAGGCCTATAATATTAGTAATTTAAGTAGGCTATATAGTATATGATATTGTACACAAGACAGCAACAATGTTCATGTCAGTCATTTCAGTAACTCATGGGTTAACTCAGCTAAATAACCCACATAATTTATTAATCAAAATATTAAAAAAGTGGACGTGACGGAAGACCACTGTGTGACGTCACACACTCTCATTGGCTGTTCTTACCTTTCCTGACAGGTACAAAAAACTCGGCTAGAGAGTCGTATAGCTTTTAATCATCGACAACAGTTATTTCATGGTTACACAATTTTATACATTTAATAAAACAATGACATAAACGTGATATAAAAGACAGAACCGTATATTCAAGATAATCTTAAATCGAAACAAATGTTTTGTTATCCAAACAAAACGAGTAGAATGAACCACTTCCTGAAACACATAATGTCATATCTCCCTCAACGCTTCCTCTTTGAATTAAATCAAACTCTATTTTGGAATCTCAAAACTATTTAACACATTATTTATGATACGAAAAATCAATTGACCTCGTCTGCAGAATCGTTTCTACCATGTAATGATGAATTCGGCTCTATAAATAAACTACCGGCAGAAACTCTCATTGATTCAGCTCTGAAAGTAAATCTGTTTTTTTATTTTTATTTTATTTGTGACTTTAATATATTGCTCCTTGATGCAGTATTTACACCACATAGCCTACTCATACCTGCATTTATATCATTTATTTGATCGTGTATAAAGTGAAACACATCATATGGCTTTAAGGTGAGGTGAATATTTTGGTTCGCGTAATGCGCTTCACTAAGCCTCTTTATTCCGCATAAAAGCAAACTGACAGTCTGTTTACCTGTACAGTGAACTAATGACAAACACCGCTAATGATAAACATACTTACCGCTGAAACAGTGATGAAATAGTCTGGCGATCCCCGGTACGCACCGGTCCTGTGGAAACAGTTTTGGACTGTCAGTGGGACGCGCGCACCAGCTGAGCGCGCTCCCGGCTCACTGAGCCCTGCTGGATTGATCCCTTCAAGAAGATTTGAACAAATCAATGGATCCCCTTCTGCATGACTAAGAGACTTTTAGCTTGAGAGATACTTAGAATAAGTTAAAAGTTTAATTTGCCTGATGAACACAACATAGCACTTTAAAAATGCAACAAATTAAATAAAAATAGAAATATAATAATTTTTATTATTTTAATTTGATAATTTGAATACGATTTATTAATATGTAATCAAGTAGCCCTAAAAAGAATAACATAAAAGTATAAATAGGCCTATAAGAGTAATTAAAAGTGCACACTATTCACATTGTATACAAATACTGTATATATGATATTAAATATATTTACAAACAAATTATCATTATTATATATAGGCCTATATATAAATGAATGTGTTAAATATATTTGTATTAAATATATTTAAAATGTTATTCCTATAGGCATATATATATATATATATATATATATATATATATATATATATATATATACATATATATATATATATATATTATAAACAATAATTAATTTGCATTATTCTACTGAACATGGTGGTTCAAACTCGTTTGCATGCCCATAGCGCCCTCCTATGGAGCAAGTGCTCTCTGACAGCATTAATCCCTCCTGCAGGTTTTTGCGATTGCAGGTTACGCAATAATCTACAAAATCTCCATCTGTTGCACGTTTGTGATGCATTTTATATTAAATTCATATTAATTCAACGTCTCTTGTCTTGGACCCTGAATACATCAATAAAGCACAACGCTAGTGGGTTTAGTGCCGTAAATGACAATAAAAAAAAAAGTAATAAAAAAAAAGAAAAGAGGGTCCATGCATTTAAAGGGATATTTCACCCAAAAATTTAAATGTTGTCATCATACTATTACTCACCCTCAAGTTGTTCCAAATCTATCAAGGCTATCAACTGTCTGGTTACCAACATTCTTCAAAACATCGTCTTTTGTGTTCAACATAAGAAAGAAAAACATATTTTTGGGTGAGCTATCACTTTGAGGTCCACTAATCCAAATCCATATTAAATATTTAAAATAAGTTTAACCCTTAACCAAACCATATCCAAAAGCTTCCAAAAGCTAGATTTCACTGTTGTGTTTTGATAGAAAAGCCAAAAGAGTGATAAAAACCACACAGACAAACCCACATACACCTGATTCTGGCATCGCATCAGTAATATATATATATATATATATATATATATATATATATATATATATATATAATATAATGTAGCCTAAGTCTAAGGCTACGTGATAATTATATCATATTTATAGCCACCAGTCTGGGTTTACTACTGTTTTTTTAATGTGTGTAATTCAAGGGTAACTAAACCCTAAAACAACTTTTTTTAGTTAATGATCTGTAAGACTGGGGCTTTATTAATGCTGACCACTGATTCAAGTAATTGTTTTGACATTTGGGTATAAAGTGTTTTAATTCTACAATATATGGTGTAAAAACGTCTGAGTGCTGCCCTCTTCAGGTTGAACGGTGGCTACTGCAGTTGAATTTTCCTATTGGAAGTTGTGGTACTTTGTGATGTAAGAGAGTACCAGCTAACCACGCCCTTGCCTACAGAGAGACCTGTCTCAGGTGCACGTCCCCCTCCGCTGGGCTCTGCCCACTTTTCCAGCATTTTTCAAATATTGCCAGTGGGTGGAGTCAGGCTCTGACCAGGGGTTTAGTTACCCTTTCAGCTTTGCCCATTTCTTCACACCTGACCTCACTGTACTTCCTTCAATTCTCGGGTCTTTAGACAATTTTGTGCCTTTTTTAAAACTAAAATGCCTATTTGAGGGCTACATTCAGGTCACATTTCATATCATGTTCACTGCAAGAACATACTGTACAAATCATCTGATCCTGATGCAACCACAGTGTCATAGCTGGCAAAATGTTAACAGATCCTTTCTGTAAAACAGTTGATAGGTAATTTCCTTCAAAACAGAAAATACCAGAAAATTGTGCTTTATTAAAAGTAAAACATGTAATTAATATAGTTAATCAAATAAATTTTAATTAATAAATTTTAATCAATTAATTTAATTAATTTAATTTAAGTAATTATATTGTTTATTTAATTTATTTTAATTCATTTATTGTACATTATAGATTGATATATTGTAATCTTTACTGAAATCCTAAATACATTATTTTATCTTCCTGTAGTCCTCATTTCACAAACTGATTAGGCCTTAGTTTAATTAGGACATTTAAGTAGATTTTATAAACGTGCCTTAGAAATCAAAAACATTACTGGTGTGCATCTTGAGACAAAACAATGGCACTGATGAATTTTAAGATATACCAGTGCAAGTTGCTTTCAGTTAAAGGTGGGGTATGTGATTTCCAAAACCGCCGGCAGATTTTGAAAATACACAACTCAAAAGGTCCTACCTTATTTCCTCCAATGCTGGCCCTGACTCCACCCATTCGAAGAACATGGACGCGCAATCATGCGCGAGCAAAAACTCAGATGCGAGAGACTCAGCCCTGGCGTCTGTACAGCAGTCTTCTATTCAAAGCAGGATTCATAGCAATGTGCTTTGAGTATGCGCACGAAGAGGTCACGGCAAGCGTGCGAGGGGGATGGGGGGAAGATTGTGAGTTTTTCGAGTCCTGCCCGTTCCACAGATTATTAAATTGCTTAATTTTCATTTCAGTGCTTCTAACTCAGTGGCTGTAAATGGGTTATGAATAGGATTTCAAGTGATTCTGAAAAAATTGACAAAAAAGAAAATCACATACCCCACCTTTAACAGAACTCAAACATGCATTTTAGTCTGGGACTAGGCTTAGGCCTTGTCTATGAAACCAGGGTTTAATGTTTGACAGCCACACAAAAATAACTGTTATTCTACTTCTGGAAAAAACACCCTTATAAAGCCTGACCTTTTAATCTCTCTGTGACGGTGACCTTAGAAGGGAACCCCGCTGATAATAAATCAGGTTATTAGGTTAATTCAGTTCAGGACTCGCTCTATATGTCGCTCTTCATTATAAAACGATCCTAAAGTAGACCAAGCTGTCTCTGTGTCTTCAGCTAATCATTCTTGTTGTGTCTGGAGGGGGATTTATAGGGGTTAGACAATGAAACTGAAACACCTGGATTTTGACCACCATAATTTATTAGTATATAGTTGGGGCGGCAGTGGTTCATATAGGTTGTCTACAAACTGGAAGGTTGGTGGTTCAATCCCCGGTTCCACCTGACCAAGTGTCGAGGTGTCCATGAGCAAGACACCTAACCCCGACTGCTCCTGATGAGCTGGATGGTGCCATTGCCGTCAGTGAGTGAATGGGTGAATGTGAGGCAATATGTAAAGCGCTTTGGTGGCCATTGGGTCTAGCGCTATATAAATGCAGTCCATTTACCATTTACCATTAGTATGGTGAAGGGTCTTCTTTGGCAAATACAGTATCAACTTGTCTTGGGAATTACAGATATAAGTCCTTCACAGCGGCCAGAGGGATTTTGAGCCATTCCTCTTCCAGAACAGCAGCCAGGTCACGATGTGACACCCCAAAGTGACTCAATAATATTCAGATGCCCATGTGCAAGCCATGGGAGACGTTTAACTTATCTGACAGACGGAAGCCCCTTCAGGGTACAATATTATAGGTTGTCTACAAACTGGAAGGTTGGTGGTTCAATCCCCGGTTCCACCTGACCAAGTGTCGAGGTGTCCATGAGCAAGACACCTAACCCCGACTGCTCCTGATGAGCTGGATGGTGCCATTGCCGTCAGTGAGTGAATGGGTGAATGTGAGGCAATATGTAAAGCGCTTTGGTGGCCATTGGGTCTAGCGCTATATAAATGCAGTCCATTTACCATTTACCATTAGTATGGTGAAGGGTCTTCTTTGGCAAATACAGTATCAACTTGTCTTGGGAATTACAGATATAAGTCCTTCACAGCGGCCAAAGGGATTTTGAGCCATTCCTCTTCCAGAACAGCAGCCAGGTCACGATGTGACACCCCAAAGTGACTCAATAATATTCAGATGCCCATGTGCAAGCCATGGGAGACGTTTAACTTATCTGACAGACGGAAGCCCCTTCAGGGTACAATATTTAAACCATTGGGTGCACATGGTCCTCCAGAATGGTTTGGTAGTTCTTGGCAGTGACATTCCCATTTAGCACAAGTAGTGGGCCTAGGGAAGGCCATGATATTGCAGCCCAAACCATCACTGAAACCATGCTTCACTCTGGGCAGCAACAGTCCAGTGTTACGCCTCTTTGGGGCTTCTCCATACCATAACTCCCCTGGATGTGGGAAAGACAGTGAAGGTGGACTCATCAAAGAACAATACATGAACAATACATTGTCCATAGCCCAAGATTTTCCCTGTTGGCACCAATGAAACCGACATTAGCCTTTGGAACGAGTGACGAAATGTTTGGGTAACAGCCCGACAATGAATATTGACTATTGAAGCTCCCGACAAATAGTTTTGGTGAAAACAGGAGAATCAAGGTGTGCATTTAATTCTGCTGTGAGTTGGGG
This sequence comes from Semotilus atromaculatus, assembly GCA_031834385.1. Taxonomy (NCBI): domain Eukaryota; kingdom Metazoa; phylum Chordata; class Actinopteri; order Cypriniformes; family Leuciscidae; genus Semotilus; species Semotilus atromaculatus. Next base: position 9,036,640 of record JAULUF010000003.1, read on the forward strand.
AGCTGTGGTTTTTTGGATGCAATCTGGGTTAGTACCTGTACACCCCTTTCAGACAGCTTCCTCTTGGTCCATCCTAATTGGTGGTATGCCGACATTCCCCTGGATATAGCTCTCAATACACTACAAAGACTTGCTGTCTTGGTCACAGACGAGCCTGTGAGATGCGCACCAACAATTTGTCATCTTTTGATCTCTAATAAGTCTCCTATTATGTTGTGTTGATTGCAATATTTAATGTACTACTGTGCTATTGCACTGTTAATTCAAACTTCACACTCTGCTCTTACAGATGGAATGTAAAATCAGTGAAGATTGTCCACCAGGTTCCACATAATAACGGCTTGAAACGGGGATGGGCAACTTTGGTCCTGGAGGGCCACTGTCCTGCAGTGTTTAGATCCAACCCTGAAAAAAATCCCACCTATAGCTTTCTTGACCTTGATTAGCTGGTTCAGGTCTGCTTGATGTTGGATCTAAACTCTGCAGGACAGTGGCCCTCCAGGACCAAAGTTGCCCATCCATGGTGTGAAACCTCCAACATTGACCAGTGTTTCATTGAACAACCCCTGTAGCAGGTAAAATGACAGATACAACTTATATCTGGTGTTTCAGTGTTTTGAATGAATCGTTTAAGTGAATGAGCCTTTTTGTTCACTTCTACGCAGTTACTCATCTCAGCGAATCTTGTTTGTGAACGAACTGAGCCAGAACATCTCGTTCATGAATGAACTGAATAGGCTACACATAGCATCTCGGTTGAGTGAATGATTCAATGAATCATTAGGTTTGTTTGACTTGATGCGGTGCTGTGCAGACCAATTGTTGTATGACATCAAAGTACCGCAAGAGTGATTAGAAAGCATTCAGAGCCATCTGCTCCAATTGTTCTAGCAGTACTTTGATGTCATGAACTGATCGGTCTGTGCAGCGCCGCTTTAAGTCGAACACACCTATTCATTCCCCCGTATACCCTTAGGGACACACCAAGCCGACGTCAAAGACTTCAAAGCTTCTTGTCGGCTGCGTCTCAGCCAGAAAAAGCTGTGCTTGAACACACCAAAAGGCTTGAACACACCAAGGAATGACGAGTCCGAAACTAGGACTGCAGATATACAACCCGTAAACAAAGCAGCGCTATATGATCACTTGCTTCAATCCAGTTGGCCCATGTTATTATGAAAAATATTCCTGCATTCGAATGCTCAGGTAAGATAACGTAACAGTCTGTAGGCTACCATCTTGACTTATTTGCTTCAATTTTGCTTTTATTTTCGTGCAATGACTTGTTCGCTTAGCTGAACAGCCAATCAGAGATCACTCTCTCACCGGCGGCCCAACAGCGATTCAACATGCTGAATCAATCCCAAAAACCCAGACGGCGTCCGACTAGAGCCAACGGTAGGGAACACATCGGAAAAACTATGCCGACCGACGCTCAAAAAACGGCCCGACTTTGCCCGACCGTCAGCTTAGTGTGTTCCTCGGCCTTTACATATGGAATTATTTGAGGGAACATTTGTAGTGGTGTCCGAAGCCAAAGTGGACCTTACCGAGTGCACTTATTCAATCCCACAATGTACCGCAATAAATAGCGTACAACTGATATAGGTACACTCAACAGCTAGAGAATACCCATAATGCACTGTGAGGTTCACGCCGAATGAACTCCCGCATCTTGCCAGAAGATGGCGCCCGCAGCTGAATCATCCATCCATCCATTTAACAAAACCGCTTGTCCAATGTTGTGTAAAGCATAATATCATACAGGTAAAAATTCCTTTTTAATTGATTATTAAATTGTTTAATTAAGGGTTATACATGCTAGTTTCCATAACAAAAATAGTTCTACTAGAGCTGCCAGTTTTCTAAGTTTCAAATAATTATTAAACAGCAAGCACAAACTATGCAAAAGCAGCAGCCCTTCCAGTGCACTCAGTGTCCGAAACTGCTGTACACTTTAGTGGACTATTAGTGCACTCATGTAGGGAATAATAGTGAATGAGGGTAGGCTATAGGGAGTGATTTCTAACACAGCTGAGCTATAGATGGGTTTCCGATGACGTCACATTTCTCCCGCAACTCCTTACGGCGCCATCTTGTGTGTCAAGTGGCTCAAGCGTTTGTGTTACGGAGCATGATAATAATTAAACTGGGCATTATTCTGAACATGAAAATCATGCGATTATTTTCCGTTTGGCTGGAGTTAATGTTCAGTGCTGCTCTTGTGAACATTTAGAGGTTTTTGTGCTCTGGAGATGTGACACTTTATCTAATCATTTCCAAGATGGGCTAGCTAAATGCGCTAACGTTAGCTCTCATCGGCTGTCAAATCGCTGTACCCAGGCGGCTACTATCGACACAGCCCTTGAGAGGTGTTGGCTGGGCAAAACAACACTCTGACGATTGTCCACCTTCATCACTTTCTCTGTGGCCACATCAGCTGGTCGAGCCAGAGGCAGAGGCTAACTTACACCTGGAGCACATCGCTCCGTGCTTCTGCTCTCCATCTCTCTCCTACACTAAATTAGTTCGGAGCGTTGTGTTGTTGTTGTTGTTTTTTACCCAGATGGTGTTGTCTTGACACGGAGTCTAAATGTACCGTATAATAGGGCTGTGCAGATATCAGCCGCCTGGCTACAGCGATGTGAACCGTCAATGCAGGGCTCCAGACTAACTTTTCCACGAGGGAGTGAGAGCAAGACAGCGCTTAGTTTGGAGACGGTGAAGTCTTGTTTACACTTTCGCCTAGCTCCAAAGAGAGAGGGAGTGCGCGCGCGCGACCGGCTCTCTCTCTCTTTCTGCTCGTTCTTTCAGCATGCGTCCGTCCATAGACTGTAAAAAAATAGGTCCTGTCACAAGCGCAGCAGTTCATGTACATTATTCACCGATCAAATAAGAAATCAAAAATTTGATTGAACGAATAACACACAGATTTAAAACACGTACAAAAAAATTACCTCATCACAAAAGAGTCAAAAATACTTGGGTAAATGAAAAGGCGGTAAACATCAGGTAAACATGAGCATGACAGACTGGCTTTGATGACAGCTTTGACACACAACATGGCGGCGCGCCGCAGAGGATAATGGGTAATTAGAGAAACGGAAACCCATCTATAGGGACTCTCACTGAACGAATCTATGAACAAATCTTTTTACAGAAAGTTTCAAAAAAGTCAAGTCTCTTCGATTAATCAATTATAATGCATAACGCTGGATTAAAAGTATAAAAATGTATATTAAATGTACAGATGCAGATGGAGCATGTTCAATCGTATAAATGCAAATAAATCCTGCAGTCAGTCTCGCGCAGTGAGTTATGACGAGTCTCGCGACAGTTCCGCGCTATTCATCAACTTCTTCAATCCTGTTTTTTGGAGCGTCCCGAGAGTTTATCGAGATGGAGATGAAAAACAGGGGTGTTCTGAAAACCACTAAATTCATAACTTCATGACATTCGCCCCCGAGAGCATAGACAGAGTGCCTTGTACTAAAAAGAATGTATACATATGTTCATATATTACCATAATGTAGAACTAAATTGTGTTATATTGATTAAACAATTCAGACTGCTGTTGTATTCCCCCATTCCGTGAGTGGTACGGTCCGCGGGGTGGCGGAAGTCTCGCTCTGCCATGTTGAGCGCTTTGTTTCTGTGAGTGAGACGCGATGATGGAGCAGAGCTGGAGCTCTTTCTTATTCCAGGTGAGAAACTCTTTCTCTTAAGCACACACGCACATTCACACTCACACGCAGTCCGCGCGCCGCTCACTCATGCTGCCGGCTTCGGTCTGCTTTATGAACAGAGATATTTGAAACAGAGCAGTTGGAGCAAAACAATAGTAGATGAGTCCCGGGCGCCCAGCTGCGCTCCCTCTATAGATGTAGTAGTAACACTCAATCTCAGTGTTTACACATCTATCTCTGTAATCCAACATCATATCCCTGTTTCCTCCTCTTATCTCTTTGGATGTAGCCTTCTATCAATCAGTTTGTTACTCTATCTCTCTCTTTCTGTTGATCTTTCCTTCTGTCCCCCTATCTCTTTACTCCATCTATCCCGCTCTATTTCTCTTGTTATTCTGTCTCTGTCCTCTATCTATCTTTTCCTCTGTGGATATTTTTCCTCTGCCTCTCTATCTCTCTATTCATTCCTTTATAGATCTTTCACACTGTTTGCTCTTATATCTGTCACTATCTCTGTTCGATCCCTCTGTCTCTACCTCCATCCATCTCTCCATTAACCGTCCCTCTCTAGATCTGTCTATCATCTCTCCATTATCAATTCCTCTATCTCGCTCTCATTTTCTGGAAAAGTTACAGAAATGTATATCTGAAAAGTTATGGAAATGTCTACAGTCCATATGTTATTCATTTTTAAAAATACACAGTTTATCAATTTAATTTGGACAATGTGTATAAACTTTTATTTAATCTACTTAAATGTCAGCTTTGGGATAGCAATAAATCTGAGTATAATGAGCTGCTCTGGTGACTCAGATGCTGAGGACTAGTTCACATGTAAACTCACTTTATGAGCTGTTCAGTTGGATTGCTTTCTTAGTCACTACTTGTATCCTCCAGGCTTAAGTTTAACTTTCTGCTTTTCATGATACCTTTTACAGTGTGCATTAGCTATTGCACTTGGTTCCTCTGTGTGATATTGTTGAAAATCATATTGTGAGTTTTTGATGTGAGTGCATGTTCTTCTACTATACATTACAGTGGGGCAACATGTCAGTGAAAGACTTGTGTGTTTGATTACATGCTTTGTGTTCAGCACATGTTGAGCCATATGTGGACTGCCTGGTGGATGAGTTTAGTTCTGCAGCTCTTCTTTATCATTTTTTTATTGCCTGTGTAACTGTGAAATATGTGAAACATACTTCAATATATGACTCTTCTGAAAAGATCCTATAACATTTGCTTTAATAAACCTGATATAATATTTCAATGGATGTTCGGGGTCCTGTTTTTCCCCATGAAGTTCTGCAGGACTGAGTCATTTCACAGTCATTACTTGGAAAGTGAGATTAGACAAGTTTGATTCTTCTAATGTGACACATGCCACCACACAAAGCCTGTGTCTTTCTGTAATGTCCATTTCTCTCCTTCTCAATGAAAAGAGGTTGTGATTAATATAGATCTGTGGCAGCTGTTTCACTCTGATTGTGTGTTTGGTAGAGCATCATAGTGAATGAATGTGGTGACTTTGGGTTTTAGTCATGGACTTGGTGAGATTGCAGAAGCTGTTCTGATGGTAAACTTCAGTTTGAGGATGAATCATTTCAGTAGGTGTTTAGTGACGGAGCAAATCATTCAGGTGTCTCAAGATGCTCTTTTTAGAAGTTGACCTGTTTTTAACGTGACTCTTGTTTAACTAGTTGACCACTAATCATTTGTTCGACAGCGAGTCTGCCGTTTTGACCCATAATAAGTGAGTGTAGCCTAGAGAAAGAATTCCTGTAATCCATTTATCACCGTGCTGACGTAGGTTTGTGACTCATGAGTGACTGACTCCTAAAACATCCTTCATTTGTTGATCAGAGACAGCACAGACCTGCGGGGTCATCCCCGGGGCCCATCAGCACCTTGCCTTCGGTGTATCAGTTCAGAATAGCTTCAAACTTTCATTCTTACTTGTACGGAAGATGAACTTTGCATGATGAATGAATGTGCTGACATCCGACCGTCTGGGATGTGAGTGTTGCTTATCCGAGAATGTTTTTGGAGTCAGTGCCTCTGTCGACTCACCGGAGTGGAAATGTTTGCTGGTACACTCTCTCAAATGACAGGATGTGTTTCTTGCAGCGTCACAGTTATGGGCTGGGTGCTATGATGCTTTATATCGCTCACCAGTCTGTTATATTGTTCATGCAACAATTTATCCAAAGGTGTGGTTTTAAAATCCAACATCAAATAATCAGCTGTTGTTTCTTTAACAGTGACTTCAGTATTGCAGTCTTCTGTTATTAATTGTTGAACATGATGAAACATGTGGAAACATGCAACATGAAAATATGAATAATGTATTGATGTAAACACTTGTTTATTTAAAGTATTTAAGTCTAGATTATTGGATTTAAATTTTTTTTGTTTATATACATTTAATTCCTTTTCAATAATTTCTATTTAAAGCCTATCTTTTTATGGTCATATTGACTTCAATTCTATGTGTGTGTGTATATGTTGTTTAAATAAAATAAAAATATATATATACACACACACATACATAGATTACATACATACAGAATATTTTTTTTCTATAAATATATGTAAAATACTCTATCCATCAGTTATTTTAAAAATTCAACCCCATAATGTATATTACATCATTGAATGTAAAATCTGAATCTATTTATATAAATACGTTTATAAAGACAAAACAACATGTTCTTGTTTTAATGTATACAGTTAGCGTGATATACAATTACTCATAACATGATGTAAGATTGTGGTCATACCGGCCATCCCTAGTCCCAGTAAAACGCAACCTTCATGTGTCTGTGAAAATGTGTGAACTGCAGGGAGATTATGCTGTGGGATTTGTCCTTTAGGGTCTAATAGTTGTAAACAGCTGGGTTGTGTGGTGTTATGAGCTGTTTGCCTTCCCACAAGCACCCTGTTCCTTTTGTACTTTTTTTGCCCGTTTAATCACTCTTTCTTCTTTGCTGTTTCTTTTCAAATTCAAATTTAAGAAAGCTTTACTCGAAAATGAATTACCATGTGTTTCAGCATCCAGTCCTGGCCCGTTGCGGATCTCCATTGTGCGGCCGCTGGCTTTTCAAAACTCCTTATTCTCTTGCTGAACTCGTTTTCTCTGTTATTTACGTTACACTGACCTCGGCCTTCAGAGCCGATTTGTATCAAAATTGTCAGAGTGGCGTGAAGACGCAGCAGGGCTACAGTCATTCTGCGTCACTTGCTCGTGAAGTTCACACACACACACACACACACAGCGGCCTAGTCTAGACTCGCATCCCCAGACGTACCCAGTAAAATGATGACTGGGATGCTATAGGAAGTGTGTGTGTGTGGAGATATGCAGTTCTCCTCATGAACAGAGGAACCAAATCGGAGAAGACTCCCACACAAAGACCCCCTGCGGATCCGTGAGGGCATCCCCGCTCCGATTTGTGTCTATCACAATAGAGCAGATGAAATGAGGAGCAGAAAGAAGCATTCGTTTTTCTTGTCCTGCGTCGCGGTCAGTCTTGCGAGATGGATGGATGACGCTGAATGCGAGAGGTCAGGTATTTAACCCTGCCCTCTTCGTGATTGCAGAAAAGCACGCATCTTAATTGCAGTGTCCTCTTTTCACTGTGTCTGCAGAGACCAACAGCATCTCTTGATTAAGCATATGCAAAATTTTATATTGTAATATTTTCACTGACTGTGGTAATGCTTTTCCACAGGTTTTAACATTATAAAACTAGCCCTAGTTTTATAAAATGTTATGTACGTAACACTATACTTTGTATTATATTACCTTGCCATTAAATTACCCCCCCCAAAAACCACTCTGCTGTTTGGGTATCTCTAACACAACAAGCTGGGGGAGTTTTGGCAATTTTGACATTTTTCTCTCTTCTGACCAACGCAATCAGTCTCTAGGGCTGCACAATTTAAATTATATTTAAATATATTTAAAAATAGATAGCAACCAAACCAACATACATGCTTCACATTCTTTTTGTGAGAAGAAAGCGTCCCTACAACTTCTGAAAGTGAACAGCAGTTTTCTACTGCAGCATTACATATAAAGTATGTGTAGTTTTAATGTCAGTGTAAACCAGGCGGTTTAGGGTTTCAGGTAGGCCTACATTAGGTTTATATAACAACAGAAATTGATTAATCACATTGCTTAGTCTTCATGAATTAATTATACTGATTCTTATTATAGCTACAAAAGTTATTCAGACCGGAGCAGTGAGTGATTTTCTCTGTCTTTTGTTGTTTGTTTAACATTAAGCACACAGACGGCAGCAGGTTTAAGGCTGCTGTCACTTTAAGAGCTGCACAGATCCAATATATTGTTGCATGCGCGCTCTTTCTTTGGTCCTGTTTGGTCCACTTCAGACATAACTGACTGTGGCCTCATGGGAAAATAAAGTGTCAATCGAATGCACGCTTCAGATTCTCGCCGAAAGTAGTATCATGCATACTAGCCTATACAGTAGGGAAGTAGCGATTTCGGACGCAGCGTTGGACTTTTTTTTGAATCTTTTGGAGTATTAAAATCATGCAGTCATCGCAAGTGATACCTTTGTGATCATTTTGATCATTTCGATATATCGTGCAGCCTTACTCTCTACTTTTTTCCCCACTGTCAGCATGCCGAAACTGTCTTTATAATGTTAAAAATATATTTTGTAAATTAATTACTAATTAGTCTGCTTTACTAATCAATTAGCTTGTAGGACGACTAATCAACCCATTCTCCTTCCTGATGCCCTCAGGCTATGTGTGTGTTTCCTAGGCCTCTGAGAATTGACAGGCCTTGTTGTTTTATCATAACAGGGGAAGACGTGCCCTCAGGGGCCGAGCCCTAATAATGCCACCTTTGACCTTTTGCTGACTTTGTTCTGGTTTAAAATCTACATACGATTTTGGCTCATTAGTTGTGTGCAGTGAGTGAGTTTTTTTTTTTCAACAGAGCTGGTTTGGGGTTGCTTCTCAGTTTTTGGGGGCTGTGCCTGTTTTAGATGCTCCATTGAACATCAATAGTGGGTGAACTGTGTGTTTGCCGCACTTTATTGGGTCTTTTAAGGGCCTCAGGCTGTGGGAGCATTGAGAAGTCTGATTCATTTTAGCAAATCAGTTAGTTTGGGCTGTTCATAGATTTAAAGGTACAATATGTACAATATGTAATTTTTTTTTCACCGCTAAGGGTTGCTAACCTCTTACAATAACATACGCGTAGGTTTATGACGCAGTGATAAGCTGAATGATGGGACTTGCTGTCAAGCTGATGGATCTAATAATGTTAATGAATGAGTGAAAACATTCATGTTTTTTAACATTATAGTGGTATGAAGTATGAAGCAGGTTGCGATTGCTAATAAGAGACAGATATCACACGTGAGTCCCGCGAATGTAAAGGAATAAGGACATTTCATTCTACCGAACTACCCGCAAGTGTTGAATTACTCACACAGGTCAGTTTATTAGACGAATTAAACATGTGAGGTAACACAGCGCTTTTTCATTTGGTCTAACGTTACACACTATAATACTAAACAGCATTTGAGTGTGTTGAAAGTTATAATGTTATTCTATGTGGTAGTTCGTTTGCTATGTGAAACTCTTATTCTAACATTTCATCATGTTGAGCTATATAACATTGATTTGTTTTATGTACATTTGCTCACCTGTCTAATAAAGTATGTGCAAGAGCGCTCCAAGTTAGTCGCAGACGTGGAGCTCTCGGCATCTCGAAAACGCCACGCCGATATTGATCCTCATTTTAGTTCTCCTTTTTTGTCCTAAAGTCTGCTTGCCATGGTCTATAATGATTGAACGAAACAAGAACAGCGTGCTGCTAAACATTACGCACTATGCAGTTGTCCACGTCTGTCGCCATGGTTACGGCATGGCTATGGCAGTACGAGCGGAAACCAAGGATAGCGCGGATGTTGCGTCATTGACAGGCGACATTTTTTTCCGGGATAATTCTTACATGCTGTACCTTTTAATTCAGTGTATGTGTTTGATTGCTGTATATTCGTTTTCCTCTTGTTTGAGCTGACGCTGTGGCTCCGAGAAGATCAGTGTCTGCTGGGGCAGGTGGTTGTGATGTAGGTTAGCAGCAAGTGTCTGTAAGCTTTTGCCCCTGGCTGTGTAAACAAATCCCTCATGCTGCTAAGTGTGTGTAAGGGAGAACTGAAGGAGTGCGTCCAGCCTCCCAGAAGCCTCAGTAAACAAACAAACATCCACCTCTGTTTCCAGGCCTGTGAGGTTCCCTGTGTGTTGTTCACGTTGGCTGCATCCCAATTCACATACTTTAGCTTTGCTCTGTGAATAGTTTGCTTATAATAGGAAAGTATGTGTGAAAGTAAGTATGTAGTACGTCAGTATCGCACGTAATAAAATTGCATCATATTTTTTACTACTCTGGTTAAGGGTAATATTTGCCAAAATTTTTACTTTGAAAATTCATCCATTTCTTTGTTTATTGTATATGTGAAAGTAAAGTTTTTCCATTTCTATATATAATATACATTACTGTTTGGGGTTACATTTTAAATTAAATTAAATGTTTTAAAAATATTTTATGCTCACCAAGGCTGCCTTTACTTTGATCAAGTAAAACATTAATATTATAAAATATTTATTCCTCTTAAAGTGCTTTTAAAACTGTTTAAATTTTAATATATTTAAAAAATTTATTTATTCCTGTGATGGCAATCAGCCATTATTCCAGTAGTGTCACATGCTGATTTTGTTCATAACTGCATTTATTTGAAATAGAAATCCTTTGTAGCATTTTTTTAAAATTTAATTTATCAATTATTTATGAAAGAAAAAAATCTTACTGACTCCATACTTTTGAACAATAGCATAATTTCTTGATTAGTGCTACATTTGCTGCAGTAGTAGAATCGTTTTATTTATTTATTAAAAGGCATAAAAGCAGTTTGCCATGGTACATGAAGCTTGGTGTCATTTGAAAGGCACAGAGATCTGTTTATCTAATATCAGCCAGTGTGTTGCTTATCAGTTTCTAAATAAATCGTTCATATTCCCTTTCACCAATCAGAGTTGTCTAAGTGCTGAATCTCTCTCGTTTTCTTTTTTTCTGTGAAGTCCTTGTCTCATTCACAGGTTTAGTTTGTTTGTTCCTGAACCGCTGAATCATCTCTCTTGCGTTACGGTTAATTTAGCAGTCACATGAAGACCTGGGAGCATCTCGGTTTACGCCGGACAGATTTAGATTCGTCAGCGGCCCGGCGTTGTTTTTGAGTTCAGAGAGAGCAGAGCGCACAGGTCCTGTCCTGTACCCTGCGTTCAGGCCAGCATGTGCTCGCTCACGACTGCAGCGTAATCTGTGTCATTAGTTTGGGGCCCAGATGACACTTTTGATAACACAGTGAATCATTCTGAATCAGGAATTCTGAATCCAGTCATTAGCCCAGCATGAGTTTCTGTGTTTGAAGAGGAGAAACTTGACTCATTTGACTTAATGAGATGTTTCTCAATGGAGTGCCTCTTCCTCCTGCCAGCTGTCGTGTCCAGTGTGTGTTTGTATGTATGTAACGTGAGCGTGTGTGTTCATTCCTGTATTTCTGCTCATCGTTAGTCACCCCACAGGCTGCTGATGGGAATACACTCACTCACTCACTCACTCACACACACACACACACACACACACACACACACACACACACACACACACACACGCACACGCACACACACACACAGAAACTGTGCAGGATGGGCTCAGGCTATATCATCTGTAATGTATCCTTGAGATCAGAGTTTTTCATCTCTGTTCAAACGTACTGGAGCCCCAGAGTCAAATTCTCTAGAGATTTCTTTTTTTATCTGAGGAAAAATAAATGTGAAGACCGGTGTATGAGACAGCTTTCACGTCTGTGAATCTGTTGTGAATATGTGCTTGTGTATGCATATGTGTCCTATTATATTATTATATCTTACTATTTATAGTAAATAATATATAGATATTTTTTCTAGATTATGGTGTTTGCTGGCTGACTTTACTTATAGCATGTCAAATTCTTTATGTATATTTGGAATACTTAAACCTGTTTTAGAATATAATGTCCCTGGATGACATGTATTTTTTTTTATTTTAAACAGACTCGGAACTCACTCCGCGCACATGACAGTTGAGATTGATTGATTTCATATTTAATTAATTATTTTATTATACTGACATTTATATTTTATATAATTGTTATTATTTGATCTCATTATCATATTGCATTTTGTTGTATTTTTTATTATTTTTTACTATTATGTTATCTCATAATTTTTTATTTTATTTAGTATTTTATACTATTATTTTTAATTGCATTTATTTGTATAATGTCATCCCAATTGTTATCTGCCATAATTTTGGCCAATTTTGGCCAATGCTGTTATTATAATTTTTTGTCAGTAGTACCATCAGTGTTTAATCTCCCTGCCCCGGTCCTGTTTTCTCTTTCCAGCAGGCTAATGAAGCCCTTCACCACCAGCACCAGGTGGCCCCAAACAGCCTGCTGCCTCTGCTGAACTCTGAGCCACAGGACCAGAAGCCTGTGATGCCCATTCCGCTGGACCACAAGCCCCCTGTCAGCGCAGCCGAGCTCCTCAAGGACAATGTAGCCAGCGGGACGGGAGGAGGAGGGGGTGGGAACGCTGGAGGGGGCGGTCCGATGGTCGTGGTCAAGAAAGAGCACAAGAGCAAGACGCCATTCATCTGTGGCTACTGCAACAAGGCCTTCCGTGACAGCTACCACCTTCGCCGCCATGAGTCCTGCCACACCGGCATCAAAATGGTGTCCAGACCCAAGAAGACGGCGCAGGCGGCGCCCACCATGGTCTCGCTCATCTCCTCCATGCCCCGCGAGACCACGGGTGACCCTTCCTACATCTCAACCGTCGCTGGCATCCTCTCCACGGCGACCACTTCCACGTCCTCCGCTTCCACTGTCATGTCCCCGACGTCCATGTCCAACGTGACCCAGCACAGTGCTCCCAAAAAGCCACCCAAGCCCGTAAAAAAGAACCACGGCTGTGAAATGTGCGGGAAAGCCTTCCGGGACGTTTACCATCTGAACCGTCACAAGCTGTCGCACTCGGACGAAAAACCATTCGAGTGTCCTATATGCCAGCAGCGCTTTAAGAGGAAAGATCGCATGACGTACCATGTGCGTTCACACGATGGAGGCGTCCACAAACCCTACGTTTGTTCTGTGTGCGGAAAGGGCTTCTCAAGGTATGTGGGGCTTTTGCATTTCATGTAAATTGGCTTAGATGTAATAATCAGAGTGTTTGATTTAGAAGTTAGGGGTTCAGAATTATATTGAATTTAATGATTCTGGTTCAGATTCCAATGAACAATTCTGGTTCTTTTGAGGAAGCCCCTCCCTTTTTGATGAGTTTTTTTTTTAAATTAACTTTTATTCAGCCAGGATGCATTAAACTAATCAAAAGTGACAGTAAAGACATTTATAATGTTACAATAGATTTCTAATTTAAATAAATTGTTTTTTTTTGTTGCACTTTCTAGTCATCAAATAATAAAAAATTAATAATCAAATAATTAACAAAAAATAATAAAGAACCGACTCAATTGATTGCGTATTGGCCTGTTGGTCACTATAACTTTCTTATAAATTTTTTATTGTTGTTTTTTTAATTCTCATTGGATAAATTCAACCCGTATTTGAATCAGACTACAAGCTAAAATGAGACTAAAAAGCATAATTTTACATGGTAGATTTAGTAGTTCAGTATAGTCTATACTGAAACCGAACATCATGAAAAAAATCTTTTGGTTTTAGTTAAAAAAAAAAAAAGAAAAAAAAAGATTTAAGGTTGATTTGAAATAAGAACCGTTTCTTGATTCCAGTCTCTACAAATAACACAATATTTTCACTTTCAACAATGCTTAAATGTATACATTAATAGCCAATGTTAAAAGTAGTAATAACTAATTTCCATACCGCTGATGATGGGTTCTGATGATGTCAGTGCATTTAATACTGTCTGTTGAAATATGTGTTCAAGGCTCGAGCTGAATCCACCATCTGCTGTTCTGATGATGTTAATTTCATCTCGTTCCTATTGGCTGCCGCTGGCTGATTTATAGTTGTTGTGAATGGATCTGACTGGCTTCCTTTGTAGGGCCCAGCATGCCGAGGGTCTGCGTGAACAGAAGGAGGAGGGGGTGCTCTTATTCCTCTGTTATTCCCTCCTGTTTGTTCTGTCTTAGAGGATCAGTGCTGGGGTTTCCTTTGAGTCACTCAGGGGCCACAGACACACGGCTGCTTTAGGAGTCTCGTCTATAATGTCTCTGAATATCCAGAAAAGCATCAGAGAGGCCTCACTATCCCTGAAATTAATCCTCGGATTATTAATCACGCACTGACACAAGTCAAAGCACAGAGATGAAAAGAGCTGTTTTTAGAGCTCTGGCTGTTCCCGAGAAAACCACCTGAAACAAAATGTCCCAGTCTCCTCTGGCGGGTTGTCACGTTCATATTTAGTGTGTTTTGTAAACCCGAATTCAATTGTTCTCCTACATATGTCCATTATATAGTTTTTAGTTTTCGTATTGTTTGAATTAGATTTTATTTGTATATTTTCCATTTCATTTGAAAGTTTTTCTTTTTGTTTAGTTTTTTCCAATCTATAGTTTTCCAAATTTATTTGAGTTATTTTAGTACATCAAATTAAACTAAATGAAAATGTGAAATTTTTCCTTGGCAAATAGCTGAAATAAAATAAAATAAGTTTAAGTTTTATTTCAGTTAGTTGTTATTTCAGGTAATTTTATTTTATTTCAAGAACACATTTTTATAGTTAATAACCCTGGTTAGAAGTTGTTTTACTTAGATTTTGTTACTTTTGAATTGTTGTTGCAAACAAATTATTGGAGAAAAGTTTAGGGTTGGTAGGATTTTTTTTTTCTTCTTATGCTCAGCAAAACTCTGTCAAATGTCAAAGCTGAATTTTCAGCATCATTACTCCAGTCTTAAGAGTCACATGATCCTACAGAAATTGTTATAATATGCTGATTTAGTGCCACTAGAGACTACTAACCACTATCATGAACAAACCAAACATGTTGTGATAAATTATTCTTAGAAATATATAGAAATAAATACCTCTGTGTCAGAGTGTTCTTATTTGAACATATATTACATTTGAAGACGACATGGTGAAATGTGTGCGCATACACTGTACTAGTTCATGTTCGGAGCACTAGAGTATATATGAAATATGTCCATAATAACTTGAAACGCTCGCTCCAGTCCGGATTTGAAACTGATCCACGCTGCAAGTGTTGTTCAAATCATTGCGATGTTTCTTGCAGTATCTCTCAGATACGAGGTCTCTCATACATGCGCTGTTAGATATTAAATATTGTTATTAATCATATTTTCCATGTGTTGGTCAAACACCTGCTCTGACCGCATCGTGGAGAGAATGCAAACAACACTTTTGTGTTACTGTTCTGAGGAAACACTTACAACGCATCCAAATGCAAAGCTGAACGCTATTCGTATTTTCCGCTGTAATACGGTCTAATGCATAATACAGAACAATGATTGGATTAAAAGAGTTAATTCTTTGAAATAATGCGGAGGAAAGCTCAGAAACGAATGATGTAGACACGTAGTCTCCAGCCACGGCATTCAATCACCACTCCAAATGTTCCACGTGTGCCTCACTTTTCGTGACGTTGGTTCAACTTTGAAAAAACGAAAAAAAATTACTTTTCCCGGTATAATAAACATGAGTCCTATCATTGTTTTTGTTGATGTGGAGCCTGTAGATTCCATTCACAACAATCACAAGTTACATTACAGTTCACATGAACCTACATTCTTATGCTATTCTGCTATCAATGCCTGAACTTTGTATTTTGAGCACTTCTTGCATTGTTTTTGCCTCTTCACGATGACTCGCTTGGTTTAGTCCTCAGTTGTAAGTCGCTTTGAATAAAAGCGTCTTCTAAATGACTAAATGTAAATGTGAACCGAATTCTGTATGGACTCCAGCACAATTCATTGCTGTGCACCTCGATTTTGGAAGATGCTTTCACATTAATCAATAAACCGAATATTATAGGCCAGAGGTGTCCAATCCAGCTCCTGGAGGGCCACTTTCCTGAGGTCAGCTCCAACTCCAGTTAAACACACCTGAACCAGCTCATCAAGGTCTCACTAGGACATACTAGAAGGCAGGTGTGTTGAGGTAATTTGGAGCTAAACTGTGCAGGACAGTGGCCCCCCAGGGCCGAGTTTGGACTTTTTATAGGCAATCAAACTTGAATCAAAACCAAAATCTCTAGTCTAAAAGCAACATCAGTTTGCGTTGTATTGTGAACAGTGGGTTGTGCTGGTGTAGCCCGGTGTTTACTGTAAGCCACATCTGCATCAGGTTTTCTAGGTTACGGCATCTGATGAATTGCAACTTAGAGACAAACTCGTCAAAACTGTCTCTGAGGCAAAGTGCAGCACCTAAAGGCAAAAACGTTTTTTTCTGAAGTTCACGTAGACACAGTTGGTACCAGAAATCAAGTGGCTTTGTTACAGACACTATGCTGTTTTCTTCTTTGCCATGTTTTTAATTTTCCCCTCTCCTCTCAGGCCTGACCATCTCAGCTGCCACGTAAAGCATGTTCATTCCTCAGAGAGACCTTTCAAATGCCAAGTAACGGTAAGAACCAGAACCTATTCACCCCATTTATGCAGTTGCGCATCTAACAATGCGCATCTAGTTGCTGGTACCCAAACATGGTAGGTTTAAACTCCATAAAGGGTTAATAACGAGGACTTCTTGAAGTAAAAACGTCACACACGTAAATGTTGATCAGTAATAAGTGATTCAAGGAAACCTTTTGGCTGTAAATGATGTAGATCTTCATGTCTTGTGTCCATAATAGGCCTGTACATCAGCCTTTGCCACCAAAGACAGACTTCGGTCGCATATGATTCGGCACGAGGGTAAAGTCACATGCAACGTGTGCGGAAAGATGCTGAGCGCTGCCTACATCACCAGCCACTTAAAAACACACGGCCAGACCACCTTTAACAATGCCTGTAACAAAGGTAAGTGCAACGTGATTGGTTGCCCCATCAGCCAATCAGCCTGTAGTCTGTACGACAACGTTCCCAGCTTCTCTGGGTGACTCATGTAGCTCTAGCACCAACATCCTTCTACTAATACTCTGTTCCATACTTTCTTCTCTTCTTCAAGCTCTTTGATGTCTCTTCAGCTCCCAAACTCTCTTACACATACTCTAGTGCACTAGTTTATGAGAGGTGACTCTATCCTGCTCAGAGTGGTTTTTAAAAAATCTCTGAAACTGAGAACCGGCCAGAATGACAATGTTACAATTTTTATCCTAAACTTCTTTCAGAACATATTTTAACATCCAAAGTATGTTTATTTCATTGTTTTCATGAAATCACAGGTTATTCTGAATTTTTTTTTGCTTGGTCCCGTCCCGTCCTTTGACTTTTGAGTTTGGTTTGAGAACAACATACTTTAGGGGCGGAGTCCATTTTTAAGCCCAGGGCTCTTCCTGAGATGGAGGAATGGTTCAGGTTGGTGGAAAATGGTCTTCTTATGAAGCCCAATGAATCGTGGGAGTGAAGTCTCTGTAAAGTGGGCATTAGGGGCATATAAAGCAATAATTTTTTTAGGACTACTGTTTGGAATGATACATGAACATGGCTGCTTCGATTTCTTGAGCCAGAAGCCCTTTCCCAGTAATACTGCGTTTATTTTTGTGAAGTTTTTTTTTAACTTTGGTTGTGCATTCCATCATATATCATTGGTCATGGCATTTGATTTGTATGTTCAGAGATTAAATTAGTCAAGCATATCAGTGGAGGAGACCAATGCTTTGCTTTAGGCAAAAACTGCTCTGACAGAACCGGATCCTTTCTGAGGACAACAGGGTCAGGAAGAGGTCTAATCTAGATCTAATGCAAGGATGTAAAGCAGTCAGCAGTACTCTGGAAATTTGTACTGTCATTCACTTGAATTAGTATTTAAGGAGTGGAGTTCCCTCAAATTCATACTTGTGGTCTCTGTTTGTCTCAGAACTGTTGTGCCATTTAGTGATAGGTGCCATTATGTTTTTCATGAATTAACCCACTGATCCCCATTCCATGATCCATCTGTCATTTAGTTAAGTTTAGTTTTTTTTTACATTTCTGTCTGCTTTGAAAGTGATTAGCTAATTTTTCTTTATTTATTTGTTGACTGTGATTCTTGTAGATTGTGACTTTTTTTGTTTGTTTTTTTTTGTAGAAAGTTTGAATATTTTAATAGCCAAAACTATTTGTACAGGTTTAAAAACAAATTGCCACATTTTATTGACAGCATCTGTGACTATGCTGTTGATTACCACAGAATATTATTTTGTAATTCTATTATATTAAAAAGTATATTTATAATATTTTATAATTTTCTCTCACCTCAAATTGTTTTTCAAATTATTTATTTATTTATATATTATTCATTTTTATAATATCTATTTTTTTTTATATTAATATAACGGGTATATTCATAATTTTGTCTTTTGCCTCAAAGACGTATTGATAATATTAAATAATTTATTATATTATAGTAATGATATTATTACGCCTACATTTACAAATATTTTTGTCTTTCACCTCAAAGAATTTTTCAAATTGATGGACAAGTTTTTTTTTTTCTGTGCTAAATGTCAACATGCCATTCATGCTGTCAATAGAGTTTAACCTGTTTTGAACCTGCAACATTAAACTGTTTCTGTTTAATTAGATAAAAGGGCTTGAATCTGTTTATGATGATAATGAACAAATATCTCCTTTTATAAAATGAATGTCTGAATTCACACTAAGCATAAATACTGCACTGCAGCCCTGTGTTGCTAAAAGTCCCATAATGCATCACTGCAGGCAGCTGCCTGCCCATCATAACCCTCTGTCTATTTCTAAATAGGAGACTGGCAGTGGAACCACTCAGGGCTCCGAAAAGGTAAAAATGAAACAAAACAAAAAAAGGTGGAAAAGCAGATACACACACACACACACAGTAACAGTTTGCTCTCTTCCGTCTCTGCTGTTAGCAAACGAAGTTCGATCACAAATTCTCACATATGTCTACAGGTTCCTTTACATCATTAGACACACCAGTCTAGACACCCAGAGAGTTTGGGAGCGGAATACACACAAACCCTGAACACACACATTAAACCCTCTCCTGTCTCTTTCTCCGTGCTCTACAGACAACACTGAAGTCTGCAACTCTGCCTCCTCCACACCGGTCTCGGTCTCGTCCCCCATCACCACTGCAATGAACCGTGGCCACACCAGCAACCCTGTTACCATAGCAGCCCAGATGAACATCTCCACCAACACGGTCAATATCACATCTCCCGTCAGCCTGCAGCACCCGGTTACCATCACCGGCCCTGTGAACATCGCCTCCGTCAACATCCCAGCCACAGCGCCCATGAACATCGCCCACCCGGTGGCCATCACAACACCCATGTCCATGAACATTGGCGGCCCGCTCAACATCGCCATGAGATCAATGGACAGCATGTCCTTCCTGTCCCAAGTCTTGCCGTCTTCTCCCTGGTAGAACCGGCCCCTGACCAGCCTTTTTGCCCTGACCTCTGTGTGACTGACACCTGTGTGGCGTGAACAAACCCATCCTGTGGCAACTCTGGTGGAAGAGTAGCACGGGTGTATCCAACTCTCTCTGGCCTTTGGATATGTTTGCATTTTGCGCACGAGGTGAGCAGCTCGGTAGCGGGGCATTTCGCAAGCTCCTCTGAGCACTTCAAACCCCGACGGACGTTTTTAAGGACAAATGCAATAATAGATGTGCATTTTGAACACTTTTTTTTATAAGCAGAGTGCCGATGGGTTCTTCAGTGATGTTGAGGCGTGATCAGTATTTAAGAAAATTCATTAGAAAGTGATTTTAGCTTCCATTGGGAGGAAGGATTTTTAAAATATTATTATTTTTTTGTATTATTTTGAGTGCGTACGTCCGTGTAGCAACTTTGAAGAGGTACGGTTGAGAACAATTTTTGTTTTCTTTATTAATAGTGTTCGGCAGGTCACGGTTTACGACTTTTTAGTTTGTCTGAGGAGAGGGCAGCTTCCTTTTCTTATTGTTTACGTCGCCATTGTTAGCTTTTGCATACAAAAGAAAACGTTTGGAGGAAGGAAAGAGAGTCTTGCACTGAAAGCATATCCCTAGTCTAAAGAGACAGTATTATCTAAATCTAAATATCATGATAGTATGGCCCTGTCCAAAATTGCGCACTTGACGTGGTTGCTGTGGTTTCTTTTGCAGTCCATGAAGACCGTATGGTGTCCCCTTTGTCATTTTATGGGTGAGAAAGGTGCTTGAGCGCCCCATTTTCACACTGTCTGTGGAGCATTACTTCACCAAAGTGTGGATTCTGAGGAGTCAAGTACGCCATTTGGGACAGGGTTTATGAACTGTAGATAACCAGCTCATTCAAAACAGCCATCTAGAGGTTGGAGTCACGCATTGACACCCTTTTTAATTTGGACTTTTGTTGCCTGATTTTGTTGTTAAAAGTGTTTTTTTTTTACCTCGTTTTTTGTATTTTTATATGATTTTTGCAAGATCCCTGTTCTAGAAATAGGCTGAGAATAGGAAATGAACATGAATAATTCCAGGAAACTGATTTGGAATTATTCATGCTTGTTTGTAAATATAGTTCACTTTGATTTTTATTTAGCTTTATTTTAGGTTTTATTTTTTGTTGTTTTTAGATTTTCTTGTTTGTTTGTTTTTTCTGTGTATTTTGTATGTTTTAGGTTTTATTTTGCTTTTTTATTTTATTTTTTTATTTCATTAGTTTTATCTTTTTGGTTTAATGTTTTAGGTTTTATTTTGTTGGTTTTTTCATACCTAATTTTTTAGGTTTGTTTTTGTTTTGTAGTTATTTTACCTGTTATTTCCACAGCGGCACCATCCTGCTCATTTTATTTGCTTCCAGTGATTAATATTGAATCTTTTTTTCCAGTGGTTTGGACAGTGGTATTTTGCTGTAGCTAAAGCCCAGAAGCACCATTTACCGTAAAAGCACGTCTTCAGTCTGAAATAAAGAAGAATGTTTACAGACTGCTTCTGGAAATTTCTACACTGTGGTGGGTGGTTACATGCCGATCTGTTCGAACTGAAGAGTTTTATAATTTTGTGTTAATGAGAACACACTTAACAGTATAAGTAGGAAGAGTGAGCTGCCACTCACTACACGGATCTGCCACCAATGTGATGGAAATTTCGGTACATTATGTCAGCCACTTCCTGTGGATGGAGCAGATGCCAGAGAGAAGAGGCTGCTGTAGTGAAAACACTAATTATTTGACTTGTATGCAATTTTTTGTGGGTAGTTTTCCCGCCACAGCCTGTGATGTGATGATCTGGAGTGTCTGAATGGATGCCGTCCACCCCAGCACTGAATCTCAGGAAGGGGATGCTTTATCCTGATCAGACACAATGAATCCCTGATCCGTGTGTGTGTGCGTGTGCGTGCGTGTGCGTGCGCATGCGTGAGCCGTTTGATTCTCCCGTCACACTAGAACAAACAAAAGCATGTTTCCATAGTTTAGTTTGTGGGGGAGAGTCAGAATGAGCGTTTATGCATTTCTTTAGTTGATGCATTACAATTGCCTTTTATTTGCCAAATTCAAACCAATTATGAAATCCAATGAAGTGAAGATATTTGAATTGAGTCTAATGTTGTTTTGATTCAGTTGAAGAACTGGATGATTTTTGAAGCCCCTGTGAAAGCGGTTGAATGTATATGTTTGTACAGAAGTGTTTAGCTCAGAGGATCTTAGAGTACAGATAGACATGTGAGCGAAGAAAAGCAAAATAACCTTTTATAAAACTTTTGTATTAGTATATTAACAATGGTAATTTTGTATATACGAAGGCTAGGCTTTCTGAGTAGCAGAAAGAAAAACATTCCTACATTTTTTTTTAATGTAAGTTTGTCAGAAATAATTATGTAAACATGCGCAATGTTTTATGTGCCTTTTTATTTGGGTTGTCTAAATAAAAAACTGTAAAACATGATTGCTGTATGTGCATTTAAGCGAGATCTACCAGCGTTTATTGTCAATAATTATGAAATGTAGTACCTAAAATTTAAAATAATACACCTAGATTTTTGTCTGCATGATAAAACTGATACCTCATGTTAACATTTAGTCTTTTATTACATTCTTGGCCTCTGCACACATATGTACCTTGTTTTATTTTGTTTGTTTATTTAATAGGGACAATACTCTATAGGCATTGTAACACAGACAACTGATGCCGTGTACATAGGGGATATAGTATAATGCTAATTTGCGGCTCTTGTCCCTGATGTCATGGAAAACCAAGAAATAGCTTTGAGTTTTTAGGCATGGACATTTTTTTTTTTATGTAATAGTTATGCCTAGATATTTATTAATATCAGAGATTTTATTTATTTGGACCATATATAGCCTATATATGTTCCCTCTCTCCAACAAACTCATTTATGCTGGTCCGAAAGTTTTGAAATGTGTTAAACCTGTTTCTTGCTTTGTACCAGGATTACATGAGTAAGATATTTTGCTGGAAATTTGTCTAAAAAAAAAACTGTAAAGGTAGGCAAAAAGAAGGCAAAAGGTAGGTAGGAAGGCAAAAGAACAGCAGTCACTCTCGGCTCAGGCAGTGGGCCAGATATTTGGCTCAACACTTGATTATGTGTCAATTCAACATTTTAAACAATCAGGCATTGCACATCACATATTAGGAAAGTTTTCTCAATCCATGAACTTCACCAAAAAAACTAAAAAAAATCGTTCATCTCTAATTCATGGCTCTCCATCTGGCCCTGTTTAAATGCCCCCCTCCCCCCACACTATTTCCTTAATCTTACATGCTGGCTTTTTTTCTTCGCGGAATCTCAAATTGGTCGTTAGGACTCATTTCCATGTGCATTGGCTCTATTGGTGCGCGTTCACGGCCTCACGCTTGCCGCATCATTTGATCAGGCGTGACGCGCCCCTGGGATCCCAATACAATCAGCCCTGGGTTTAATCTCGTGTCCATGAGCAGGTGCTTCGGGTTCAAGGTCTTTTGTTTCACCCCTCACTGTCGCCTCACAACGGGGATAAAAGACAATGAGACCCATTGAAAGAACAATTGCGCTTTTTTTCAGGGCGCCGCTGTTCACCATCTGCCCGTGTCTGTAAGTACAGGCAGCTGTATTAGTATTTGAAGAGCATTTCTTTTCGTTCATTCATATTCATGAAAACATCTCATTTGGATATTTCAGCAACATCCAGCACCTATATAAGTCAATACGACTGGGGTTTTGTGTGTAAACATTTGGAAATTGAGCCAAAAATATTTATTAAAAATAACACCTGACTAGAAAAGTATCTGTAAACGTTAGGCTAACGACTATTCATTGGTGGAAAAACTTCTTATTCAAAATTTTTGTTGTTATTGTGATAAATGATATTTGTTGGTTTTCATTTATCTCTAAAGATGTGTGTGTATATATATATATATATATATATATATATATATATATATATATATATACACACACATATATAGGCTATATATTTGTTTTTGAAAGAAATGTATTGGCTATTTAATCAAAAATACAGTAATACAATAAATACAATAATATTAAAGTGTAATTTATAAATGTGATGGCAGATTTTCAGCATCATTACTCCAGTCGTCAGTGTCACATGATCCTTCAGAAATCAATCTAATCTGCTGATTTGCTGCTCAAGAATCGTTATTATAATTTATCAATTTTGAAAATTATTCATATTTTTGTGAAAACCTTGATATTATTTTTCAGGATTCTTTAATGAATAGAACGTTCATAAAGTAGCATTTTTTTTCCCAAGTTCATTTATCCTTGCTGAATAAAAATGTTAATAATAATTTACTATTTCCAAAAATCTTTCCCACATTTTTTATAGATAGTTTAGTATTAACTTAGCATTAAGTTAACCATATATTTAAGAAATTTAGTATAATTGAAGTAATATAATATAATATTTTATTAAAAACTCAGCGGTTGATTTTTTTTTTTTTTTTTTTTTGGTAATGCTGAGTTACTTTACTCACCTGTATCCACTAGATGCTCTTGAGCGCGGTGAGAGGAGGATAATCTGCCCACAGCTCAAGCGCTCAAGAGCCGATAGAGACCCGCCATCTGACGCTCTGTGAACAACACCGTCTGCTGTTATCAGTGTTTATAGCACAACATGGAGGAATGGAGCGTCGAGTAATGTGATCAGAGACGAACGCTTCAGCTGTTAAGATCTCATCCTCATTCTGTACCGCTCGTGTCTCTCCCAGATGATTTGATTATGCTTTTATTTAGATACATTTAAGCGCTGTTCAGTTAAAATTCTATTCAGGCAGGCTTCAAGAATGAATCTGGCCTGCGGTTATGTTCTAATAATAACGCCACATATAGTGCAGGTCTCTTAAATCAGGCAGGTGCTGTTATGTTAC
Source organism: Semotilus atromaculatus (assembly GCA_031834385.1). Classification (NCBI taxonomy): domain Eukaryota; kingdom Metazoa; phylum Chordata; class Actinopteri; order Cypriniformes; family Leuciscidae; genus Semotilus; species Semotilus atromaculatus. Next base: position 9,060,882 of record JAULUF010000003.1, read on the forward strand.
TACAGTAATAATGTGGTGGTGTTTGTGAAAACTCACCTGTGTCTCTGGTCCACTTATGTCTGTGTGTAACAATTAAAATCATACAGGGGCAGAATTTTGATCTTTCAAAATGTCATCCAAAACAATTATGATTATATGATGAAGCATTTAGCTGTCCAACATTGTGCTAAGATGTTAAAAAAATAAATACGTTTTACATTCTTTAAGTGCTATGTTGTTTTTACTTCTTTATTTAGAATTTACAGTTTATTTAGTTTGCAGTATTTCTCCTATGTGATACATTGACATTTTCCACAGTAGGCTACTATTGCTCATGGTGTCATACTAGCTGATAGCAGACTGATGTTTGGCCTCCCAAAGGATTCTGGGATGGGATCTGTTTACTTCCAAATGTCTGACCATATGCCTCTAATATCTGACATGATTTAGTCTCATTAAATTAGGGCTTAGTTTAAGAGCTCGGCTGAGATCAGAGATCCTATTAAGTCTCTATTGTTCTTATTTGAGGTGACGTTCAACTTGATTGCTTCAATGATGACATTGTTAAAATAATGTACTTTCAAATCACCTCCCCTCTCCACTGTTCCTTCCTGTCCTCTCTTCTTCTCTTTTCTCCTTCTGTCTCAGCAGAACCAGGTCAGGAACAAGGACAGTGTCAAAGCCCTGCTCGTGCTTTTGGTTCAGTGCAAACTATGCAACTATTCTCCTTTTCTTTGGGCAAACTTTACAAAAGCCCTCTTCTATTATATTTGGAGGAAATGCATGCATATTTGCAATCAAATCTGCATTAGATTAATTTTGCATTCTGTTCTAATCAAATTAATTCAACCAAAATATTAAAAATGCCTAAGTGACTACTAGAATTGAGGCCAATGAGGTTTAGGCCAATTAGGGCTAATGATAGCATAGTGTAGAGAGGTGCCAGTGAACATGCTGCTACTTTTATACATAGACAGCAGGCGTGTGTTCTGACATAAGCACTAACCCACAGACGACTCCTGTGGTGATAACAGCTCTTCTTGTCAGACACCACAATCTGGCCGCTCGTATTTCTCTCTCTTGGATGCTGAATCAGCCAGAAAAGCATTAGAATTTGGCATAATACAGTAATGGGAGATTGGGATCATTTTGGCAGGGACAACTTTCTAAATTTCATTAAAAACTTTGTTTGTAGCTTGTTATTAATGACAGGGCCAGCTTCACACTTATGTCCTCTGCCAAAAGGAGCCCAAGAACGGTTCGTTCATCCTTTAATGGAGTACTTCATCCAAAAATGAAAAATCTGATATTGTTTTTTTCACACTTATGTTGAACTGAACATGTGCGACAGATTTTCTTTCATAAACACAAAATGTGACATGTTGAATAATTAATTTTTTTTTTCTCCATGCAGTATAACAATGATTGGAGACAGAGACTTTCAAGCTTCAAAAGCATACAAGTATTATACAAGTAGTCAAGTCTTCCTAAGTCATATTAATAATTCTTTCGAGTCAAATTGGTCGATCCGTTTCATTATGATTGAAAATTACCTACTTCCCACTTCTGAAGTTGTGATCAACGATCTCATCGCATTCTAGTACTTTGTTACCGGAAAGAACAGTAATCATGGAGGACACCAGGTTTATTCTTTCCTATTTATTGGGAAAATCTTATTAAAGCCAAAATTATATTTAGCGTCCCATTCATTGACAACTATAAATATTCCCTGGCCCACTCTATCTAGATCATCAGTTTGCTGACAATTCTGGAATTTCTGTCAAATACAGGCTATTTTTGCTGAGTGTAGAACATACACTAACCTAAAGGATTATTAGGAACACCATACTAATACTGTGTTTGACCCCCTTTCGCCTTCAGAACTGCCTTAAATCTATGTGGCATTGATTCAACAAGGTGCTGAAAGCATTATTTAGAAATGTTGGCCCATATTGATAGGATAGCATCTTGCAGTTGATGGAGATTTGTGGGATGAACATCCAGGACACGAAGCTCCCGTTCCACCACATCCCAAAGGTGCTCTATTGGGCTGAGATCTGGTGACTGTGGGGGCCATTTTAGTACAGTGAACTCATTGTCATGTTCAAGAAACCAATTTGAAATGATTCGAGCTTTGTGACATGGTGCATTATCCTGCTGGAAGTAGCCATCAGAGGATGGGTACATGGTGGCCATAAAGGGATGGATATGGTCAGAAACAATGCTCAGGTAGGCCGTGGCATTTAAACAATGCCCAATATTGGCACTAAGGGGCCTAAAGTGTGCCAAGAAAACATCCCCCACACCATTACACCACCACCACCAGGCTGCACAGTGGTAATAAGACATGATGGATCCATGTTCTCATTCTGTTTACGCCAAATTCTGACTCTACCATCTGAATGTCTCAACAGAAATCGAGACTCATCAGACCAGGCAATATTTGTCCAATTTTGGTGAGCTCTTGTAAATTGTAGCCTCTTTTTCCTATTTGTAGTGGAGATGAGTGGGACCCGATGGGGTCTTCTGCTGTTGTAGCCCATCCGCCTTAAGGTTGTGCGTGTTGTGGCTTCACAAATGCTTTGCTGCATACCTCGGTTGTAACGAGTGTTTATTTCAGTCAAAGTTGCTCTTCTATCAGCTTGAATCAGTTGGCCCATTCTCCTCTGACCTCTAGCATCAACAAGGCATTTTCGCCCACAGGACTGCCGCATACTGGATGTTTTTCCCTTTTCACACCATTCTTTGTAAACCCTAGAAATGGTTGTGCGTGAAAATCCCAGTAACTGTGAAATACTCAGACCGGCCCGTCTGGCACCAACAACCATGCCACGCTCAAAATTGCTTGAATTACCTTTCTTTCCCATTATGACATTCAGTTTGGAGTTCAGGAGATTGTCTTGACCAGGACCACACCCCTAAATGCATTGAAGCAACTGCCATGTGATTGGTTGATTAGATAATTGCATTAAAGGTCCCGTTCTATGCCCCTTTTCACAAGATTTAAAATGAGTCTCTGATGTCCCCAGAGTGTGTCTGTGAAGTTTCAGCTCAAAATACCCAACAGATCATTTTTTACAGCATGTTTAAATTGTCTTTTTTGAGGACTCAGAAAAACGCGCTGTTTTAGTGTGTGCCCTTTAAATGCAAATAAGCTCCTGCTGCACGACACAGGGGGCGGAGCTTCAAGAGCTCGCACTCAGACTCTTAGGACAATTTCATCTCATGGAATAATGATAACATCAGCAACTCTCAGTAACGGTGTTCATTTCGAGTCGGACAATAATGCCTACAGAGTCAGAGGGCTGTATAGAGATGGAACAGGTATAGTTTAGTAGTTTAATTACGGTTATTATAACGTATTTGTCATCTGCTTGTATGTATCCATTATTTATTAATAGCCTACAAGTCTGCTGTGTCAGACCAGGTCCAAATGATGATCAAACATATACTGATGAGTTTAATAAAGTTTGTTGTACATCACACAAATGATGAAGCGTCAGTTTTACTTCAGAAAATCACCGTAAGACCTGAGTAAACACAGTAAGTTATAAGAAGTGCGCGAGTTGAGGGAGTTGAGGGAGCATTCCCGTGGGCGGAGGTTAGTCAGAGAGCTGTTCTACTGACGTCATTAAAAACGGAAGTAGAGCGATGTAGTCCAAACGAGCCGTTCACTGTAGGCGACTTCTGTTAAATAAAATATCTCGCTTGGCATTGAACTTTGAGCTTTATAATTTTACAGATATTATTTATTCTCTAACAACAACATTACACACGAACTTAAGTTTGAAACATCGGATCACGAAGAACGGGACCTTTAATGAGAAATTGAACAGGTGTTCCTAATAATCCTTTAGGTGAGTGTGCAATACACTTCAAATTATTATTCATATATGTAAACATGCACTACTTTAACAACAAGACAAGGCGATGTGCTGTAGCTGTTGTAGAAAAAGGGGTAAATTCGACTTGAGAGGGCGTTCGTGTCCAGTTTTTAACTAGGAAACTCGTGTCTATGGTAATTGCGATAGCACTTTACTACTTCACCGTCGGTCTCACACATCTGCCATATTTGTAGTACATTTTTAACACTTTTTATGTATTTATGTATGTATTTGCTGAGTGTGTACTAACCGGAAATAGAAGACAATCCGGGTATCTTTGGAATACTCATTTCAACATACCACGATTTGGGATTTTGGGGGTGTACAAGAATAGGTTTTTATTCTTGCATATTCAAAAATGACATTATTTTGCACATATTTTACATTGTTGCAGACTACAGCACCTCTCTTCCCAGTGTGTCAGTAACGCTCTGTTTATTTCTGACTCTGTGAAGTCCCTCCGTCCGAAAAGCGCAATATGCTCTGATTGGTCGGCTAGACCAGTCTATTGTGATTGGTCGATCACTTAGACTCAAGCTTGTTTTGCATATGTCACACCCCTTACCATAACTGCAAATTTAAACACACTACTAACACAACTCATCCAGGCCCCGCAGTTTTTTTGTGACATGTACTTTCCCGGAAGAAAACTCAAGACTCTAATCGAGGTGTAACACACTAAACAAAGTTGAAAATGTAAAAAAGCATATTCCTCTTTAACTGACCTGTAGTGTCAAAATATGTAGTAAGTGGGAATGATGTCTTGACCCCAGGTTTGACCAATAGGCTTCATCTGATTCAATTCGCTTTCAGTTTTGTATCTGAATCTTTATTGATTTCGTATCAAGTGTTTCTGACTAACTGCAAGATTGATTGAAGCTTTTAATAGGGTTCGGCCATTCCGACGACCACTAGGCCTACTGTTGTTTATTCTGAGCCTCTTTAACAAATCACTGACTCTGAGGGTCCAACGACAGCGGGATCGATTGTCATGAGGGTTGCCATGGATACAAGACCAGCAGGCTCTGATCATATTGACTGTTGATGATAGCCGTAATTTCAAATAACAAGCGTTCCTGTGTTGTTCTAGAAGGATGATTGCCCCCGTTATCATGACACCTCTGCCGTGCTGAGATCTGTTTCACTGTTATCAATCAGATCCGGCACTGTGTGGCATTCCTCCGGCTCTAATCCATCTCAGTGGGACACACAGACCCCTGCTTAACCGATATCAGCTCAGCAGGCGTATTAACTATGGATGACGTCAGCCCTCTGCTGTATGTTATTCACAAGGGCACAGCCTCCCTTCTTCAGAGACACATCACTAAGCTGCTACTGTTCCTGCGCTCACTGGCGAACTGTGTCAGAGTCTGTGGCTATATTTAGCGCTGCCTGTTTGGTTTTAGGTGCAGATTAATGTGGAGAGATGAAAATGGGAGCGAGGGATATCCGAACCTCTCCGATGATGGATTTTATGGAGGAGCCCGCAGCCTGTGATGGAAGCTAAAGGTTTATCTTGCTGGCTGTAGTCGCTTCCTGGTGGATCTTTCGGTGTGAGCCAGCAACTCCTCTGCAGACAGACAGTAGGTAGGAAATAGATACATATTTGGGCACGTGAAACACACTGCACATGTATGATGATGTATGTCCGGCCATGCCAGAGTAAGGGGAAAATGTGCCCTTTAAAGAGTTTAAAACCTGTATCCTGTCTTTTTTGGAAGCCTTGTTTGTTAATGATCCTGATCCATTTAATGTCCAATGGGGACCGTCCACATGTATGACTCATGCGTGTGTGCATATATGTGTGTGTGTGTCTATGCTTTGTGATCTGTGCTTTGTAATATTTGTTCATCCTTTTTGTGAATTAATTCAAATTTAAATTATTTGAAAATCAAAGACAATTGTCAATCCCTCAATGTGATGTTAAAACTAATGAATACTGTAGAATCTATCAGAAGGTAAATAAATAAAATACATGTACATATATCAAATTCAGTGTTTTTGTTAACTAAAACTATTAAACAATGTGTTGAATTGAAATAAAGCTGAAATAAAATAAAATGGGAAACAAAGAATGAAAATTAGAAATGTTGTTTTGGCAACAAGTTGAAGTTCTGAAATGACTGAAATGAAACTATTAATTATAAAGAAATATTTTTTTAAATAAATAAAAGTGACAAAAGCACATACCAGATTACTAAAACTTAAACCAAAATTAAAATATAAATAATAAAAGCTCATTTAAATAGTAATCCAAACTATAAGTCTAAATATTTCTAAAATAACTGCTCATAAAGACTACATGGAATATTTGTACCCTTAAAAAAAATTTTTCACACTGCTGGACCATTTATAATAAACTAGTGGAAAAAAAATATTGATAAAATTATGTTCAGTTACAGTATATAAACTATCCCTTATGTATTTATATAAATAAATCTTAATGCAACTTTATACTATCCTTTTACTGAATAAAATATCAGTGGTTAACATTGTTCTGTTCCCATGTAGGTCTTCAGGAGTGGGCCGCTGTTTGTCCTTTGACTTGAGGGGGACTGAGAGAGTGAGAGCAAGGCATTCTGGGAAGCCCAGCCAGTCCTGGATGTGGTTGAATCTCAGCTATCAGCAGCCGAAGAAAAGTTTATCCAATGGTGCTCCTCTATATGCTGAAGCTCACCTCCAGGGGCATCATGAGTGGATAAGGGGTGTGGCCGGAGGCGGTGCATAGGTGAAGGGGTGGAGCCACTGCAGTGGATGGGCAGTTTTGAGTGGAAGGGAGGTTCTGTAAATGATGACCAGCCTTTTCCGCCGGAGTAACGCGAACAGTAACCATGGCAGCGCTACACAAGGAGGTGACGCTGCCTCAGGAGAGCTCAGTAACGGGAGGCCTCCACGTCAGGTGCGGCGTCTGGAGTTTAGCCAGGCTATGGATGACTTTAAGACCATGTTCCCCAGCATGGAGCATGAGGTTATCGAGTGTGTCTTGAGGGCTAACCAAGGTGCCGTCGACTCCACCATTGACCAGCTCCTGCAGATGAGCTTGGATAGCCAAGCCACGGATGACAGCTCAGATTCTGAGGACAGTATTCCTCCAGAGGTTAGTCTAAACTTCTGTTTAGATCTGTTGAGACTAAAAGTTTGGCATTTTTTAGATCTTGATGCACAAAATAATCTTTCCTTCTAACCTGCAGATCCTGGGGAGAACGCTGGAGCCGGACAGCTCAGATGAGGAGCCTCCACCCGTCTACGCTCCGCCCTCCTATGACATGCACATCTACGACAGAAAACATCCCGCAGATGTTCCATCCACACCACCACCAAGGCAAGAAGAACATCCAATTGGGTTTTCTGGTGGAAGAAATTAATAATAGTTTAATCTGTGAGAGACGTTGTGTCTGTGTTCACTTTGTTGCTTATGTTGGTTTGGCTGATCTACCATTTAAAGGGTACGTTCACCCAAAAATGAAAATTCTGTCAGTAATTACTCACCCTCATGTTGTACCAACCCTGTAAGACTTTCGTTCATCTTCGGAACACGAATTAAGATATTTTTGATTAAATCTGAGAGCTAGATCACTCAGGCTTCTAAGGGACTGAAACTTGTTCCCCCGAAAAGTTATTAAAGACATCGTTAAAATAGTCCAAGTGACTACAGTGGCTCAATCTTCAGTTTATTAAGCGACGAGAATTCTTTTTGTGCGCAAAAACTAACAAAAATAACGACTTTATTTCAACTATTTATTTCCTTCTCTGTGGGCCTCGTCAGTTAACGTAGTGTGATAGCGTAGTTCTACGTCACACGCAGGCTCACTATTGGCCGACGCTGGTCATGTGTGTGACGTCCACCACAGAAGCGCTACGCAGTTTTACTACGAGAACTCACTCGAGGCCCACCGAGAAGGAAATGAATAGTTGAATAAAGTCGATATTTTTGTTTGTTTTTTGCTCACAAAAAGTATTCTCGTCAGTGGCTCAATCTTCAGTTTATCAAACGACGAGAATACTTTTTGTGCGTAAAAAACCTCACAAAAATAACGACTTTGTTCAACTATTCATTTTCTTCTGTGTGGGCCTCTGACGTGAGTTCATGAGAGCGCCACGACGCATGCCTGGAACAACATGAGAGTGAGTAATTACTGACAGAACTTTCATTTTTGGGTGAACTAACCCTTTAAGCTGTCATAACACTAGCAAAGCCTAACCACTAGCATATGGCAACGTGCTAAAATATTTAAATTAAAGTTTAATGTGCTGGAATGCCAAAAAAAAATACTAAAACATGCTAAATTATGCTAGCCAAATGTTAAACATTTCTAGCAATGTATTAAAACATGTTAACAATAACTAGTAACATGATGTCAACATATAATGGCAGCATGCTAAAGTAGGTTAGCAACATGCTATCACTGCCTAGCTTACTAGCTGGCAGTTTTTCTTAATGTATCTATATAACCATCAAACTTTAAAACATATTTTAAACTTTCAGACAAGGCTTTGTGAAGCCAACCTCAATGTTCGTCCTTTACTTCTCTAGTTTAGTCTGCTGCTCGGTTTAGTTTTAAAGACAAAATTTACACTTTGTTTAGCGAATAAACAGTTGTTATGTTCGCTGTTAGTTTGATGTTACTACATCAAACCATCAAAATCTTGAAGATGATGTTTTACGGAGTGGTATTTACAGTACCTACGCATGAAATCCAAACTGACATATCGCTAGCTATGTTTCCATTCAAAGTTGCTACCTAAAGGTATGCTGAAAATTGGAATATCGCATAAAACATTTGCGAATAAAGCGCCGTTTTCATTTCATTTTGTTCAAGAGAACAAAAATAATCTTTGAAACTGGCAAAAATGAGCAATAATAAAATTGAAAGTTGCTGCAAAGGGGGAAGTCACTGTTGCTCTTTTTTCCTTAATGTTTATTTTTTATTTTTACTAAAAGATTATGAAAAATATACATTATACAGAACATATAGGTACCCCTCCCCCCCTCCCACCCAACCCCATGTATCAATCAGACCAGTTAAATTTTTTTTTAATAACTAACAATAATATACAAACATTAGAATAATTCTTTAGCAGAAGTGTTCTCCATAAAGGTCAATAATGGTTGCCAAGTGATACAAAAACTATTATTTGACCCTTTCATATAACATCGCAGCTTTTCCAATTGTATGTTATACATCACATCTTTAATCCAATGTCCATATGTTGTAGGAGAATCACTGTCGCTCTTTATGTCCTACATAAGAAATTACTTAATAATAGAAGACGATATACAAGAAATGCTGTCAACATCAGGACCTGATGTTTAGGAACATAATCGTGTGAGACAGTTTTGTGAGGCAATAATACTAAATCATTTTAATGACAGACTTTGGTTCAGGCATTTCAGAATTACTAAAACAATGTGCAATGTAATTAATGCGACTGGTCCAATTGTTAGTCCAATCACATCTTTTTTTTGTTTTTTTTGTTACACATCAAGGGATTTATTTGGTAAATGTGTTTCCAGTTGTAATTTATGCGCATGTCTTCTTAGTGCGTAAAAATTGATCCACCTCAGTTGAGAGTTTTTTATGCACATCTTGGCATTTCTATGCAGCGTTTTTTTTCTTTTGTGATAAAAAGTGTGGATGGAAACAGCTATCTATTAGTGTGTGAACTCAATAAACAACAGTGTCTAATAAATTATATAAATCACAAGCTGAGGATCCCATCAGGCCTTTCTAATTTCAGGTGTGTGTGTGTTTCAGAAGAAAATTTTAATTTTTTATTTTATCCTCATATTTTTTCCAGGTTTGATGATTATCCCCCTCCTGGGCATCAGCAGGTCGGAAGATACAGGAACTGGAATCCACCGTTACTAGGCAACCTCCCCGATGACTTCCTGCGGATCCTGCCTCAGCAGTCAGAGAGTATTCAGGTAGATTTACAAATTACTAGCATACAAATCATGGCTAAATATCATGTGTTTACAATGACGGGCATTTAGATCCAGATTCAAATAGATGCAGATTCAACAACCCTCCGTCCAAATTCTCCAGATTTATATACAGTGACATAATACATTTGTAGCATTTTTTCTGGCACATTATCTTTCAATAAAGTACACAAATATCATGGGTTTACAAAAACAAGCATTACATCTTGATTCTAAGACCTCAGTTAATGTCTAAATTCACTAGCTTTAAGGCCAGACAAAGCAAATCAATCATCTCGTGGTTGATTTTTTTTAATGCCATTTTGGTAAAAAATGTCGTTGGTGATTTTTGTCCCCCCACAGCGTTCTCAGAGCAGCTTGTCTCAGCCTTCCTCCTCCTCCTCTTCCTCCCTGTCATCCCTGACGCAGCTCTCGTCCAGCAGTGGTGCCCTGTCAGGTAGTGTTTGGTCATCTGAACAGGACAGGAAGTTGAAACAGTACTTGGAGGACGAGAGAATCGCCCTTTTCCTGCAGAATCAGGAGTTCATGAAAGAGCTACAGCGTAACAGAGACTTCCTCATAGCTCTGGAGATAGGTACACACACACACACACACACACACACACACACACACACACACATATATATATGATATGATATGAGGACCTCAATGTGAATTTTTATTTTGCCTTCGTTCTATTGTTCTTAAAGTTGAAGACTTAGATTTTTTTTCTGTATTGTGACAACATCCGAGTGAAGCGGATTATTGAAAAGGAAAAAATGAAGTGCAGGGACTTGGCTCAATTCATCGGTTGTTTAGGGACTGCAGATGAAAAATTGCCTTCTGGCTAACTCTGGCATATTGACAGAAATGTTTATTAATATGCACTGTCCCTGCAATAAATAAATAAATAAAATTGTAAATTGTTAACTGGATGGAGGCCGATCTGAATCTGAGCTTGCGGTTGATTGTAAGAGGCACTTTTTAAGCAGGCTAAATGACCGGAGAAGCCTGGCAAGTCTGTCACTCTACCGAAAGATTGGGATATGACATTTTGATTAAAAAAATAACAAGGCCAAAATAAATAAACAAACATGGATGAATATGCATGGATAAATCGCTCTCACTAAGATCAGTAATATGCTTTTACAATAAAAATAAATTACAATTAAATGAATAGTATACTTCAATTTTACTCAATTATATTACTATATTAATGTATTTATATTTAATTATATTCTAATCTACTTACTATTTACCTCAACCTAATTAAAATTTTCTAGCAATTTTTGGAAGTGAATTTTTAATTTATTTTATTCCAGTTGTTATTGGGCCATTTTTCTGATATTTTTCCACCCAAAAGTTGTATTGTAACTAAGTCAGAAACAACAGAAAAAAAACATATTGTCACACAAACACTCATTTTTCAAACATACTTCACTTAGGATGAAATAATGTTTGGATTTTTCCATGATAGTGTTGTTCATTCATAGTAAAGAATTCATAAACCAACATTGCAGTCAAGCATCTTTTTCGCAGTCTTTACCATTATTTGGGACCCCTCAAAGTCTTGGTTTTTCCCAAGATTTCTTCCTCACCTTTCCTGCTTTTTGTCATGATTTATAATATGAAAATCACCTTACATATAAAATTAAAATAAATGTAATCAAGTACTACATTTTGTACTTTATTCACTAATTGCAAAAAGATTTGCAATGTTTTTCATTCTCATATTTGTAAACCATCGCTTCTGTCATTCTGCTAAAATGCATTTTGAATTAACCCCAGGTGTGTGTGTGAACAGCTTTCATTCCTAACACACAGTGTGCAGTGTTGTGTTGTTCAGTCCACTGTCTCCGCTCACTCTGGAGCGGCTGATCTTCCCCTGCCCTCAGTGACCCTGTTGCCTGCTGTGTTTTAGATCGTCAGAGGTGCGAGAAAACACAGTGTGGTCATTCATCCGCTTGCACAGAGAACTCCACCGAAGGTAGATTCCCTTCATCTTCATCCATCAGCCACACGGCATGAGCTGCTCTGCCACACTTACACTGACAGGAAGCTTCATCAGAACCTGTTTGTGCCACCACATAAATCATAACACTCAGATAATGGCCTACATGGGTCATATTCTCCACTTTGTAGCATTTTATTTTTTCTACTGAGTTAGAGTTAAGGAAGGACCTATTATGCTTTTTTGCATTTTCAACTTTCTTTAGTGTGTAATGTGTGAGCTTGAAAAAGGTCTGTAAAGTTAAAGCACAAAGTCACTCTAAAGGGATTTATTCTCTATATCAGTGCACACTTTTTTGTGAATTCCCTGAAATGCCTGGTTTATAGTCTTGAGTTTTCTTCCAGAAACGTACACGTCGTAATTCCCACGCATATGCAAAAGGGTCATGGCCTGGTTAAGTTGCGTTAGTAGTGTGTTCAAATTTACGGTTATAGTAAGGGGCGTGACATTCCAAAACTCATTTGAAGCGGTTGACCAATCACAACACATTAATTCAGCACAGTCGACCAATCAGATCAAGTTGCACTTATTTGGAAGGAGGGGCTTTATAGACAGTCCCCCCCCCATGAACCAATCCAATCAGCTAAAGTGAATCATAACATTACAAACTATGATTTGAAAGCAAAACATTTTTGGAAAATCGAACAAAAATACAAAGGTACAAGACTGTGTACTTGACGGCTTTAGTGAGAGAAAGAACTACAATCCCATGAAGCATTGCAATATATATATTTTAAGTTTATTGCAAAATATGCATATATATATTTATAAACGTATTTTGAGAGCCTAGAGAGATCGACTCAATTATGTCATTCGCAGTGCTTCATGGGAGTGGGCGGAGCTAAAGAAATCTTTTTTGTGTTTGATTGGTTGTTTTTTCTACTGTACCTTTAAAAAAAAAAAATCAAGAAATAGTTCCAAAATTCTGTTATCATTTACTTAAAGGAGCTGTATGTAAGAAATGTATTTCAATTAATCATAAAATGGCCCTGATATGTCACTAGACATTAAGAAATCATGTTCATTTCAAATACTTATATCACTGACAACAGTAGTCCGGCCAGGATATTGTCATTTAAAAAGTGAAGTTGCAGCCCTCAACTGATGTTGATGTTGTCATGTTGTGTTTTGGTCTGATGCTCCACCCTCCACTGATCTACCAATCACGAAGTCAGTAGTGTTGCGGCATCCGGGTTGCCAGCTCTGCTCTAGTTCCCACAGCTGCAGATACAAACGTGTCGGATACTCACTTACTGATAGGTCTGGCAACCTCGAGTCAGGGGGGAAGGGGAGGGGATACACCGCTCTACAGTAATTTGAAAGTGATTGCAGTACCAGTTTTGGCCACAATCTTACATACGGCTCCTTTAAACCTTCTTTACAAGAAAGTTGTTGACATGATCATGTCTAACTCTTGATGTAGGTGATAATTGTGGCTCGGGGTCTGAGGAGGCCTGTTCGTCTGTCTCTGATGATGCCTTATTCCTGGAGAAACTCAAGCACATGGGCAAATGTAAGAGAACGGAGACCTAAAACGTAAAACTCATCAAATTGCTTAAGCTTTTCACCCCATTCTGACCTCTGTATTGTTACCTACAGCTACAAGGAAGAAGCTTTTTGAAATTGCTAGGTCATTCTCGGAGAAGACCAGAAGGAAGAAGTCCAAAAAGCGAGCTCTGGCCAAACATCAGTCATATCCTCATATGTCCAGCCCAGACAGTCGCTGCCTGAAGTTAGCATCTATGTATGTTGTGTAAAGGAGGAGTTCTTACATTTGTATTTCTGGATCTTTCTTAGTCTAGCACTTCATGCTAATGTATGTGTCTAAATATGATTATTTGATTATGTAGCCTATTGTATGAATGCCCAAAGTTAAAAGTGCTAGTTGTAAAATCATCTAAGATCTTAGAATTAGCTATATGGCATTGTAGTTTTAAACTTTAGTGTGTGTGTTCCTTGACTTCATCTCAGTCTGGGCTCTGCAAACTCCACCATCAATCTCCTGGATGAAATAGAGGGGCCGCTGTCAGGTAAATCTTCTCCTTATTTCAATGTAGTGGCACTGTATGGATACATAATATTTGGTGAAACCTTGTAAAGTGAATATGTGTATGTGTTTGGAAGCTGAGGGCAACAACCAACTCAAGAGGCTTTCAGGGAGAGAGGAAAGGGAGGAATCAAAGGAAGTGATGTCATGGTAAGTGCACACATACACACTAAACACCATCAAAGATTTAAATAATTGGTATTTATATATAATAATAAGTAGAATATATCAAATGTAAAATATATTTATGTCCACCTTAGCATTAATTACAGCTATATAATAAAATGTTTTATTCCTTTACCCCTTTCGAAATTCTCAGAAAGTTGTTTACTGGTTACAGGTTGCCTGGAACGCGGCATAAATGTAACAAATTCGGGGTAAAAAAATTTGGGGAAAACACTTGAAACATTTGTTGTGTAGTTGAGCTATTTCAATTACTTCTGTTTGATTTGTTCATTGCAAACAGCTGAATGTCTGTACATTTTGCCAATAAACCTGATTTGCAATAGGGGGTTGAATAATTTCGATTACAACGGTGTATATTTGTACACTTTCTACATATTAAAGAATCCTGAAAAAATGAGCTATAATATATATATATACAGTGAGGAAAATAAGTATTTGAACACCCTGCTATTTTGCAAGTTCTCCCACTTAGAAATCATGGAGGGGTCTGAAATTGTCATGGTAGGTGCATGTCCACTGTGAGAGACAAAATCCAGAAATCACAATGTATGATTTTTTAAACTATTTATTTGTAAGATACAGCTGCAAAGAAGTATTTGAACACCTGAGAAAATCAATGTTAATATTTGGTACAGTAGCCTTTGTTTGCAATTACAGAGGTCAAACGTTTCCTGTAGTTTTTCACCAGGTTTGCACACACTGCAGGAGGGATTTTGGCCCACTCCTCCACACAGATCTTCTCTAGATCAGTCAGGTTTCTGGGCTGTCGCTGAGAAACACGGAGTTTGAGCTCCCTCCAAAGATTCTCTATTGGGTTTAGGTCTGGAGACTGGCTAAGCCACGCCAGAACCTTGATATGCTTCTTACAGAGCCACTCCTTGGTTATCCTGGCTGTGTGCTTCGGGTCATTGTCATGTTGGAAGACCCAGCCTCGACCCATCTTCAATGCTCTAACTGAGGGAAGGAGTTTGTTCCCCAAAATCTCGCAATACATGGCCCCGGTCATCCTCTCCTTAATACAGTGCAGTCGCCCTGTCCCATGTGCAGAAAAACACCCCCAAAGCATGATGCTACCACCCCCATGCTTCACAGTAGGAATGGTGTTCTTGGGATGGATTCTTACTGATTGTATGGGGTGGACAGGTGTCTTTATGCAGCTAATGACCTCAAACAGGAGCATCTAATTTAGGATAATAAATGGAGTGGAGGTGGACATTTTAAAGGCAGACTAACAGGTCTTTGAGGGTCAGAATTCTAGCTGATAGACAGGTGTTCAAATACTTATTTGCAGCTGTAACATACAAATAAATAGTTAAAAAATCATATATTGTGATTTCTGAATTTTTTTTTTTTTAGATTATGTCTCTCACAGTGGACATGCACCTACGATGACAATTTCAGACCCCTCCATGATTTCCAAGTGGGAGAACTTGCAAAATAGCAGGGTGTTCAAATACTTATTTTCCTTTTTTATATATATATATTCATTTACATGTTTTTGTATGATCTTTTACAGATGGATAATGGCCGGAGCAGCCAAATTCTCTGCATTTAAAAGCTAAAGCATCATGAAGATCAAGATTTTACTCATTAGTTTCCTGCAATGCTTAATTAAACCTGAGCCATGAAATCATCGTAGTTCTATTGTTTGTAATATTCTGGTTCAACAGTCTCTCTTGTAGTTTCTGACTGGCATGCGGTGTAGCAGATCAGGTGGTGTTAAGAAGACTGGTTTGTCGGGTCGATGCTCATGCTGTGCTGGGACTCAGGAGTCAGAACATCCACAAGCACAAAACAAAACCCCATTAGTCAGCTTGATAAGAAAATCTGTGTTTATCTCAGGAGAATTTAAATGGCATGGAGCCCATTGCCATGTTTTAGAGATAATGCTCTTTCCATTTCTCATGATCTTATAGATAAGATATTACTTTGATACCTGGGTGATTGATTAAAAATAAGTTCTCAGATTTAGTTGCAATGTTGATATGTTTTCAACCAGCTCACTATCTAAAAGCTTCAGCTTCAAGACTTCATTTCACCATTCATTCCTGAAATGAGCATTCATGATTTTATTCTTAGTGTGTGAATTAAGATCTGGTTGTGTGTATTTATGCTGGGATAGTAAATATTAAAACTAAATTGTAATAATTTTCAAAGTTTAGGGCTGTTAGCTCACTGTAAATTGCTATTGATTTTCAAATGATCATTTTGTTTGTTATTAAATAAATTACATTATGAAACCAACACGTCCATGTTTGTTTTTATTATTAAACAGTTCCCAGAACATTAAAAGTTTCAGTGTAAAGCCTTTCATATGCACAAATTTACTCAGGAGTCGAATATTTAGGATGTAAAATAGTTTTGTTTTCAAACATTCATTTTGTTTGTTACGGCTGAATTTGATTCTGCTGTATTTACTGTAAGAACCAGTAGAGGACGCCACAACACTTCTTTAACCCAATGTTTAAAAACATGAAGTAAAGCTAAAATTTTCTCACTGAGTAATAAACATTTATCTACCAAGGCTATTTTGATAGCTACGTATATTCGCATCTCGTTACGTGATAGACATGTCAACTTTGATGAAGGATGTGATTTAAAAATCATAAATTCTGTCAATTAAGTTGTCAATTAAGTCTGTATGAGTTTTCTGTTGAACACAAAAAAAGACACGGACGTAAAAAACCAACAGTAACAAACCACAGTAAATGTGTATATATATATATATATATATAGGCCTATAGGACTAAAGTTGTTGATAGAAATGTATGTACCTAATTTAGTTTAAATTAATGTTGGTTTGGTGAACTCGATGGTTTGTAACACTTTATTTTTTACTCCGCCGTCATATTTGACCTAGATCATAGCCTATACGATTATGACAAACAAGCTTATCCTGTGGAAATAGCTATTTTGGTGAACTCGAAGGTTTGTAACTCTATTTTTTACTCCGCCATCATATTTGACCTAGATAGCCATATGATTATGACAAACAAGCTTTTTATGCTGTGGAATTTGCTGTAACTGTCCAGTAGATGGAGCTATACACCAGTTCTCCTGCTTAATGTTTGTTCATCTCAAACTGATTTTTATTTTTCAGTCGCAATCTGTCATTCCTATGATAGATGACCATTATTTTGTTTCTAGACACAGACTAAATACCTGTAGGGCCCCTGGGAGAGAGAGCTAGCTGTGGGTGCTCACATGTCTGAGTGTTTCTGCTCATTGTCTGGTGTCTGCAGATTGGGATTTATTTATAGCCATGCCTGTCTACCTCAAAGCCCCATAATGCACCACTCCCAGATCCTGCAACTGGTGGCCTTTTTACCTAGGTCTCTAAAATAATCTAAAATCTGATCTCACAAAACAAAAACAGAACAAAAGCACACACCGCACCACCTGCCAAACAGACACAAACAGTCTGAAGTCTGACTGAAAAGACGTGTCAGTCAAGTACTTATTGAAAGCCTGTGTCACGGATGATCTCTGCCATCAGATCCTCCACAATCCAATTCAATCTGCTGTATCCTAGGAAGGGATTCCTCAGTCTGACCAATAGAGTGTCAGTATCTGAGGACACCGTCGCCAGGTGGAAGCTGCACTTTGTCTGTAGTACTTTAGTTTGCTTTTTTTTGGCTTAGTTCTCTGAAACTTTCTCACATAAATGACCTAGTCCTAGTTTAGAACTTGCTTTACTTTCAATTATTTTATTTTTTAATTCTTAGAGTCTTAAGAATGCAATAAGATTAGCTAAACACTAAACTTGCCATGCTAGCTTTGGAAGAGTTTACGGTAATAAAGATTCTTCTGTCTGCCCCTGTGGTCTTCAGCATGGAGCAGATGTACACCTGATACTCTAACTGGTGAGAGAAATTCAAATTTGACTTTTAGACACCTTTTATTATTTTATTTTGATCTCTACTTGAACGTCTGCTTTAGCTTCCTTTGTACTACTCTAGATAACTCTTAAAGGGATAGTTTATCCAAAAATTCTGTCATCATTTACTCCCTCATGTCGTTCCAAACCTGTACGACTTTAATCTTCTGCAGGACAGAAAAGAAGATATTTTTTGAAAAGAATGTCTCATACAAAATGTTTTTTGGCCTGTACAATAAAAATCAATGAGGTCCTATGTTGTTTTGGAAACCCAACAAAATTGTATCAATGTTGAAATATATATATATATGTTTTTCTTAGGACATTTGATATGTTGTCTTGGCAGCTAACTGAAATAATTAAGTTTAATTTGAAGTACTAAAATGACTAAAACTAAAACATATTTTTTTTTATAAATGATATAAAAATTAAGAAACACATTTTTTTAAACTAATAAAAATGACAAAAGCACATAATAAAAATAGTACAACTTAAAGTAAACTAAAATGAATAAATATTCAAATGAAAGCATTAAGAAATATAAAAGTATATAAATAATACTAAAGCAACACTGCATATGAACAAAAACAGATATTCTTCAAATTATCTTCTTTTTTTGTTTCATAGAAGATAGAAAGTCATACATGTTTGAAACTACAGATGAGTGAATTATGACAGAATAAAATTTTTGGCAAACTACCCCTTTAAAATATGTACTGCTCCGACTCCTTAATTGTGTTTGTCCTCATTTCTAAGTTGCTTTTGATCAAATCATGCTAAATGAGTAAGTGTAATCCTGATACATCACAATGCATTATTTGAGTCAGTCAGCTGAATGTGAGATGAGGAAAATGTGCATAAGTTGTGCATGTGTGTATTCAAATGTATCAGATACTTGAATGATCAACACCTGCAAATAAGCTATGCAGATGTGAAATTGATATATATAAAATCAATACTATATTGTCACAATTTGTGAAAGAAATGAATGACATATCTGGACATATTATGATGTCTCATTTTCAATGCATTACACTCATGATGTCTAATTTGAGGCCTTATTTTACTCAACTGCCACTTTATTTCTCATATATTTACAATTGCGATGACTTTCTCATTGTTTGGACATTAACTCACACAGCTTGTAGTTGGACTATATAATCCGTCCTTGTAAACCGGACCTCAGCGGACACTTTGAATAATGCTCTGTCACTGAGATGTGTGTTGGGGAGGATGTATAGTGTTATGCAGCACCCAGATGGAGAGATGGAGGACAGATGGAAGGATAGAGAGAGAGTGAGATGGAGGACAGATGGAAGAGGAGGTGAGGTTTGGAGAGTGACTCAGCAGTCAGATTGAGCGTTTGATGTGAGGGAACATCACACCCTCATTGAGATGAGAAATCTTTCTAACACCCCCCCCCCAAATTATTTTAATAAATGTGATTAAACAAGCTTGTGCTCATACCGAGAAACACAGTTTATTACAAGGCGAAAAGGGTGAATTTCCATTTTCATTTGTTGCAATCCCTAAAATGTGAAAGGCCCTCTGTTTGAGCCGAGGACGCCTCAAGGAAAGAAAAACCACAGATGAAATCTCTTTAATATCGCTGTTGTTTTTCCTTAACAGTAATTAAGTTAAATCAAACCAAATGTGTCTTTTTGTTTAAGTCTCATGCTTCACAGATGTGTTTCCTGAGGAAAAAAGGCCTTCTAATGTTCCACGTGTCTCCTCTGAAGTTTCAGAAGAGATCTCAATAATGTCTCAAACTGTGCCCAGATTTGCCAAGATATGAAATATCCTCCTTTTTATTTCTCAGAGAGCTTGAAGTCCTGGTGTATCGTTAGGAGGGCTTTCTGGAAGTTTCAGATGGCGTATTTTTTGGGCTTTAAAGACATCTGACATTTCAGTAACATTAGCTGGATTATTTTGCAGTTCATCATTAGTATTTAATTGGTTTACTATAGTTTCAACTCAAAAAATTTTTTTTATGGGTTTTCAAAGACACTGAACATTCAATTCACTGATTTCTTCAGTGTCCTCTGGATTGGATGTGTTTTGGAAAGACATTACTGGTGAACAGGGTTACAATGAAATCCCAATAATAATATGAAATGTTCCTATTTATTGATTTAAAAAAAATAAAATTGCACCTTAAACATAATTAAACTAATCTTTAGTTACAATTACACAAAATTAGCGATAGTATCTATCTATCTATCTATCTATCTATCTATCTATCTATCTATCTATCTATCTATCTATCTATCTATCTATCTATCTATCTATCTATCTATCGTGCATTCAGACATGTGCCCACGGACTTCATTTCCCAGTGCGCACCGCGTCGTCCGATGTTTCCCACAGCTGACAGACAGTGAGCAGCAGAGTCTCACAGCAGAACGCGCATCTCGCACGACGGGCTTCAAAAAGCGCACTTGGATTTGGGATTACCTTGAACCACATCTCCCTTGTGGATCCCAGTATAGACCTCCTCTATTGTCCTGTTCGGACAGTCTGATGGCATGTGTCTGTAGTAGTGCATGTGGATTGTATTGTTATTTGTAGTTGCACTCATCTCTCCATCCACGCCGAGCCCGATGCAGTGGGATGGATGGTGTTAGAGTGGGGCTGATGATGGTGGAGGAGAGTGATGAACAGAGGGACAGCAGCGGTGGCGCAGAGATGGCCGCGCTACACCAGTGCGAACTGATCCAGAACATGATCGACATCTCCATCTCCAGTTTACAAGGGCTCCGGACCAAATGCGCGGCGTCCAACGATCTCACACAGCAGGAGATCCGCACTTTAGAGGTAATAACGACGAGAGGGGCCGAAGTGCAGCGTCATGAAAGAACGGATCCGCTCTCGCGCGCGCGCTTTATCCGTTTCTTCCTATTTTTGCACTGCAGCTGTTTATTGTGGTGCAATATAGATGCGCACAGGGCTCGGAACGAACCCCCCTTATTGCAATTTACCATATCCTTAACAAAAAAGTACTATGCTATTACCATGTGTGCACAGGGTACCATGGTAATACAATGGAATTTATACACTACTATGATGCTATATTTTTAGAAACGCACATTTAGATATGGGATTTGAACCTCTCTCACAAAAGTAGCTATTACCACCTTGACAAGGTAGCATGATAACAATACAATGGTTTCTGGAGTAGGCATGTATGTAAATATCACAATGCTTGAATATGGTAATCATATAT
This sequence comes from Semotilus atromaculatus, assembly GCA_031834385.1. Lineage (NCBI taxonomy): Eukaryota > Metazoa > Chordata > Actinopteri > Cypriniformes > Leuciscidae > Semotilus > Semotilus atromaculatus. The sequence goes on from JAULUF010000003.1 coordinate 9,082,012, forward strand.
CAGCACAATAGCAATGCAACATTGTAAAACCATTTGATATAGCGGTACAGCCTCAGTACTTTTTTTTTTAGTGTGTGCAGTAGTGAGTAATACTAAGTTACTTCTTTATTGTAGAATCAATGCTATTTTGGATTCCATGGTAATTTTGTACAGGGTTGACAAGTGCATGTTAATACAATCTAAAAAACAACAACACCACAAATACCATGGTGCATTTCTGTTAGGGAAAACATTGAGCTTTGGCTTATGTGTGGAGTTCACAGCACACTAACCCAGTGGGGGGTTATTTGACCTGGTTCTGTTGACTAGGTGAAATATTCTCGCAGTGAGATTCTGCATAAAGCACAGCATTCCTGAAGTATCTCCATTCCAGAAGCAGTCCTGATATTTTTTACTGTAAAGGCCTTCACTGGACTGTCGACCGGTCTGTGTGTGATGTTTTGCCGATAACGTCTCACCCTTACTTCCACAACATTGGCGGTTAGGTGT